>CM047511.1:6751104-7036104 GCA_026122265.1 Ammodytes dubius
CCTGTAGGCTCTGTAAACTGGCATTCTGCTAGCTACAGTGAGCCCCCTTTTGTTTACATACCCTTTGTTTACATACCAGTTTACAGAGCCTAGGATGTGTATTGCCACTGGATTTTTTTTCAGCGCACATACTCACACACACACACACCACACACACACACACACACACACACACACACACACACACACACACACACACACACACACACACACACACACACACACACACACACACACACACACAACACACACACACACACACACACACACACACACACACACACACACAGTATGGACAGGTAAACATAATGAGCCACCATTTATAACCACTGGCCCACCCCCTGATAGTGGAAAAGATAGCATTGTTTTGGACAACAACATTTGTTTCACCTGTGTTGTTCCTCTACACTGTCTCTAATTGTGTCTAAAAGTTGAGATGACTAAATTTCAGTTACAAACATAACACGCTTGTATTCCTGTCCTTGACCCTGCTGAATAACACAAACTGTTGATACTCATACAGCCCATGTGTTTATCTGCTATTTGTGCATCATCTGACCTCAACATGAGCCTCATCCGTGTCACACCTGACAATAATACCAACTTCCTTTAATTTCCGCACACAGCACTTCCTTGTTGAACAAACTAGGAAACTATGGTTGAGAATGAATCCCCCATTGACAACCGCTGCTGCTTTCCAGTTCCCTTTCCCGCAAAATATATAAGAGTCACTTCCTCATTCTGAGCATCTGGACCAGTGATTGGCCAGTGAGTAGCCAGCAAGTTTTTAAGGCACAGTTCCCCCGCGTCACACAACACAACTTCCCCCTTTAAGGTGACGCAAATGGAACCAAAAAGTCCATGTTTCGGATGTGTGTGTGTGTGTGTGTGTGTGTGTGTGTGTGTGTGTGTGTGTGTGTGTGTGTGTGTGTGTGTGTGTGTGTGTGTGTGTGTTGTGTGTGTGTGTGTGTGTGTGTGTGTGTGTGTTGTGTGGGAATACTTTTATTTTTTATTTTTTTAATGTAGCTACTAAAAATGATTTGCTTCATTTAAATGGTATATGAAACTCTCATCTCAGGATTCTGTATACATGAATGCAAAACGCTCACATTCTAAAGGTACCAAGATACAGTATAATAACTATGTGTTTTGGTGTGCAAGTTAATTATTCATGCCTTCCATTGTTAAGCCTGACTCCCACAATGTATTTATTCTCCCATAAGTGATAAACAATACATAATATTTATACAACTCTGCCCTGTTTCATATTCTGTTTTCAACACACACACAACAGACCCAGATATTCAACTTCCCTGCTGATTCAGTGCTGCCACCATTATTATGATTGCCATTAAAGTAATTGTTGGCAAAAGCATCAGTAATTGATGAGTTGCATGGGGCGACCTGATTCCCAGTGAAATGAGCTCTGAGTCTTCATGCAACAGATCAGCATGGAGGCATTGTGCTGCTAACTGTCTGTCATCCTCTATTGTTGTTCAATGGTTGCCGTAACAATAGGTCACATTCCAGTCCTGCTGGGCCCTGCAGCCACACAGCCTGATCCTGGATCTGTACCGAGGCAGATGAGAGTCCTGAGTGCCCGTCTGGCCTAAGGAAGGCCTAAGGAAGCGAGCATTTCTTCAACAATTGCAATCAGCCTATATACAGTACATCCATGTTCATCTTGTCCATTTTTAAAGTAATAATAAGGGTTTTTTATTGCATTCACTTCTACTGTATCAACGACGTTACATTCTTACTTATTTTTTTATATAAATACTTTGCAAAACAGAAGGGTACTTCGCACATCCGTAACTTAAGGCGGGTGCGTGGGAGAGGGAAGACTACATTTTTTAAAAAGTCAAATTTAGACACAGTCTTACCAACATATAATGGTTTCATTCAATAGCAATGTTTCCGTACTAGTTTCCCTGATGAAAGTCTGGTACCGAAGTTTTCTTATTGAATAAATCTGTTTTTGCAAGTAAGACAGTGTGCGGGAATTCACCTTTTTATATATAAATACTTGAACTTCCTTAATTCATTGTACAAAGGGGAAATTACAAAGCCTCCTTTGTTCGGATTTTAAATATATATATATATATATATATATACTGTATATATGGATTAGGGTTGCCGCGGTAGTAGGTGTTACCGGTGTTACTCGGTGTTGAAGGCTCACACCGGTGGGAGCCTCAACACCGAGCAACACCGGATAGTCTAGGCATAGGCCTATGCCTATTAAAAAAAAAATAGACATAAAAGCCAATTGGTTAAATTTTGCGTGACGGCGGCAGTTCATTCGGATAAATAAAAAACTAGTATGTCTAAGGCTACTCTAACTTCTAAGTTATAATAAAGCTACTCAGAAAACAATGAAACTGAAAGTGTCTGCTCCGCTCCGTGCAGCGCAGAGCCGCGTCACAGCAGCGGAGTCTCCCGTAGAGAGTTTATAAGACGATGGCGGAGGACTTGGCTTCAAAGCCCAAAGCAAACGCGCTTATTTGGCAATATTTTTGATGAAACCCCAATACTAGGGAACCTGAAAACGTAGGCTAAACTAGGTAGTCTGCAAACTGTTGAAGATTCAGCAACGGGAGGTAACCGGAGGTAACACACACACCCGCGCCTACACAGCAGCAGGCTGTCTGTGTGCTGCTGCTCCATGTCAATGACAGCTTGCGGTGAAAAAATTATAAATTGTAAAGTGTGGGGGGGAGAGAACATGTTAAGTCCCCAGTGGAAATCACGCCGCAAATATAGTCCTATCCGTGGTAGCTTCACTTAAAACATTTGGAGCTGAAGCCCCGGTAAAATGACGTCGCGTCACCGACACACCTCAAAGTGCACGACAACAGTTATTGACAACACTGTAGAAAGTTCATATGGGTTGGTATGAGTCAAGGATCACACCGAGTTTAAACGAGTGAATTTAATCCAAGCATTCAATAAACTGCGCTCCGATCATGGCTCTGATAGCCTACAGACAGGTAAAAGTGAAGTAGCCCACCAGTCATTCTGATTCGATGAGGCAACACAGTACGGTGGCTCTGGTGGCTCATACTGAACAAATTGCATAATAATTTAACCAAATGATCTACAAACACTAAGCATTTGTTTCGTTCAAGAATAAATTGCGCGATCTAATGTTTAAGATCAAAGTAAGCGCCTACAGAGCCGACGGACCGTCTTCTCTTGAAATCTGCGGTGAAGCCTAATAATTTTTTTTTTTTTTTTTAAAGACCCTGTCTGGTGGTGTTTACTCGGTAACACCGGTGTTGACGCACGTGTATTACTCGGTATGAAAATGTCCACACTGCGGCAACCCTAATATGGATATATATATATAAAAGCAACTGTAGAGATAAACCCTAATAACCGCAAAAGCCTCAAATTTGCTAATAAAAAGCGGACATGGCAGCGCTGGTGCCCGTGTGTGTGTCAGTAGGTGCATGTGAGTTGCATGCGGTGGGTCTACTTGCGCCCGCCTGCAGTGCTTGTCTGTGTGTGGCCCTGGCTGGACACTATGCTGTCATTATTGGAGCCTGTCAGAGCTTCTCATTGGGGGACACTTGTTGACACTGTTCTGGCTCCATGCTGGGTCCAGCCTTTATACGTTGCCATGTTCCTCACCCTCTATCCACCATCCACACACACACACACACACACACACACACACACACACACACACACACACACACACACACACACACACACACACACACACACACACACACACACACACACACACACACACACACAACACACACACACACACACACACACACACACACACACACACACACACACACACACACACACACACACAATACAGGGCTATTCTTTTTTCTGATTCTCTTAATTAGATTTTCTCCCCCTCATTTATAATTGTGTGAGTCTCAATGTCTCATTTGTTTTTATTTTATTGTTGTATACTTTTTTCAAGTAAATTACTTGTAGTTTTCAGTCAGTAAAATAATATATAAAATACCCCAACATCTTGAGATTGTTCGACGTGTTGTTTGATTGTTCGACTACTAAATCGTATCTGTACAGCCCAATATCACTAATAGCATTTTTTTTCAGTGGGGCTTCATAATCTGTATATAGCATATGACACCCTCTGTCGTTAGACACACACACACACACACACACACAGGGGGGAGAATTCCTGAGTTTCAAGAACCATCCGCAAACCAATGGTAAGTCTGTATTATTCATAAATGACCTTATGTCTGTGAAGCTCTATCATTCATTCCAAATCTAAAATCTAGTCTCTTACCCTGGGACCCACACTCATTAAAATATAGTACCATGAGGGGATCCATCAGTAATGGGCCCACAACCTATTTAAAGTCCCCGACACACAGTAGGGTTGAAGGACAGGCTCCCTACCTCTCAATGACAATCCTCTACTCTTATACTACTAGATACAACTAGGATTTGTATCTTCTTCGTATTTTCTCTATTAATGGTTCATTTCACTGCTTAAAGGTGCTCAGAGGAGCTTTCAGGCCAGTTAACTCTTGCAGTAGTGTTTTAACCACGCCAGCTGTTGTTCCTGGGTGAGCATATAACCATGACAAAGGCATTGAGAAAAATATATGAAAATAGCAGTCTTTGCACTGATCTCGTTTGCTGTTACAGGAAAAATTAGACTGTTGCAGAAATATTTTAAAGTTCCTCGTAGCACCTTTAACCCCGTGAGGTCTAGGGGTATTTTCTCCGATTTTACATACTTCTATAAATACCTATTTCAAATGTGCAAGAAGATAAATTATACCAAAGTGTTGTATATGGAAATGTTCAGAACACATTAGGCCTTTGTTTTCTGAGGTCTACTTATGTCCTAGACCATTGTGTTTATAAATAATTAGCTTAAATGCTGAAAAATTAATTGCGATTTTTGAAAAATTGAAATTTGTGTGAAAGAAGAACCTTTAGTCATCCTGTTGAGTTTTGGCTCTTGAAATTGCTTCTCCTAAGCCTTAGCTTCAAAAATGCAGTGGACATTTTCCAAAACACAGTAGGGGAGTGCACAAAGCATGACTAATATCAAATTTGGTCCAGACGCTTTTTGGTAGAAATGTTGTCTCTACTTTCAAAAAACATTAGGAAATTAGACTGAAAGACTTTGAACCACATATAATGATTCATGGGATGTATACTAATACAAGAGGAAGCATCACAAAACATTTTTCAAACAAACCATTAAGTAAATATAAAAACAATAATAACAAACTACTTTCACACTATGTATATACTCTATGCACTATTTACAAGCTAAGTGGTAGCTGGGGAGCTTCTGGGTCTTGCTTCTCGCAGTGTTTCCTAAGCCTGTAAGGGACGGACAGTATCGCAAGAACATTCCCGGACACAGGAGGACCTCTAGTTTGATATGATGTTTTCATTTTATTTTTCAGCCATATCTTCAGGGAGATATTAATAAAGATATGCGGCCGTAGACCTCAGAGGGTTAAGGGGCACTTGATCACAAATGTGTCACTATTTTGGAAAAACTGACAAGCCAAGGACTTACTGTCACAACCCCAAATTCTCAGCGTATATAACTTTAGATGTTAGCGCGTGTACTGTCAGTCAACCCAGTTCCTCTTCAGTCCTTCCATGTGGAAATCCACATTTACAACACAGCGAAATTTCCAGTGTCTGTGTGTGAAATGTAACTAAGATGTATCGTGTCTCAAATGATATAGCGTGATGTGGATTCAGTTGAAAACACAGACAGTGGTATGTCATGTAAGCACACAATGAATCATTGATCAACTATCCTGAAAACTTCAATTTGGGTTTCAATTAGCTGTGCACCAAAAGAACAATCTATAGGTCCATATGTAAAACATCCAACCCTAACTGGACAAGCCTTGCCCTATACCACACTGCTGTGTCTGTGAGCTGCTGCTTAACTACAGAAAAATCAAGATACGCTTCCACCGAAATCACATTTCAAACTAATATTGCTGCTCTTTGAGGGAGGCAGTGAAGCCTTTGTGTTAACTGATTTCAAAAGTTCATTTAGCTTTTCAAGTGGGAACACTTTGAGATTTTAACCTGATTTTTTTATTTTCCATTGTGTGGAGAGGCCAAGTGCTAAACAATGTAACTGGAAAGTTATATTACAATTTCGAAAATTCGAACCGGTTGATTTCCTTACTTAAGTCTCTTAGAACATTGTCCTCTTTATGTTCTGCCACCACAGTTTTACATAAAGGCTGCCACAAATGAATGATATGTGTTATATACAGTATATATAGGGGAAGGTGGGGTGATTTGTGCGTTTTGGAAGTTGCAAAACCCCTTGTTTCTAGAAAACCGTGGAAGAAATTGGAAATGTGACCACACATTTAAGAAGAGCCATCCATTTGACTCATCCTGTAAAGAAGGGAGACACAAGGAATAAGATATAAGCACATTTAAGCTCAAAAAACTGTGTTTTGCCTTTCAAAGTAAAATTTCCATGATCAAGGTTTTTTGATTATTGTGTCTGAACAATTATAGACACGTTTGAAAACATTTGACACATGTTTTAGTGCTTTGGTATGCTACACTTTGAGTCTATATAGTTAGCACAATGTCAACCCTAAATTGCTGCATCATGCCTATTATCCAAAATTCTGGGGATGGGGTGATTTGTGCGCAAGGGCCTGGGTGAGTTATAAGTAAGTAAGTAAGTAAAATGTATTTATAAAGGCACATTTATGACAGTTTGCACTGTCCAAAGTGCTGTACATAGTGCATTCAGTAGGTAAACAATGAAGGTACAATAACAATAACCAAAATAAAAGACGTAAAGCCCATACATCCACATAAACACAGATAGTAGTGCAGAGGTAAGATAGTTAATGGGGAGGAAACACCAAGGTGTACATATGGGTTTTGAGCCTTGATTTAAAGGCAGAAATGTAGGGGGAATCACATTTGTCAGGTGGCAGTTGGTTCCACAAGCACGGAGCAACTAGTGCAAAGTACATTTCTGAGAGTTGTGCCAGTGGCATGGCTGTATACGCTGGTCACCAAAAGAAAGTGATTGTCTACAGTAGCTCAGAAGAGAGTGACATCTCAATTCCACTTAACGACACCACTGATGAGAGTTCAGATGGCCAGAAAGATGATGATGGTGACTTTGTCATTGTGACACAATGACGCACAAATCACCCCACTATGTGGGGTGATTTGTGCGTCAAGACAACTTTTTTTCCGAAAGCTATATTTCTTAAACAGTTTATTCCAGATCCAAAGTTT
This sequence comes from Ammodytes dubius, assembly GCA_026122265.1. Classification (NCBI taxonomy): domain Eukaryota; kingdom Metazoa; phylum Chordata; class Actinopteri; order Uranoscopiformes; family Ammodytidae; genus Ammodytes; species Ammodytes dubius. The sequence continues at coordinate 6,758,365 of CM047511.1, forward strand.
TTATTGCCAGGGATGCACAACATCCTGAAATATATGTACATATTTGAGTTGGAGACATAACTGTCAAGGCCTCACTTTAAAATCACTTTGAGTAAAAAGTTGCACAAATCACCCCACCTTCCCCTATATATATAATAATACATTTTATTTATATAGCGCTTTTCTCGCACTCAAAGCGCCTAGTATACTTATATATATAATAATAAATCTACACAAGTAGGGTTAATACAATATTGAGATGTACCTCCAACTACTGCTACGTGGTTATTACCATAATAGGCATCACAATTAATAGTTTTTTCAATGTGTTTGACTCCACTATGCTTTCTTCAGCTGAAGTCAATTTGAACTATGAATGGAACATTTGATATCTCCTTTTCTTTTCTGCAGGTCACACTCACTAGACCCAGAAACCAGGAGTTAACTAGGCCAGTGCGCAGTTGGGTTTAGCCTTATTTTTTAACTCACTAATATTGCAGGTCATCTTATCCATTCAACACAATACTCCTAAATACCTGTCTGGAACACTGTGCTCACTCACAGGGATCACGTTCTTTTATCCTTCCTTATCCAATTATGTGTCTACTCCATTACTGCAACAGTGGATATAGACACACTGTAACACAATGTGGGTTAAGGTTCTTTCTGTTATGAAGAACGGACTGTCTCCCAAAGAACGAAGTGGAGAGGTTCCATCAAGGTTAATGGATAATGTTTAAAGTTAATTAAACTTTCAATGTTGAAAGAACTGACATTGCTTATTAATTGTAGCCTTCCTTGACACTAAAAGGTCAATCACACAACAACACCTGCCCTTAAGAACTGAGTGTCTCTGTTCTGTTTTCATAATAGAACATAATGAGATATGGCAACATTGTCAACTTAAATTCATTGCTATTGTACTATGCTTATGTAACATTATCCAGGACTTGTACCTAAAAACTTCAAATTGCTTCTTCACATTTCACACGTGCCTTTGATAGTGAAATCAATTTCCTGCTAGAAAACGCAACGAGCAAATAAAATTTAACATTCTAATAACTTTATACACTCCGCTATATTTAGTAGACTCAAGGTCCATTAAAAAGAAATACAACATACAATTGAAAATTGTTCAATTTCTGACTAACACGTCTTTTGTGAACTGCGTATTGCTGGTGCAGAGGCTGTAATACACACACGCACACGCACACACACACACCCACACACACACAAACACACAAACAGAGCTTCTACTTCACTTGACTGACGTTACATAATCCGACATGAACACAGCCTGGAGTTGTGAAAGCCGGTTGTACGAGAAGGAGATTACCCATTGACATTGAGTGTTACTACAGTTCAGGGCCCAATACAACTGTCCACACCTGCCTGCAAAGAATGTCTCTCTTAAAACTATTTGACATGCCAACGCATGAGTCAAATAGCAGGAGAAGGAGGAGGCACTCAGTGGAAAGGTACAGTATATGGAATGTGTTCCTCTAAGTTGTTGTACTGAAATGCAGAGGAGTGGAGCATCTGGGCAGGGTGGGGGTGCCTGAGGACTATTTATTACTTAAAGCAACTACGAGAAACTTTGTCCGTTGGCGGCCCCTTTGGACAAAAGCGGTAGTATTTTTACAACGCCAGCTGTCGTAAAGCTGTTTTCTAGCGCGTGCCGGCCGTTCGAGTGTCATGATTCGGACGCAATATAGTGCATGTCCGTGTGTTGAAAGTGTGAGGGCACGGACTCTTTTCGGCTCCGTGAGAGTGGTTAGTGACTCTGCATCAACTAAAGCCAGTCAGTGCCACACACACCTGATTGCAATGAGTTGATGCTGTGTCACCTAACGGAGCTGAAAGATTCCGTGTCCTCACAGAAAGCGAATGAACGAGAGACGACAGTTAGTATGGATCACGATGAGGTAATGTGTTTATGTTGTTGTAAATAATGACTATTTCAGATGAATAATGGTCATCTGATGCTGGTGAGGCAAAGTAAACTTTGTTTTAGTACCGCTCATTCATTTAGGAGTAAACACTGCAGTCTAGTTCGCTTCCGTGAAATTGTGTACACATTGCTTGGCAACGCCCTCCCGCCCGTCTATCACTCTCTCTCTTAGCATTGCATTTTCTTTTTTTTCTTTGATGGTTCAGCCCCGTTATCAGTCATTATGACGACAAATAACTGTCTCAAACAAGGCTACTGCTCCCCTTCCCTCACCTGGAGGGATAGGCTTCTCAAATCGCGTTGCTGCGCTACACTGAAATCTGCGACCAATAAGAATATGTGACCATAGAGCCTGCATGGGCAAACCATGAAAAAAAAATGCTGTCTTTGTACTGTGCCCCGAGGAAAATAGCCCCAAGCCCAAAACCATAAATGTCACATTTTTCAAGAGTTGGTCAACTGTGCTGCAGGGCTAATAGGCAAGGCTAGAGGGGAAGAGGAGCAAGTTGTTCCTAGATTTTAAAGGTGCACTATGCACTTTCAATGGGGGGGGGGGGGTATTTTTCTACAATTGCAGAGCCTGCAGTTTGTTTCCAAAACATATTTCCAATACATGGATATGATAGATACTTATAGATATTAGTATTGAATAATTCTATCTTTAGGTGGCTTTCTCACTTCAAACAGTGTTCCAGGGATCACATTTTTTCCTGCAAGGAAAGTGTGTTTATTCAGTTATGAGAATATACCTTAGATAATGTTCACTTCTCTGACACACCCAAAGTTACATATAGTGGACCTTTTAATTGAATAATCTAAGAGAGACGACCGATAAGTAAGTCAATTGTACACGAGGCACATTGAAATTTGTCTTTTCGCATATGAGAACTGGGGCAAAATAGCATTATTATGTGCATGAATAAAAGAGCACAGATACATGATAGGGAGGACATAAGAGAGAAGTGGAGCACGTAGGCTATTAAAGCAGTGAGAACCAGAGGGAGTGAACTGTGTCACTAAATGCAAATCTCTTATGTCAGTGTGTGACGTCAGCCAGCAGCACTGGCTCCGGTTACAAGCTTTACTTTTGGAACCGACAGGATTTCCAGCTCATCCACTCTGCTCTACATTTGCTTCGCACGCTCACACACACTGTTTGACTGATCTCTCTGTGCTGCTAGGCCTTATTCTCCTGTACTATTAACAATCATAATCATAATAAGAATACATATTTTATTTGTGTAGCAGCACCTTTAAAAACAGTATTACAAAGTGCGTTGACAGAGGAAGCACTAGCACATTCAACTCAAATACAAACATACTGTATATATGAGAGGTCAGTACACATACACAACAATGTTATGGTGAAAAAGGGAAGATGGGACCGTTTTAAAGCACTAAAAAGGAATTATTAGCTTATCAATTTAATGAAATCAAGTCAAGTCTAACTTTACTGTCAATTCTGATACATGCATAACATACATAAGAATCATAATTCCGACCCACGGGGTAAAATAAAGTAGAATAAGCTAAAGATAAACAATATTCATAGTAAATGCATTCTAAATATACTAAATAGTGCTGGTGTACAAAATAAAGCGGTATAGAATAGTATGAAAAAGGTTAATTAAAAGGTGCTAGGGCAAAGCGACAAACTCTTTATTTTCTGTGTGTATTTCTGTGTGTTTATCAAATAATTGTCCACACCTCTGCACACACCTGTGCCATGGTATTTCCCTGTGTTTGCTAAAGATGTAGTAGATTTCTACCGTCACTCTCCCAGGTAAGTAAACAGGACTCTCCCAGTGTTGATCCACTGACTGGCTGCTGCTCTGTTGCTCTGACGTCAGGCCAGCAGAATGTAAACAGAGGCTGGGACTCCTACGCCCGCGCCTCTCCCCACTTTCCCCCCTTCACATTTAATGGAACACTATAATGTAACTTTGGGTGTGTCAGAGAAGTGAACAGTTTCCAAGGTATATTCACATAACAGAATAAACAAACTTTTGGAGAACTCACAGGACAATTGGATCCCTGGAACATTGTTTGAAGTGAGAATAGCTATATGAAAAGTTACTGTTTCACTGTGTTGTTGTTGTTGTTGTTTACAGCAGCAGGGCACCACTTTACATACTGTAGTTTCTCGTTTGTTTCCAACAGGGGCCTCAAAATATTTGAGTTTGGATGTATGATGATAGAATTGTTCATTACTAAGAATTAAATGTAGAGTCAATATGTTTTGTAAACTTACTTCGAGCCTCTTCAAATGTAAACAAATCCCCCTCCTCTGAAACTGCATAGTGCAGCTTTAAAGGGCCAGTGTTTGGAACCGGTCATCCACACACAAACACACACACACACACACACACACACACAGTGGCTTGGCTTGCGTGTGAGGAGCATGAAAGGAAAGTTACACATCCGTGAGTGTGTGTGTGTTTGTGTGTGTCGTTAAGACAGTATAGAGGGCCGTGCCAGCACTCTGCGTGTGTAGCTTTTGTTTGACCAGTCCACATTGTGAAGCATGCACTGTGAGTTTAGCAGGCGGTCATCTGGGAGAGGAGCTAAAGTAAACAGCCGCTCTGACGTAAATCAAAGAACTTCCTCATAAAATAGAAGGAAGATTTGATGTAACAATGGATCATTCATATAATCACACAGACCAGAGAGCTAGAGTATGGACACAGTACACTGTAAAAATGCTGCTCAAATACAGTACCTCAAAGCATCATTAATAATCATTTAAATTGCTATTACAGGACATTACAACAAACAGAAGGGTTCGTTTGACTGCAAAATATAAATTTTATCGATAAGACTTCTATATTTTAAAATCCATTTCTGGTATTTTCTTTATTTATAGAATGAGGCTGTGAAGGCCTGGAAAAGCATCACAAAAGAAGAATGCAAAAGTTTTGTGATGTCAATGGCTCACAGGCTTGATGCAGTTATTGCAAGCGAAGGATTTGCAACAAAATATTAAGTCTTATTCACTTTAATTTACTTTTTTATCTGTTCCAATACTTTTGCCACCTAAAAATGTGGTGTTCCTTTACAAAAAATGCTATCTTCTCAGTTGTGTATCAGATCCAGATGTAAATATCTGGAAATGAAAGCTTAAATATTGTCTCATATTCATATTTTGGTGTCAAACCCAAATGTTTCCAGTCTACAGCAAAAATAAAGGAATTGGTCTCACTGTTCCGATACTTATGGAGAGGACTGTATACAGGTTAGGATTAAAAAACACAATCTTTTGCTTAGTCTAAAGAAATGAAAGGTTTTTTTAAGTGCCAGCCGCTACCGTCCTTCATCCATCCAAACAGCTGCTGTACTGTATACTGACTGGATTGCACCGGCAATTAGCGCCTCACCATGTACATCCTCTATCATTTACTTCCACCCTGACCTCTGGGTCAACACAGCCATAAGACATTGGTTAGCGGCTGAGTGTTGAGAGTAGATGCGCCTGAGTGATGAGAGAGTGAGAGGAGAGAGTAGAGAGAGAGAGAGAGAGAGAGAGAGAGAGAGAGAGGAGAGAGAGAGAGAGAGAGAGAGTAAGAGAGAAGAAAGAAAGAAAGAAAAGAAAAAGAAAGAAAAAGAAAGAAAGAAAGAAAGAAAGAAAGAAAGAAAGAAAGAAAGAAAAGAAAGAAGAAGAAAGAAAGAAAGAAAGAAAGAAAGAAAGAAGAAAGAAAGTTGATTCTCTGCACTTAAAAATTTCACGTGGGTTTTCTACATTTGCAGAGCAGTTGATTTACTCTACTTGTAATTTTTGGTATTGAATCATTCTAGCATCATAAAATAAATATTTTGAGAAATCTGACATCAAACGTAAACCTAGATTATAATTGTAAACCAAACTATGCTGCTGTAAAAAAAAAAAAAAAAAAAGTGAAACAATAACTTTTCAGGAAGCTTTATAACTTCAAACAGTGTTGACCCAATTGTCCTGTGAGGAAAGTTTGTTTATTCAGATATGAGAATATAGCCTAATTTAGAAAATGTTCACAAAGTTACATAGTGCACCTTTAAGCTCAGTTAGTCATTGATAATGCCATTAGAAACAAAAGCATTGCCTTCAAGGGCTGGCTATTCCCTTCCCCAACAGTTTTTTTTTACACATTACCGGATGGCGATATCTTTGAACATTTGGTACGGAAGGAAAATAAAGTGCAACATGTTCTTTGAAATTTGCTCTATCAAGATAGATGTTTGTTTACAGGAAGTGGGTGGGTACATTCATTCATTTTCATCCCAGAAAAAAGATAGCGGACGTGTAAAATGGAGGGTGTGTGTAATCCATGGTGGCATGATGTGTATAGACGGATGTGTATAGACGGACAGTGGGAAGAAGAGAAAGAGAAGAACGGGTTAAGATTATGGATGGAGGGATGGGAGAAAGGAGGTGAGGAGCTGAGGATTTTTTTTTTTGCTGCATTCCCGCCCTTCCCTCCAGGGACAGCACTGACTGCCAGACGGCTCCTCATGCTTCCTCCTTCAAGGCTAATACTACTACAATACACACACACACAACACACACACACACCACACACACACACACACACACACACACACACACACACACACACACACACACACACACACACACACACACACACACACACATGTATATTAGAGTGAATCACCATTCTGAGGGGGGCTCCTTAGCAGCATGTGGTGTCTGCACGTGTGGAGGGAGACCAGGGCCATGCTGGGTAAGGCTACAGTGTGAGGTTATGGTGCAGCCCCATGCAGCCATTCAAAGGTTAATCCACTAATCAGGGACGGAGAAAGGAAAACTGTTGGTACACAAACTTCACCTTTTTCAATGTGAATGGGACCTGAAACAATAGACTGATGGCCTACATTTTAAAACACTCTTTAACACAACTCTTTCAAATTCAATGTTATTTTCTTTTTGTTAGTGTTGTTATCGGTGAAGTCTCACTCACGCTCCCACAGTCACTCAGGTCTAACCCAGATTTGTAAACTGCTAATCTGGATATTTTTCAAATTTCAGGTACAGACTATTACAGACAGGTACCATGATTTGAATGATTGGGTTATATACGCAAAGGTAAGGGTTACAGGTAGCTACCCTTTCCTGTGAGCATTGACAACTGTCGGCATAGCTTGCAGACTAGATGAACGAAAAGAAACATTCTAAGGAAATAAATTCATAGCAAGCTAGCCTCACTAGCTCAAATGTTCCCAGTGGAATAGACACTTAACAGCACTATACATCCTACCAAATGTGTTAAAATGCTAAAACTTAATAAAGCAATGTTGCAGAAGCAGTAAAAAAAGAAGCTTGTATTGATGTTTTTAGGTTATGAAGCCCATTGACTGCCCATTCTGCCCTCAGTGGCTCTGCATTGCAGCTGACTTTCAACCACTATTTCCACAAATATGTCCAAATGGTAATACGGATACACCCTGTACAACATCCTGTCTGAAAAAATAATTTACAACCAATCTTAAACAGCTGACCATGACCTTCTTTCCAGGTGTATTAATCCAACTTTGCTATTGTTTTCTGACTTTTTGTTTTGTGCCATTGTTTGCTACTGTCTATGTATCTACAATGCTACAATTGTCTCTCTGCTTGTAACTGAAGACTGAAAAACAAATAAAAATAACAGCACGGCAAACAATGACTCACACATATTGGCAAGAGTTGTCATTCTAAGTGAAATGGCTACATTCACATGCTGTATTTGTTTGGCATGTTTGTACGGCGAAAAAAATGATCTGTTTATAACCAGGCAAAACAATGAAAAAAAAGGCAAGGCACAGAGCCCCCCATACTGTAGTTTGAGTTCAGTGGGTTCAGTGAGTTCAACCCGGCAGTGTATGGGAACCTCATCAGACAAAAACTCAAGTCTCTTCCAAAACTGCTCTGCTATAACAATCAAAAGGGAGAGGGGGGAATAAAATGGGTCTGGGCTTCCTGATATGGGGTTTCCCAGGGAAACAGCTTTGAGTAGTTTTCTGGCCCATGACATCATCCTACCGGCAGCAGCAACAACACACACACAAAACAGAGGTGTTTTGATTCAGCTGGTGGGAAAACCCCTCTCTCTCTCCCATCACCACAACAACAATGACTGCTAACCAAGCCTCTCTCTCTTCTCTCTCTCTCTCTCTCTCTCTCTCTCTCTCTCTCTCTCTCTCTCTCTCTCTCTCTTTTCTCTCTCTCTCTCTCTCTCTCTCTGGGCTACAATGCAAATCAAACTGTAAACAGTCAATCTATGTGGGTGGGGGGAGTCAGTGAGTGAGTGAGAAAGAGAGGGTGAAAGTAGGGTGGGGGCTGAATCTAGAGAAAAGAAACTTAAAATCTACAGTATGGAAAGGAAATGCAAAAACAAAAAAAACTTTAACTTTTTCTGCAGTGGTGGGGATTTTTTTTTGTTAATTTTTTATTTTTATTCAAATTTTTTAAATGTTTTTTACAATAACACAACAAAAACACACTATACACTTACAACAAAAACCTAAGACAGAAAGAAAAACACAGCTTGAAGGTGGATTGCCCAAACATCAGTCAGTATCAATGATAAAGTACAGAGTAAATGTATACAAGTAACATCAATCAAGCATCTAAGTATCTTTCGACAATGTTTTGGTGGTGTTTTTTTAAATATTTTAACCGTTCCAAGAGGAGCCTTATTCACTGGGACAGCAGGGCTATTCATAGATGTGTAACTTATCTCTGGTGTTGTTTCTCACGTGAATAATAACCGGCCCATTCACTCACTCTGCCTCCATGCTGCTCCAAAACCAAAACAGAGCAGCTGATTGCCAAAAACACAAGCTACCAAACCCCTCCCCCTTATATCCTAACCCTGTGGGAAGTTTAAAAAAAATCTCACCACCAACCCAACATTCCTGGGCTGTGACTAGCAACAGTGTCACTGGGGCTCTGTTTGTGTGTGTGCTATGGCAGTTTAATATGTCACTACACTCTGTTTCCCACGTGGATAAATGTGTACTGCCTGCCCCCACTAGACAACAAGCCCAGCCCCCCCCCCCCCCCCCCCCCCATTTTATCTGTTAACCTCCGTGGGAAGGTGAAACCAGCTTCCGGGTTAAGCACATTCCTTGCATATTGGTCCCCAATCCCCCCAATACTATCTCTCTCTCTCTCTCTCTCTCTCTCTCTCTCTCTCTCTCTCTTCTCTCTCTCTCCTCTCTCTCTCTCTCTCTCTCTCTCTCTCTCTCTCTCTCTCTCTCTTTCTTTGCTCTGTAAGAAATAAGGAAATTTTTATTTTCTTGTGTCTCTTGAATAATCCGCAGTAGCTCTGAGTTGAGCAGCTGATTGGCGGAGTGATACAAAAGATGAATGGCTGTCTGGCGGTAAACTATAACGCTGTGGAATAAAATCTTAGTTTAGCGTACAATTGAACTGATATTTAAGGTTTAGGTTAGCATTTATATGTGGAGAAAAATATTTTTCTTCTTATAGTGACTGCACTGCTCGCCATCTCAGGTTGCACACTAACTAACAAATATACTGAGAAAAGAAGAAAAAATTGTATTGCAAGTATTTTGGTACAATAGGACAAAAACTATTTAAAACTATTATTGTTTGTGTTTTCCAAAACAATATTTTACTTTTACAAACAAAAACACCATCTTACACAATGAGTTGGGCTGGGGTTGGGTTAAATTAAAATTTCTCTAAATCCATTCTAGATTATATGAAGCCCTACATTTATAAAGTCAAATCCAGGACCACCTATCAGCTTTCACAAAGTAAGTATAGTCTTATTAATCCATGAATCACTTTTGTCAACAGTGTCATTTCTCACCAGGAAGCAGGGGGGGATCAACTAGGAAATGCTACTTCCTCGGATGTGAACTCCCATATGGACTTAGCCGACAACAACAGTGCTATTATTGTAACCACCGGCAACCTTGAAGGCATCCCGCCCTTTTTTACACACATATAATGCACTCCCCCTTTAACACAACAATAGTCATAAACAAACATTGCACACAGGCCCCCCTCAGTATATAGCAAAAAAAACAAATTGAGACAAGTGGGGGGATAATATTCTGGAAGAAGCAGTCTGCTTGGCGCTGGACAGGTATGCCAATCACCTTTGACCCCTAAGGAAAATGGCCTGTGCTGACATGAAAGTTGACCCAAGCTGACCTATGGGTTCACTGCAGAGCCCTCTGTGTGGTGGGGGCTTTTCCACATAGACCCGGGCCTTTGATGTGTCCATACTGGAGCCCTTTTTTCCCATGGTCCCCCCCCCCCCTCGCTCCCCTCTCACGACCCTGAGGAGATGAGGGGTGAAGAGGCTACCTGAGGAGAGGTCAGGCCCACCGCACCAGAGGTTACCCACCACACACCTAGTCCTGCTTCCCTTTTTTTTAAACACCTCTAAAAATAATTCCCCCTCACTTATATTACCCCCCCTCACGCGGCACACATACAAACTTTCACACGTGCCGATGCTTGCCTTATTTAGGGAGAGTTAGGAATACCTTTTGGGGCTAATTTAGAAAGCATGACGGATGAGGTTTGTGTTTATTGTGTGTGTGTGTGTTTAAGTGTGTATCAGCGTGGGGTGGTCCCCTTACTAACATGAGGGTTCTTAGAGTGGTCAGCTGCCAGCCATAACGTTCTTTCCTCAGACATGTTTATGCAGTGAGATTGGATGAGGCAACCATTAGTGACGGCCAAAGGAACTCTAGAACAGAAAAGGTTCAACTACTTGTGTTTGAGTTTTTACAAGGCTACATTAATCAATGAATTCCTGACCGTCAAGTTATAAGAGTTATAAAAAGAAATGATGGCCCTGGATATGTCATGGTCTAGCAACTCAACTTAAAGGTGCACTGTGTAACTTTGGGTGTGTCAGAGAAGTGAACATTTTGTAAGGAACATTCTCTTAACCGAGTAAACAAAATTGTCCTCACAGGAAAGAATCTGATTCCTGTGAACACTGTTTGAATTGAGAAAGCTATACCTGAAAATATATTATTTTACTGTTGTTAACAGCAGCAGGGCCCACAGTTTTGTTTACAAATATATTCTACATTCTTACATTTGGTTCCAGTTGCTTAAAGAAAGGGAAGGGATTCACATTGATAGAATTATTCAATACTAAGAAATACATGTTGAGTAAATATATTGAGTAAACTAACTGCAGGTTCTGAAAATGTAAACACATCCCCCCTCATCCGAAACTGCATATTGCACCTTTAACTGAGATGGACAGGTTTTTGTCTGCCCCTTCCTGTTGCTTAGCCAGTATTACGACCCTCGACTAATTATGTTTTTTTTTCTTTTGTCAATCACTTTCAAGGCACACACCCACATCATGATGAGACACCTGGCTTTATTCCAATCTCTGCACACTGGCCCGTCATATATCCAGGATGACTGGATGTCAGTGATGAAGAGCATACAATTTACTGTCAGGGTTGCTTTGAGTGATTAAACATCAGCGCTTCACAAGGTGATGGCTGTTATTATGCCTGCATGTGACATAGCCTTTTTCACAGGCATGAAGGCGTCTTCACTTTGAAGAATGTAGCCAATTTTCATGATCATGTATTTATTAATTATCCTTGCCTATGTTGTTACATGCACAGTTAATCCTTGTACATGCATGATGTTCTATAATTGCCATGAACTGGTGCAAAACAGTGTATTTGTCTTCGAACCTATCCATTATGAGAACATAATTGATCTGCTGTACCGTCATTACAGTTGAAAGGTTAGTCTGGTCCATTGTGGGCACCCCGCTTCAAGCAATTATAATATACAAGTAGCAATTATCCCTTTAGCTGTGATTATGTACACATCTGCAGCACCACTTTGTATTATTTGCTTTAAAGTTACCACCGTCATGAAGGACTTATCATAACAATTTCAGAGCCAATTAATCCTTACCACAGTCGTATCCATGTGCATATGAATGACCTGTGGGCACTATACAGCCGTTTTCTACATTAATTATGTCTCAACTGGAACTAAATGTTCAAAACAGTGCCATGTGCTAGCACATACTGACAGAATGGCAGCAGGTGGGACATGGGGACAGCTGAGGAGGTGATTGGCTCAACATCCTGATTGATGGATGGATACGTGTTTTAAGGTCAGACAAGTGGCTCAGGCTTTTATTTTATTTTGGTTTTCAGGATGAAACCAAAAAGACATAACAACCCTGCGTTCCAATACCCATACTTTCTGCTCTTTAGTATGGTAGAATAATGTTTAGGATGTCCAAATTCTTGTGGTCAGATTAAGCATGCTTAAAAATACCCAGATGCCTACAACTACCACCGGATGAGATTTTTAGTGTTTTGAGTTAAGTTACTTTATTAGTCAATGGATGGTTACATTGAAATTTTGTCTTTTCACATATCCCCTCTCAAGTTACCACTCTTCGGAGGGGTTCAGAGCGCAGGGTCAGCCGCTCTGCTAGTTTTACAACTAACACCCTCCTGTCCGGTGCCGGGGATCGAACCAGTGACCTCATATCATCATCACTAGTAGGCCATGGTTACTGGTCGGCCACCTTTTCTCTAGGCCATCCTACCACCCCACCGAATAGCATGCTTTTTTATGCAAGCTATTTGGGCAATTCTGACCAACAATCCAGTGCACACAGGAAGTGAAGTCACATCGACGGAGCCTCTTTATGAAAAAAATACATTTAAGCAAAAGGCATGATCAAGGCGCAATGTTATGATGAAAAAGTAAAAGTAGGTCCCAATTGTATGCCTACTACTGCATGCTAACTACATTATTTTCATGATAAGCTTCAGTATGCAGAATATAGAAACCAGAGAGAGTATGTGATTTGCAATGCAGCCCAAGTATGTGAGGCCTCAGGGCTTAGCTAATATGTTACATATGAAGTGTTATAACTTTGTTATGAAACATGGAGGTGGAGTACGAGGTTAAGGTGTTCTAAAAGGGTCAGGGAGTTTATGGGAAGATTCACTTTGCAACACAAACTTAACATACAATATTTGAAGAACAAACAGTACATAGAAGCATATTGCTTCAAATGCATTTAAAAAGTAATATTAAGCGTTCTCATAAATATTTGAATAATTAATATCAAAATGTTTAAAAAAAAATCTGAATGAACATTTCATAACATTGTAGGGGAGAGTGGGGTGAGTTGTGCCAGTGGGGAAGTTGTGCCACCCCTTGTTTCTAGAAAACCAAAGAAGAAATTGGAAATTTGACCACATATTTAAGAAGAGCCATCCATTTGACTCATCCTGTAAAGAAGGGAGAAACATGGAATAAGATATAAGCACATTTAAGCTAAAAAAACAGTTTTTTGCCTTTCAAAGTAAAATTTCCATGATCAAGGTTTTTTGATTATTGTGTCTGAACAATTATAGACACGTTTGAAAACATTTGACACATGTTTTAGTGCTTTAGTATGCTACACTTTGTGTCTATATAGTAAGCACGATGTCAGCCCTAAACTACTGCATCATGCTTATTATCCAAAATTCTGGGGTTGGGGTGATTTGTGCCAGAGTAAGTAAGTAAGTAAGTAAAATGTATCTATAAAAGCACATTTATAACATTATAACATTTATAGATTGCACTGTCCTAAGTGCTGAACATAGTGAATTCAGTAGGTAAAAAATTAAGGTAAAATAACAATAACAAAAATAAAAGACATAAAGCCCAGACATCCACATATAAACAAAGATAGTAGTGCAGAGGTAAGATTGTTAATGGGGAGGAAAAACCAGGGTGTACAGATGCGTTTTTGAGCCTTGATTTAAAGGCAGAAATGGAGGGGGAATCGCATATGCCAGGTGGCAGTTGGTTCTACAAGGGCAGAGCAGCTAGTGCAAAGTAAATTTCGGAGAGTTGTGCCATTGGCATGGCTGTATACGCTGGTCACCAAAAGAAAGTGATTGTCTACAGTAGCTCAGAAGAGACTGGCATCTCCATTCCACTTAACGACACCACTGATGAGAATTCAGATGGCCAGAAAGATGATGATGGTGACTTTGTCATTGTGAGGTTTGCAGGTAAAACCATTAGATCTGCTAGGCCTTGTTTAAGAAAATTGTCCTTCAATCTTTGTAAAATATTTACTTTATTTACTTTAAATAAACCTTAAATATGTGATTGTCTAATGGATTTGTCTTGCATTACAGTTTATGAGATATATATCAATGGCACAATTTGCCCCATGGTATTCTCTCCAAAGGCACAACTTACACCACACCTTGGGCAAGTTGTGCCACAAGACAACTTTTTTCCAAAAGCTATATTTCTTAAACAGTTTATTTCAGATCCAAAGTTATTGTTCCCGGGGATGCACAACAGTACCCTGAAACATATATACATATTTGAGTTGGAGACTTTACTGTCAAGGCCTCACTTTAAAGTCACTTTGAGTAAAAAGTGGCACATCTCACCCCACTCTCCCCTATATGTCCATAATGTGCACACACATTAATTGGTTGTACACTCTTCATTGAGAAATATAATTTGGTGTTGTGAAAAACTTCCTGTTGGCAAGGGTTCTCTATTTATTAAGAAAGAGGAAGTCATTCTTGGGATTATTGTGTAAGCCAAATCTTTTTTGCCATGTGTTATTGTCCCTTGTGGCCTCTTAATAAAGTGTGCAGTGCTGGACAGATATTTGAAAAGAAAAGGTGGTGAAAAGTTGAGTGACTGTGACAAAATCTGAACAGGAATAGGAAGGGGCTGCATGGCTTTGACCCACACTGCATGGGACATCGTGCTTAAAGGTGCACTTCGCAGTTTCAGTTGAAGGGGGTTTGTTTACATTTGCAGAGCCTTGCAGTTATTTTTTTTAAACATATTTTCTCAACATGGAATTCTTTAGTATTGAATAATTCATCATTAATTCATAGTTTATCATAAATCAACACCAATTTATTTTGAGACAACATGGAACCAAACCAATATGACTAGAAAGTAGGTTGTAAATAAGTTGGCCCTGCTGCTGTAAAAAACAACAGTTAAACTTTTCAAGTCACTCTTATAACTTCAAACAGTGTTCCATGTGACATGTCAGGAGGAAGTTCTGTTTATTCAGATATCAGAAAATCAGTAGAGAATGTTCACTTCCCTGACACACCAAAGTGACATAGTGCACCCCACCCCCATAAGGGTAAAGTGAGACTTCAGAGATTGGACTGAGCAGCTGCCCCCCCTCCACCAACGCCAGCAATGCAACTAATAACGTGTCCTTACTGACATGAGGAGGTTGGAATGGCTGGTTATTTGAGCCCCTGCTGATCATGCAGGCATATGTGTATAGCCCCTTAAGAGATGCGCTCACTGGTTGCATTTCAGTCAGGTAACTGTCACACACTCATTGCTTTTGACCTCTCCATTTTCACACACCTCTCCAATGCTCCTGACCGAGCACACACTCACACACACACTAATCTCACACCACTACTATTATTACAGTGGTACTAATACTGTATTCGCTTAACAAGATGGTTTACATAATTCAGCTGTAAATTCTCTCATATGAAGTGCCAAAAATAGATCAAGAAAAAAACGGTTGCGCTTTGGTTACAGTGTATTTCATCTACTCCCTTATTATTATTATTCTACACTTTCAAATGACATGATTGGGAACTCAAGAAAAACATTGTGCAGTGCCTGATTTGCATATAGTGTTATTTAAGGAATTTGCCCTGGGCAACACGAAAGCAAGTATGAACACACCTGTGCTCTCATGTTCATTCCAGTCAGCCAACGGTGATTTACAAACAGTTTACTCTTAGTGCACTCAAAGTTAGTGGACTATTGTATGGGTGTACCATTTTAGTACAAAGATGGTGTGTAAGTTTGTATTAAACTTCCATGTATGTGTGTGTGTGTGTGTGTGGTGTGTGTGTATGTACGTGTGTGTTCGGTGTGTGTTTGTGTGTAAGAATTGCTTAGTTCTTGCAAATGGGTAAATATTTGGATTGTGGACAATATCAACCTTTATATAAGCTTACTGAAAATAGCAAACTCCAATAAAATAAATACATAATAATTAACGTAGGCTACATGAATAAATAAATCAATTCTGCCTCCCTTTATTAATCCGTTTTTGTCCCAGTTTATGTGACACACAATATGCTACCTATCAGCATTATGGTTTTAAAACTTACTATGACATTTCAAAAGAAAACAAAAACACAAGTTAGGCAGAGGGGAGGGGGAAGGAGAGAGCATGCTCTTCAGACAATGATCTGGGCGGGAAAAGGAGAGCAGAGCGGGGGCAAGGGGGTGGTGCTGGAATGGAAGTCTTTTTATCTCTAGTTTCCCACATCCTGTGAAACGGCTTGCAAACGCAGCCCGGCCACCCAATTTGAAAGAATGACTGGAATGCGCCCGCCTATTCTCTCTCCCCCCCAGCTCGCTTTGATGAGCAAACTGCAGTTGAGAGCCCATTGTCAGGCAACTCAAATACAGCCCACCAGCCCCATAGTCCTCCTGGAACTTCACTTCAGGCAATAAACCTCAGTGTTTAACGTGAAAATAATCAGGTAAATGGCAGGGCTCAGAATGGCTGGAATGCAATTGATGAACTGCTGCTCAGGTTATAGGCCTAGGAGGCTATAGGCCCGGTTGGTATGTGTCTCTGTGAAGAATGTCTCTATTAAGCCATGTGGAGGCTTAAGTGCGACCAACAGAAACTGTCTCTCTCTTCTATTCTACAGCATGCAAGGCAGATTGAAAAATACAATAATACATTAATTGTATAGGCCTATGGAAAAAGTGTATTATTGAAATATAGCCTAATAGGGACTACAGGTGGAATATAGCAGTTTGCTAAAACCTGGTAGGCCTACCTGGTGTTTCTTGTGTAGCCTACATTGTCCCTGTTTAAATAAAGTTATATGACATTACTATAGCCTACTTCCAGTGTCAGTAAAGTAGGCTACTCCTCTTGTATTTTTAAGCATATAGTACTAATAGCCTACAATTTTTTTTAAAATTAAATCATAATAAAAATCATCATCATGGGAGTCCGTTTCCCGCAAAAAGAGGAGACGTGTGTGGGGTGGGGGGCACTTTGCTTTGAATTTGCATTTCCGTCCAACTTGAATTCATAATCATCACTTCAGACCATGCTTCAGACCTAGGTCCATGCTTCAGACTCCCCCCCTTTTTCTCTTTCTTTTTTTTAGCGCGTTTTTATTCCCGCCACGTCTGTGTCTGGCTCGGCTAGGGCTGGGGCATTGGGTTTGCCTTCTTTTTTCATCCTGTGATTGACGTGCGTTTGGAATGCGTATCTGCAATCCTATTGGCGCAGAGGGCGGAAGAGGGAGGTGAATCCGAGGACATCGGCGCCTATGGCGACGCCCTCTTACTACTGCCTTATAAACGTCCTTCCCCCCCAGCTGCCCGTTTCTTAAGAGCCGGTGTGTGTGTGTGACTGACTGAGGAATTGGTCTACACACTGCTTTATCTGAATCATCCAATTTTACCCCACTCTGTTTACAAAACATTGCGGGGACTAGCTGCTGTTTGGACATCAGCTTTGAAGGCGAAACTCAGATATCCATACGCCAGCCAGGACGAAGTTTGGGTCTATATTTTCCCTGGATCACGCGCTTCTTGTCTGGATGAGAGGATCACCACCGCGTTTTTTGTTGCCGCAACGTGGACTTTAAGCTCCACACACTGGGATACGGGAGACTATCGGGATCAAACTACCGGTTTAAACACAAGAAGAAGACACCCGTGGTGGATATCTGTTTAAGGAATGCTGCTGTCCAAGCTCAATTCTCTGGCCCACATCTCTGCCGTAGACATGCCGGCGAAAATCCAGCAGCTCCAAGTTCATCAAGGTTAGACGCCCTTTTATTCCCTCACTCGATCGTTATGGAGGACGACGGGGGCTGCCGCAGCAATAATGGCTGGCAGCTCCCGCGTGCGTCTCCGTTGCTCATTTCAACATCTATTTTAATTTTAGAATAGCAACGTAGCCGACTATCCATAGTATATAGTGATATTCTGCTGCCACTGGTATTTCCATAGGGGACTATGTGTGTGTTTGTTCCATGGTATTTACCGCTGTGTGTGTGTGTCCGCAGTGAAAGAGAGGGAGCCGTTCGAGAAGCTGTACCAGGTCGGCGGTGTGCTCGGCAGTGGCGGCTTCGGTACCGTCTACACCGGAACGAGGATTTCCGACGGAACTCCGGTTGCTGTTAAACATGTGGCCAAGGACAGAATCTCCGAGTGGGGCGAGCTGGTAAGAACACATTCGCCTATATTATTATATTAATTTAGGACATTCTGTCATATTATGTTGCTGTCATTTATGGTAGGCCTATTTAAGTCAGACATTAGGGAGTATTGTATGCGTACTATTAGGCCATTATTTTAATCAAAACAGACGCTAATGTTTTGTTTCTTCATCTCCCTTTAGCCTAATGGCTGCCGGGTCCCTATGGAGATTGTGCTGTTGAAGAAGGTGGGGACGGGCTTCCGCGGCGTGATTAAAATGCTGGACTGGTTCGAGCGCGCGGACAGCTTCATCGTGGTGATGGAGAGGCCCGAGAACGTGAAGGACCTGTTCGACTTTATCACGGAGCGAGGCGCCCTGCCGGAGGAGCTGGCGCGCAGCTTCTTCCGCCAGGTGCTGGAGGCCGTGAGACACTGCCACAGCTGCGGCGTGGTGCACCGCGACATCAAGGACGAGAACATCCTCATTGACCTGCGCACCGGCGAGATGAAGCTCATCGACTTCGGCTCTGGAGCCCTGCTGAAAGACACCATCTACACAGACTTTGATGGTGAGTCATCCATGAATATTATTATATCAATAATAATAATAATAATATATATATATTTTTTTTCTTTTTACACTTTTGGTTACTTTATTAGATGTATTGTGGTTAAAATACGTCATAGATTTTCCATTAGACCAGCGAGACTCCTTGGTCTTATGATTTGTTTCCCCCCACACTTAAACGGGAATTCCTAGGTTGTGTCATCTCTGACATCCCCCCACACAGCAGCAGCAGCCCTTTCAATACTATATCATTCAAATCAGCATTGCCTTTGCTTTGGCGCCCCCTATTGGCAGGATGTGGCAATTTTACAACTTAAAGTTTGTAAACAAAGTCACATGGTGAACCCACCCACACACACAGGCATGCACTCTGTGTTATGAAACAGGCTCAGCTGATAAATCTACCCTCCTGGTTAATCACAATGTAATACAAATATAATAAGCTATCATCAGAAAAGAATATGATTGAGTTTGTGATACAATATTTTTGATCATTATTTGTGAATAGTTGGGAGATTTTAAAGGCATGTTTCTCTCTCTATTTTCCAGGCACAAGAGTGTACAGTCCTCCTGAGTGGATCAAATACCATCGCTACAATGGCCGCTCCGCCACAGTCTGGTCCCTGGGCGTCCTGCTTTACGACATGGTGTGTGGGGACATCCCCTTTGAACACGACGAGGAGATCCTAAAAGGGCAGGTGCTATTCCGGAGGAGAATCTCCCCAGGTAAATTCACTTTAGCGATACTGTATATACTATATATTGTAGCTTGTAGGTTTTAACGTTTGTAGTGTTATATTTCACATCATAAGTTTAGTGCTGCAGACTTATGGGTTTTGTCCCTCTGCCTTACAGAATGCCAACAGCTGATCAAGTGGTGCCTGTCCCTGCGCCCGGCCGACCGTCCGGCCTTCGATGACATCGTCAACCACTCATGGATGCAGGGCTCCTCCTCCTCTTTAGTCCCGCCCACGCTGATGACAGACAAGAGCAGTGCAGAGATCCGGTTGCACAGCATCAACCACGAGGCCAGCGCCTTCACAACCGCGCCGGTGGCCGTAGCTCGCTGAGCTAACAAGCTAACACAGTAGTTTGATCTGGTCCCAACGGGACCTCGCTCACTCAAGAGACTTTGACTATAAAGACTCGTGAAGCAGAAAGGAGAGAGAGAGAGGGCAGCTCCACGGGAAGGCTAGTCCCGACACGGGCTAGAGCAAGGTGGAAAGGACTTCTCCTAAAACGCCTCGGTGTGTATCCTGGAAGGCAAGACCCTCTCAGCCCCCCGAACACTTGACTTACCCAGGTGTTTTTGACCTGTCAGAACTTGACTCTGATCTAGGCAAACGGGTTTATCAGTGTGTAGGAGGGTATGCTCAGTATGTGTTGTTGAGCAAATACAGTAAATGTGCCCTGCTGAATTGCAAAGTGTACAGGGCCGGGTTATGTAAGCTCTCGACATACACTACTCTGCTCTCCCGGTGTTGTGTCTGTAGCAAGCACGGTGGGAAGAGCAGAGGCATTTACCAAGATTTCATTAAGTGCCTTCTGCGAGATTGTCGGGGGAACCCTGAAAATACTTGAAAATTTGTGAAAGCATAAAAAGGCACGTCTTCTCGACAACCTTTTTTTGTTGCTCCTCACAAGGCTTTATATTGCTGTTGTTTTCTTTATTCTTCTCATGGGCCTAGATCAGTAAAGCCTATGTCATTTTTTTTTACAACCACTACTATCACTACTTCTTCAATGACGACCTCATAGCTTCCTGCAGCATCATCTGCAAAACAAAGTCATGAAAAAGAATCACTGGACTTACCTCACTCTTTACTACAACCTCAGCCATGTTGTTCTGTATACAAACACAAGGCTTAAGGCAAAAAAAACGCTTCCATACCAATCCACCATGAATGCACACTATAATGCAAACCTTGACCCATACCGAAATACAACATCCTCTGCTCTTCACTTTTGTACTTATGTTTGAACAGTGCCTCACACAGGTCTTACAATTGGGTGGAGACAAAAGAATTGTACATAATAATGATATTTATTATTGCTGTGACTTCTATCTCACACCCGACAAGCGCAGAATTTTATTTATTTATTTATGAGAGAATTTCGGCTGTACTTTTTTTCTATATATATATTTCATTCCACAGTCACCGAATGGGGCCCACAGATTATTTAAAAAGACAAACAAAGAAATGACCATATTTATGGCTTGACATTTTTTTAATTAAAGAGCAGATGTGTGCGTGTATGTTTGTGTATGTCATGTTTATAACCTGTAAATAGTGGAAAAAAAGCACTTCCATCTTAATGTAACTAAAACATTGAACGTCTACTGATGGTAACTGGTTTGGTTACGCTGGTTGTCTGCTGTAAGCGATTTATGAATGTTGGATGTTTTGAATGTGTATGAATGTGTGTGTGTAAGAGAATTACAATTTCTGATTTCACGACTGCAGCTTGGATTGTTGTTTATACATCCATTCGAATTAGAATTGTAAATGATGTTAGAAAGTATTTTTATATGATTTCAATAAATATTTTTTTAACTATGACACTTTTGACTCCTTTGTATTGTTTGGTGTTAACACACAGTCGGTTGTTGTGACCCAGGGCAGTGCACTTCAGATCAAGGAGAAACCAAATGTCAAACATGTAGGCTATCAGTGAAAAAACAGGTCTGTTTGGATAGGATTTTCTTAAAAAAAAAGTTCAAAACGACTGCTGTGCATAGTATACATAATTGAACAGGAATAGAACTTACTACGTCAGAAGGTTGTACAGTTTCTTTAGAAGTGGGTTTCCTGTTTGACACTTCGTAGAAAAAGCAGCAAAGATGAAGAGATAAGGAAGGCAGATGGCAACCAAAGGGTGCAGGGTGCTGCCTACATGGAGGAAACAAACAAGTTCATTTTACTCACAAATCCTACAATATAAAACACATTTTCCTGAAGGAGCTTTACAATAGAAAAACACGTGTTGTGTGTAGACCAACACGTAATCACAATGAGAACACATTATGATAGCTAAATCACAGATGTATGTAAATTGAAAAAGATAATAAATAAATTGTGACGTATATAGATTAGGGAGGTTCAATGTGTTGCCAAATAAGGTAGGAGCTGAGCCGCACACAACCAACATCTCACATCAACTATATACCAAAATACAAGACATGCAGCAGTGGCTTTATGCAACTCACTGAATGTATGTATGTATCCCATAATAGCCCTAAAAATCAAACCAGCCCTCAAAAAGACCAAAGTCAGTCTACAGTAAGGCTTTAGATGTGATGCTGGCTTTCTTCTATAGCTATATACTCATACGACATACAGTTTCCCTGACAGCGTATGGTGAAGACCACAGGTGGTTTCCGTGAATTTACAACGCCATTCATTTCCCCTGTCATTCTGAGAACCACGTCATATCTGTATGTCGCCTATAGTGGTGATATGAATATCTTAAAAGGAAGCCACCACGTTCTAAATGTATTGAAGTTAGATAGCGGGACTTCTTCTAAAAGGTCACCTCCTATTCAAACCAGGTCTGACTAAGAGTCATCACTTTACCACAGCAAAGTTGTAAAGGCTACAATTGATGTATTCATATTATTGTTACAAAGGACAATGTGAAAACAATGTTAATAGCAAATAGGTAGCAGATTTCGAAAATATGCTTCTTAAACTAACTGGACACTAAATCGCTCATAACCGAACACTAGACAAATACTACCAGACTAGCTAGTGAACACACTGTAGCATTTTCTGGATAAATGCTCACCTGGCCAGAGATTTGACCCCAAATAAATGTTAATGTCCGTAACTGTTGAATTTGTTACTGTATAACAGATGGCTAACAAATTTGTCCAAATGTAAGCCAAAAAGAGGATTTATTGCAGGTTAAAGAATAGTTACGCGGAAGACACTTATTCACCTCACTTTTAAAACTCACTCACATGGTGTTTAACCTCTGCTTTAACCCCCAAGGATAAAAACAAGTCTGGTTTTACAGGAAGGTTATGTGTCAGCCCATTTCTTTGCCTGAAGTCTCTGCTGGCTGCCTGACAACCAAACTAATCATAACTTGTTGTCATGCTAGTCAGGCTAGCTTGCGGTTTACACCTGTATATCGTTTTTATGCTAAGCTAACCTACATGGCTGTCTGCTGTAACTTTATATTAGCATCTATGAGAGTATATGAATATTTTACAATATGTTATGTCCCATACTGTTCATATTACTAACGTTTGCCGACCATTGTTTTCCCTTGTACACGACATGTGGAAAGGACTAATCATGTTAAACGGTCTCTAGAGTCAAATAGAGTCAGAGTTAGGTATTTGCATGGACTGTGTGTGTGTGTGTGTGTGTGTGTGTGTGTGTGTTGTGTGTGTGTGTGTGTGTGTGTGTGTGTGTGTGTGTGTGTGTGTGTGTGTGTGTGAGTCACTCTCTCCACCCCACACAGTTTATTTGACAGCCTTAGTTCACCACTGACTCATCACAAAAATAGAACACAGTGAAATAGCAACCAGAGACATTCAAGAACACCATTCTTTTGTCTGTCGTTAGCAGAAGACCTGTGTCTCATGGTCAGGGGATCTGATGAGTCAATGAGTTAGAGTATCGTGTTTTGATGTTTATATTTGACATTACAGATAGGCTCAAGGAATAGTTCAACCTTTAACATTGGTAGCGAGTTGCTTCACTCACCGGCTCAATGTAACTCGACAGAAACCTTCCCTTTAACTGTGCGTGCATTTTTGATGAAGTAAGGGCCATTAGTATAGGGTAGTTCATCGGGTTAGCTTAGCTTCAGCGCAGGTAGCTATGGGGAGCAATACAACTCCGCTGAAAATGTTGAACTATTCCTTTAAAAGGTGCATTTTCTTTTCTTTTATTTCCTTAGAATGAGCCTTTTATACAGTATCTACATACATATGAGCGGGTCGGCGCACAAGGAGGCCGCCATTTTGCACTTGCGCCATGTTTCTAGTAGTAGCAGGATGGTCAAACTTAAACGGCCATGCACATTTTTATACTTTAAAAAAAATAGTTCAATAGAATAAATAGATAAATCTTCTTCCATCAACACTTGATATTGTGGGAAAACGTTTGGAACATTGGTTTTCTGATGAGAAAGACACCTGTTGCGTTATCACCTCCTCCCTGTTCCAGCTGTTAGACAGTATAGACTAGAGCAATGTAGGGAGGAGCTTCCTGCTCCGGCCCCCGTCACTGTCCTTCACTGCATGGGTTTGTCCAGTGTTATCTGCTTGCTTGATAAATACACCCCAGGCTCCAGACACACACACACATTCCCAATACGTACGTACACAGAGGCAGGGTTCGCAAACAGTTGCATGAATGGGAATTTGTGTGTGCACATGGTTGAGTCTGTGAATTATGATATTCAATGAGGAGCCCTACACACATGCACCATACACTTATGCATCCGCTGTAAAATGTATTGTGTTTGACCATGCTGTGATAAAAGCAAAACATAAATCAGGAAGGTTAACGCCTCAATAACATGCATGCAAACTAGACTATTAGGTTATGAATAAAGCTTCCAAGCATTTCACTTTACTTGTAATTACCTTTTAATGACCGATGTAAGCTTTTAAAATGATTTTGAATAATATAAGTGCATTTCCAATGTATACTTGTTGAATATTTTCTTCTGTGCATCGTTGTTATTTTATTGTTTAAGGTGCACTATTTCAGCTGAGCGTCTTTTTTTCTTTACATTTGCACAGCCTGCAGTTAGTTTAGTAAGTTTACTAAACATATTTACTCTAATTCTTAGTATTGAATAATTCCAACATCAAAACTAAATTATTTTGAGGCCCCTAGAACCAAATGCAAGACTGGAATATGTTTGTCGACCAAACTGTGGGCCCTGCTGCTGTAAACAACAAAGGTGACACGGTAACTTTTCAGGTATAGCTTTCTAACTTCAAACAGTGTTCCACAGATCACATTTTCATGTGAGGTAAGCTTTTTTTATTCAGTTGAGAGAATATACATTAGAAAATGTTCCCTTCTCCGACACACCCAAAATTACATAGTGCACCTTTAACGTTATTGTCCCAGGTGTTTCTTTAACTGATTCTGAGAGCTCTGTTTGGCACCTGTTTTAGTAATACTATAGATAGTCAGTTAGGGGACATTAATCCTATATCATGAGTGGTGCGGCTTCCCAATTTATCTTAATTCAATTCTTAAAAGATTAAAGGTGCTGTAAGCGGAATGGTTCTTTTAGCTAACTTCCTGTCAGTTACTGCAGTTAGCAGTCCCCTCGCTCGTCCAGTGACGTGCGGTGAGGTCAGTGAGTGGGTAGGCACTGAGTTCTGAAAGCCAGATTTCTCTAAACCTATATATTGTTAAATCAAAAACAATAAACAACAAACAGGCACGCACGGCCGATTTCAAATAAGTTCCTCCCTTTCTTTCTTTCTTTCGTTCTCTCTCTCTCTCTCACTCACTCACTCACTCACTCACTCACACAGACGGGACGTATATGAAATGTCACGACGGTGACTTCAGGTTTGCCCGTAGCCTACTGTAGTTTGGTCTAAATGATTAAACATCGCATCCATCGACTTAACGGACCCGTCCCTCACACCGAGGGCCGAGAAAACGTAAGGCAACAAGTCAAACCTTCGCCGATTCAAACTACCGGTACTACTTCTATTCAACTTAAAAATAAAAGACAGCATTCATCATTATGTAGGACTACAGCTGATGGCAACTCCACTCAAACTTTATCTTAATAGATAAAGTACCAGTAGCATATGCCCCATGGACCTGTCCAGCATCAGAATGTAACCATTTATCCACATTGCAGAGCTTAGGTTTGTCCGTCAGTAACAATGAAAACACAACTGCTCAATTGAATATAAAATGCAGAATGGATTGCACTCGGTATCAATTCATCCAACTTTATTATTAAATAAACCCCCAAAAAGTTTCTGACTCACCAATCTGACTCCCTGGCTGTAGAAATAAGCAAGACGATAGTAATCCAGTGACAGTCTGACTGACAGCACAGCTAGCTAGCATCCTTCCGTTCATGTAGGCTACCTGTCCGTTTGAAATGCTCGAACATTGTTTGTCCCTGTTGCTGCTGTACACCGTCCAAGGCTGGCGCAGGCCTTTCTCTTGCTATTCATTCTGTTCCTTTTTAAATTATAATCCAATTTGTTAAAATTCCTCCAGTCTGAAATATCTGCGGGCACGGACACGGCAGCTGCAATGTTGACTTAAAAATCCGCGGGGGTAACGCGACGTGAATGAGCATAGCCAACGTAATGACGTTGGCCTAAGCTGCGTAAATGTCTAGTAATATCTCGATTTTAATTGGTCCATGAATGATATGTAACGTAAAGGCTTATGTGGCATACCATTTACGTAAAAAAGGCACAAAGAATTATGCTTATTTGCGTACATGTTAAATAATACAGAATCAAGTGTGCATGCGTGAAAACTTTTTTTTTCTTGCCGTCCACAATGAATAGGCGCAAAGGCACTGATTCTTTGCCGTACACAATGAATGGGAAACAGCAAAGGCACAATATTTTTTTGGCGTAACTTACTAACTGCCACGTTTCTAATCAAAACGTCTACACTATTTTTAAAGTAATCGCGGATTACATGTAAAGATCGAAATAATTAACAGTAATAATACAAATATAAGTTTATTAAATAAAAGAAATATTTTATTTTATTTATTTATTTTTGCACACGGCACCAGGGTAGGCACTGCGGTCTTCAAGCAGCGAGTTAACTAGCATCATCTCAGATCCATAAATGTGATAAAACATGATAAAAACCATCAAAACAGACATTGGGAAGGATTGTCACCTGCTCCGCCATTGTAGTCGCATAAACATTCACCCATCTGTTGCTCTGGCGTGCACCGGCAGCGAGACCATGAGTGAGACGGGTGTCGGTTTGTGGCGTTCTCTCTTGTGATTGGATAAAAATTTCGGGACCCTCCAATACGTTTATTTGCCGATTACATGCAGAGCAGCTGACTGAGAGATCGGCTTTATGAAATGTGCACATTATGTAAGTGATCACTGTATGAATAAAGAGCGATTTAACACTTATATTAACATAAATAAACCGCTTACTTCACCTTTAAACTACCCAACTAAATATTTAGTTGGACCATGCAGCTAAAGGTGCTGCTCAACAATTGATAAATTAATAATTTAACATTCTTCATAAAGAGAACCATTTTCCTTTATACTTGAACCTTGTTCTGGTAATAGTTTTTTAGAAAAGTAAAACATTTGAGTTCAGGACTTTTACAAAATATATCAAGTATTATTACATTTTTTTTAAATTATTTAAATAGTTTTTCCACCGCTGCCTTTCCCTTTCAATATTAAAAACCGGTTTTCCAGCATTTCCGTTTTAGATTAAGTTGGGGGAGATTTTAGAGAGGAAGATTAAAGCAAGACTGGTTGGAATTGAAGCATAGGGGAAAGATATCTTGGCTGATAAAATAAAAAAATCAATGGATTACATTCTTCCCATAATGTAACTCAATACAGTCTTTCATTGGATCCTCCTTGTCTGGTAAATGCCCCAAAGCTTTCAACGCTCCATCCCTCCAGTTTAGAATGAAGCCTTTAGAAGGCATTATACTATAGTGGTGTACTCTCATCTTCTTGTGGAGAACAATGTGTGCCTTGCCCCATTAACTTCACAGCCCTGATATAACTCTCAGTAAAGCCAGGAGCAGCAAAATAAATAGAATTGTTTTTCCATCTCGATTAGGTCACTTCCATGGACCTATAAAGAAGGTCACTTCAACCTAATAAAAGGCAGAAGTACAGGGAAACACACACACACACACACACACACACAGTGAGTAATGGATGATGGCCAGCCATTGTTGTTGTCACTTTGTCCAGCATAAACTGAGGGTATGATGCTCCAGTTAAAAAGGTCGAGATGAACTTCAAACACAGAACGTTCTGCATGTTTGTATGTGTGCGTGTGTGTCTGTATTGTGTGTGTCTGTATTTGTATTTGTGTGTGTGTATGAAGGATTTTGGGCACCAGGCTGCCTGACCGTGCTGGCTGCTATCCTAAATCACAGGCTCAATCAGGTGCCAGATTGTCGGAGTGCAAAAAAATACTTTCCATAGATACATATTGGTAAAGGTGGATAAAACTATGGTAAACAATACAGGTACGATACATTTACCTCCGACCACAGCTACTCTAAACCTTAACATTACCACCCCAGACCAAGAAATTGCATTCTTACAGAATCAATATTGGTCTTGCAGGTCACAGTACCTTTTAAAGGTCGTAGCAACTCAGTATATGAATTACACTGTGTAATACCTTTTGGGGTCAAGTTTTGTTGTGGGTATATGGGTGGATATTGGAATGAATACCAAGCTGTGTCTTGTTATTATCTTATGTTTTTGATTGTTTATTTGTTTTCTGAAATGACCAAAAAGCAATAGATAAAAATGTTTTAATTATTTATGAAAATCAAATTGCATCACTAAGCCCTATATAAAAGGTGGGTCAAGCAATGGTGTATTGATGGCATTCTTACTCATCCTGCAAACATACTTTTCAGGAAGTCAGTTTCAAAATCAATTTACTATTTTTTATTTATTTTTGTTTATTTCTTTGATAAAACCGTGCACATCTCATTTGGCCAAATAAGCCAATTAAACAAGCTCCTCCCCTTACAAAGACTGAAAAGATGTAAATAAACAATACACTGTATTATAATGCAGCGTCACTTAGCCTCACCCATCTGCTACTTCCTGCAGTACAAAACGAACGCACACATTAAAATACTGAACAAAGTCAGTAAAATAGGAATGGAATCAAAAACAAAGAAAGATGCACAGACGGGTGTCCGTTTGATTAACAGAGTGGGACATGCCTAGCCTGTTATATCTTTTTGTTATTAATATGAATTAATGTTGCATTATTATGAAGTGGACAAATTGATATGCGAAAAGACAAAATCCAATGTGCCCTGTGTACAATTGACTAAATTGATTTACTTACTAAAGTGTTTTCTAAAGTCATCCTAACTAACGATCTTGAGCGGTTACAGCAATAAGTCATCGTACACAGTACCAATGGTGATGGTTGTAATATTCTGCAAGGATAACATATGTATGTAGATTGAGTGTGAAATGAATGAAAAGAAAACAGGGCAGCAAAGCCCTTTGTTCATTTACTAATATTCCCATAGCGGCAGTGTTTATTGCCTCATCAAGTAAGAATGTTTAGTGCGTAAAAAGATCCATCTCGTTCAGCTTACTTTGCATGAAAAGACCTTTCACAACTTGTATTCACATGAAAGGCAGTTATGCTGTTGACTTTGTTTTCAACCTTTTTATGAATGACTCACACCCATCATAATAAGAGAGAGAGAGGGTAAGAGGGTGGGCGGACAGCTCAACCGCCCCACCTTAAACACTGTCTCAACAACTAGAGCCCAAATCCCACGGTGTGTGGCAGTATACCTGTTACATGCCTCCATGACAGACAAGCCTGGACAGGGAGGGAGCGCGGCGGAGGTCTTGATTTAACAGTATGAAGAAATATACCGTATTGTGAAAGGGGCCCCTATTGCAACGTTTTTTTTTGTTTTTGTTTCCCACACAGATTTCTGATGAAGTTTCCCCGGAAAAATACCAGAATTGCAGACCAGAGATTATGGGAACCAGATAGCATGCACTACGGTTTTGACAGTTATTTGGCTGATTTCTTTATTTTACCCTCCCAAATTCTCTCCTCTTTAAAAGGCAACGTGGTTGCAAAGGAGTTTCGGACATCATTTTCTATACTTTAAGAAGCTATACGAGAGATTTTAAATATTTCAGAAACAGTTAATTTTTTTTCCTCTGATGATCATGTAACAGCAAACAGACCATCAGTGCAAACAACACTATTTTGGTATAGTTCTTCTTTAGGCCTTTGTCTCCATATGATCCTAACCACTTTATTTCAATTGGGAGAGACCTAAATAATTAGATTTAGAGAACAAAACACAATGCATTTAACATGCTTGTGACAAGATACATCTCAGAACAAGAGTGTTTGGAGATTAGACCCAATGTTGATGTCATGTTAAAGGTGGTGGAGCCCTGTGCAGAATAAACCACTGATGGAGTGTAAATACTGGTGGTGGTAGAGAGACACATTGACAGTACAATGTGAGTGGCTCATAGAGATCATGGTGAATATGGTAGGATAGAATGAAGGATGGCTAGAACCACAAGGAAATAAATTAACTTTAGCTCAGAAGACAAGTGTTTCCTATATGAGATGAGCTAAACTTCCCTTCTCTATCCATACAAGAGAGGACATTCAATCTAAATGTGTGAGCTGACACAGTCCATGTTGAACCCACTTGGGACAGCCTCTTCTCTCCTATTTGTTAAAACATATTCAGAGGGTATTTTTTTTCCCATGGGCCGTGCTGTGTGAAGTGTGGGAGTCCAGGAACCAGCTCGGTGCTCTGTGTTTGTCTGCAGGATGCCTGTTGGGTTTCCAGGGCGGTGTGGGAGTTACTGTGTCTGAGCCGGGGGTGTTTGGGTGTGGGGTGGGATGGGATGGGGTGGTGGGGGCGACCCTGACTCTCTTTTGGCTTATTCCCTGAGCAGCTGATAGGCTGTGGGACGGGGGAGGCAGCCCATCCTTCAGTCTGAAAGGTTATGGGAAAGGGAGGTTGTGGAAGTTCCGAAGAATGCATTTGAGACTAAATCACCCCCCCCCCCCCCCCAAAAAAAAAGGTTCTGCATTCATGGATGGTGTCTGTTAAAAGATTACGTCATGATCTGTTACCGTGTGTCATCCGTTGTCCATTTCCTGCATGTCCCTATTAAAACAATAGCTTGATATTTTGGGTAATATCATATGCTTATTACACTAGGTCAAGTCTCTTTTATCTATATTTATATTCCAAAGTCACACTTCACATACATTCGCCTCAAATGGCTTTATATATTCTTTTAGCATATGACAGCCAAAAGAAATATCACTCGTATCTCTGTGTGAGGATTGAGCGCGGCAATTAGCTTATGAGCAAAGAGCAGAAGCACAGGGAAATAGCTAGCCTGACCCTGTCCAAAGTCTAAAAATATGCATACCAGCATCTCTACATTTACAATTCTTATTTATTTATTTATTATTTATTTATTATTATTCTTCGGACAATTCCACACATACACAATTATCTCTTTCAATCATACATCTTATTTGTTTGTCCGAAGGTGACGGAGAAGCCTAAGGCTTATCGAGTCCCGCCCCAATTCAACATGTTATATCGCTGTTATAACTAACCCATAGTGATGAATGTTCTATATATTCTGCTTCCAATCCAAAAAGTTCGGCTTTTCCTGAAATTCTAAATCCTATATAATCCACTTCTTCCCTGACTGTATATTCCGCCCATAATATCACTCAAAATCATTCAAAGCTCAAAAGAATTAAAGAGATAGGGAGAGAGATAGAGAGAGAAATCTTGTCATTATATAGCACCACCCAAACTGCCTGTGGAAATTATCGTTGGTCTCTGTAGGTGGTATTTGCAACAAGGCTTATTTGCATATTTTGCGCAGAATTTCAGAATATATTCCTAATTTTCAGACATGTTAATACTGGTTGGCAGCGCGGCTTGAGTACAGTTTGTTGGATTTCCCCTTTGCGTGCCCTTTGTGAATTGTACGCTATCTTTTTATCTTTCTCTCTCATTTGAACAGGTTTACCGGCCGCAAAAGCAGGGCAATCCTTTAGTGGATATAGCCCAAAGTGTATTTTCCAAAATGCCTATACATTCTCAGAAACCGTAAATTAAGCATATATACATTTAACACTGGCTACATTATCAAGACATCATCGTTTCCTCCTTCGAGCTCCACTGAGTTTCAGTTGTAGCATCCTCAGGTATTTGTAAACGTTACTTTTGGTATTTGGTTTCCTCCTGATATGCAGATAATTGAGGTTAGACCTGATGTTCAGGGAGTGGCCATGAAAGGCTGAATGGCTGAACAAGCAGCGCCTGCAACCCGTTAGAGCAGTTTACCTAGCTGCTTGAAATGTATTGTTCAGTTGAGCAAGAAAACGAGCATGAACACACTTTTTATGGCAGTTTTATTAGGAAGATGTAACCAGATTGCGACTTTGAGAAGAGAAATATGTGTTAGCAGCAACAGTTTAGAAGGTCACGCCTCGCAGGAACTCCCCCTCTCTCAAAGTCTCCATCTCTCTGTGAGAAGCGGTACCAGGTTTGTCTAGCTATAGGAGATGCCCGGGGGAGTGCCACATTCCTATTGGGCTGACTCACCGTCGGCTTACACACATTGTGCCGGCTGCTGCTGCCACATCCTTTAAGGGAAAAGGTCAGCCTGTTCTCTCCCTGTCTTTGTCGGCTAGTGAGAGAGAATGGACACAGCCACACACACACACACACACCAGATATGGACCTAGAAATACAATCACTAGACACAGGAACGCATTGCAGGGGAATTGTGAGGTTGCCTTGATCCTTTCCATGTAGGTGCAGAAGAACAATAAACACGCACACACAAAACAAACACAGCCTTTGTACAAAATTAATGAGAGGGTTCCAACACATGCATTGTAAATCATGCTTTTCTTTGGTTGTGTGTGTGTGTGGTGTGTGGTGTGTGTGTGTGTGTGTGTGTGTGTGTTCTGTCTCTCCCTGTGCTCTTCTTCAACCGGAACATGTTACCAACTGTTTAAGGACTTTGTGAAATAGAACACAGTGTATCATTGCCCCAAGCTACAATAATTCCCCCTTTTATTAACACTCCTTCAATTTGTCATTGTTTATCTCCAGTATGACATTTCCTTTCACAATAGGGCATCATCAGGTTTGCCAAGAAAAGAGGTTTCAAGTAGTCACACAGCAACACAGCCAGGGGTAGTCTGAAGACAGGGTGTGGGTATACACAGAGACTAGTGTGTGTGTGTGTGTGTGTGAGTAAGATGAGAAATGTGATTACCTGGTCTCAAATGTAATTAAAGTCTTTTTTTCACCTTTGCCTTCTTCTCTCTCTCTCTCTCTCTCTCCTCCTTCTCTGCTCGTTTGTCTTAACAAATATTTGTCATGCCTCCCACCCGAATGCTTTCCCACTAGCCCCTCCCTCTACTCGCTTGCCTTCCCGTAAAGATGCTGCCCCACACACTTCCTCATTCTGAAAGAAAAGAAATAAAGCACACTGGTGTGGCAATGCTCAACGCTTCTGCTTGCTACTGGCTCTTGCATCACCTGCAGTGTTGTTGTGGGTTGTCTCTGGGACCAGGTGCAGTAACCAGGTTCAATTGAGATACTACTGACGCTCCACTGGCAGCAATTGTAAAAAATAAATAATAATAATAATTTAAAAAAAAGGAACTTGCGTGGCCACGACTTAATAACACGTGGAGTCCTATTTAGACACTTGACCCTTAGATACTTGCAAGGGCGTAGGTTTTGTTTCGACATATTGGGAGGTCACATTATAAGCAAGGGGCCTTGTACAATCAAGCGTGTGAAACTGCCAAATCGGTTATGCAGTAGTATTTTGCTCCAGAACTGAAAAGGAATAGTTCAACATTTTCAATTTAACCTGGTAAATAAACCAATCACAACAAGAACACAGCCTTTAGTGATCAATTTAGTTTGTCTTCTTGCTGCCAGCGGACGCACGCTAGTGCTCCCCTTAGCTACCTCTGCTGGAGCTAAACTAACCCGGATAAGCGACTTAAGGCTCATTTATGCTCCAATTCCGTGCGTAAAAAGAGACGTACGTTTACAACGTTATATCCGTCGCTGCCCTCATACTTCCATGCGTCCTTTATGTTGGAATCGACATTAAGCAAATCAACCATTAGTGGGCAGCAGCGCCGCTCAGAATAAAAAGTTACTCAAATAGGAAGAAGAAGAGTCAAACAGTAAATTAACTGGAATAAATATTTAATAATAGATCCATGGAAGAAACAGCTTTAGCGATATAGGCCTACTACCGTAGCGATGGAAGAGGTTAAACTAGAGGCTGCATTATAGACAGCGGGGGTCTGTGAGGACATTAATCACGACATGTCAACAAACTAGTCTCACATGGACCTCCGGCACTTCTCTATTGCTGCCGTCAGCCTGCCGTCTAGCTGACATTCTTCCCCGTGCGATCCCCGCTCATGCTGCTCTGTTGTAGTTGTATGTCCCTGTGCCCCGGCCGTGTAATTTCATAGATAGATAAATGTGTATGTAATTTCGTACCAACTCACAAAAACCTTTCCTCAAAAGTTAAGACATTTTCTAAAGAATTATGTCTTTCGTTTATGTTTGTAAACAAATGTACAGCAAGTGGAAGTGAAGTGTTGGCGATGCGCCCCCCGTGATCTTCGGTGATACTGCTCCGTTCTGTCCGTTTGGTACGCATCCGCAAGCTTGCAGGATAGGTGCAGAAATACGGACGTAATGTACGCAGAGTACGGACAGAAGGCTCCGTCCGTATCCGTATGTAACATAGAGCATAAATGAGACTTTATGCGCCCTAACTTCATCAAAAATGTACGCACAGTTACAGGAAAAGGTTATGTCACCTTATATAGAGCCGGTGAGTGAGGCCAAGTGCAAACAAAATGGAAAATGTTGAAATACTCCTTTAACTACATCTAACATGTAGATTCTAACGATAAGATGAAACCAAATGGAATCAAATCCCCAGTTGCTTGCCAAGGTGGGCACGTGAACCACCTGGTGAATTAATAGGTTAGAGAGAATGGTGATGAAGACCCTGTCTGTCTCTTATTCAGCCTCCTATCACAGTTTTTATTTTAGTTTGTGGGCTTTACAAAGACGTAGGCTGCTCTGGTCAATGTGTGTGATTAGAGGGTTAGGGTTGGACCTGACCTGGGACTTGTTGAGGAGCTTCTACCCATGATGTTTAAACCAGAGGCCATTATACAAGATACAATGACTGTTCACAAGCCATTTGGAATCTCACACTTCCTGGTAACAGACATTTGGTGATTGAACATATCAATAAGCTAATTTAAATGTTTTAAATACATGCGTGTGACAAAACGTTTGGTAAGAGATTCAAAGGACGTCAGTATGCATAGGGGAAGTAAAGTGGCTAAACATTTTCTTTAACCCTTGGGTATCCTTAACTTTTTAGTTACACTCAGTACCTTAGAGGACAAAAACGTCCTCTCCCTATACACTGCTATAAAAACAGTATACAGTAATATTTTTTTCTACTTTTTTTTACAAACCTTTTATCCCACTTGACCTCTTTACATACATATCAAATATTTATTAATTTGTAATTGCTTTTAACCCTTTACATGCAAGCTTATGTGATGACGTGAGCCATTTTTATTTAAAAAAAACACAATAATTGAAACATTTCTCATATAATAGATGCAAAGTGGATTTTTTTGAGTGGGATAATCAGACTCTAGGATATGTTAATGATTTGCAATAAAACTGCTTTTGATACATGTTTAATATTTGTGCAGTCACAGATGCAAATAAATAGTCACACTCAGTACCTTAGAGGACAAAAACGTCCTCTCCCTATAGACTGCCATAAAAACAGTATACAGTAATATTTTTTTCTACTTTTTTTTTTACAAACCTTTTATCCCACTTGACCTCTTTACATACATATCAAATATTCATTCATTTGTAATTGCTTTTAACCCTTTACATGCAAGCTTATGTGATGACGTGAGCCATTTTTATTTAAAAAAAACACAATAACTGAAACATTTCTCATATAATAGATGCAAAGTGGATTTTTTTGAGTGGGATAATCAGACTCTAGGATGTGTTAATGATTTGCAATAAAACTGCTTTTGATACATGTTTAGTATTTGTGCAGTCACAGATGCAAATAAATACTCACGCTCATCCTCTCCCTATAAACTGCCCTAAAAACATTATACAGTAATATTTTTTTCTACTTTTTTTTTTGAAAACCTTTCAACCCACTTGACCTCTTTACATATATATCAAATAGTAATTCATTGTCAGTTGCTTTTGACCTTTTCATTCCAGTTTCTTTGATGATGTCAACAAAGTACTAAAGTAACAAAGTGAACCTGCGCAGCCACCTGAAAACCCACAAATTGCACCTTACAGCTGCACACATATGCATGCGCACAAAGACACACACACATACACACACAGTAATTTCACAACACACACACAGACACAACCCTAAGGTATCCATATGGATCCACACTTTCCATTAATTTCTCATATTTATTATGTTTAGGCCTGCAACTCTAAAAAATTACAAAAAAGTACAAAAATGGTTTTAGGGAGCATATTTGATCCTCAAAAAAACCAGGAGGAAATAAATGATTGAGCTAGATAGGGCTAAAAAAAGTAATTTTGGTGTCTTAAGTGTTGGATTATTGCCTAATATCATAAAATTTACATGTGTTTGTCATCATGGCTATGGTTTGAGAAAATAAAGTTTAAATTGGGCCATTTTTTCCATACACGTTTGAGTTTGTAAAGTTTGGCTGTGTGTACACAAACACACACACTATATTTTCTCAATACACACATATGCACCACACACTAGCATCCCTACCAACACACTCACACCATTTAGGTTTAATTTTTTTTTCTATTGCACTGTGGGGGGCAGGACCGACAACCTGGAAAATTGCTTGTAATTCAACCCTATGCCAAATATAGGGAAATGGTTCAAAATTGTGAAGGTGTTGAAAATGATAAATTTTGATGCTTTATGTTGAGGATGAAAGCATAAAATCATCGGAAAAAATATTTTATGCTGTAATGACAGCAGGATCAAATTGGTAAAAAAAGGCCATTTTGAATGGGAGTCAATAGGGGACAAAAACGTCCTTAAGGAGCTGAGTGTAACAAAAAAGTGTACAGCCTTTATAATAGATGGTACAAAGTTGCTGAGTAGAAATTCACAAAATATTTGAAAAAAAAAAATCCCTGGCCAAAAATATTTCAGTTAACATAAGCACAGCCAAAGTTATACACAAAAAAGAGCGTAAAAAAAGTGCGAAAGGACAAAAACGTCCCCAAGAGCACCTAAGGGTTAAACTGTCATCAGCAGAATTTGAACCATTTTTGTCTGGAAAAATTAAAAATAAGTTATTTCATATTTTCTGCACAGTCACATGAACTGATGGCTCATTAAATAACAAGCAGCGTACATTCCCTGTGATCAAGCTAGTGTGAGGGAGCACATTCTGAAAAACACCTTGTGTTCCATTATGTAAAATGACTAATTTTTCCCGGAGAAATAATGCCATGAACTTCTCCTGCTATCACACTGGCTGGCTCCAACCAGGCTGTTATTTAACTGCTGAGTGCTGAGAGCCTTGTCAGTATAGCTGCTGACCATTCATGATATAAATCTTCCCTTGTCTGTACAGCCTGAACCTTTCCATTGGGGCTGTTAATCAGTCTTTAATAGGCAGGGGAAACAGTGGGATTACGGAGCTCTGCAGATTATAGTAATGAAGAACTCTCCAAAAGGTCCAAAAACAGGAACTGACCTTGACTCTTCCTGCTGTCTGTGTGTGTGTGTGTGTGTTGTGTCTGTGTGTGTGTGTCAGGCTTTGCGATTCAGCTTCCTTTGAGCCAACTCAGGTTGGACAAAGCTTGGCCTGTGTGTGTGTGTGTGTGTTGTAGCTGGAATGTACATGGGAGTCACGGGGGTTCCTATGTGTTGAAATGTGTCTGTCACTGTCCTGATCGTTCCTGGCTCCATTCAACAACAGCAGACAGGATGTTATCATCACAGCGTGGTGACAGAGCACAGGGTCACCAGTGACTACAAATGGGCCTACATGATATTAACATTACTACTATGAAAATATGCCCACCAGCACACTACGGTCTGACACTAAAGGGCATATGCAGGTGAATCTAAAAAATAAGTATTCTTTACACGCAGTGAAAAATGTCAGGCCTTTCTTTTGTTTTAATTTTGATGATTACTATATACATACGCTCATGAAATAGAAGAAAATCCAGTATCTCAAAATATTAGAATATTTATAATAATTTTATACATCAACACAATCAAAAGAAGGATTTATAATACAGAAATGTCAAACTTGCTGAACAACAGCTGATCCATGAGGAAGTCATTTCTCACATTGCAGTCGCTGCAGCTGTGGTCTTGGATGGAGAAAGTCAACTTTCAGTGCTGGGCACAATGAATAATGAGCCTCAAATTATAACAAGACTATAGAGTTTACAGCCATGCTATATCCGCTTTGCAAAAGCTGACAATGCTAATATGCTAATGTTGAGCAGGTGTATTGTGTTTTTATGTTTTATAATTATTTTTGGCAATTTAAAAGCTTAATTAGATAGTACAGAGTTGCAATGGGGAGACAGAAAAAGAGGGGGGATGACCTGCAGTAAAGGTCCACGGGTCGGATTTGAACCCGCGACCACTGCAACGAAGGCCGGAGCCAATATGGTGCCCCAAAGCACAGGTGTATTGTTAACCGTGTTCACCATGCTTAGGCTTATGGAATGTGAGTTCTGAATATTAGGAGATATAAGGAGAGCTCAGTGAAGGGGAATGAAACTTGCTTGAGGTTATTGAACATAATGGTTTGGGTCATAACACAAAGTATTAAACAGATGAAAGGTGAGAGGATCACCAAACAATTACAATTCATCTTTAAGGGGACATGAATGTCTGTACCAAATGTCATGATAATCCATCCAATGTCAACCTAACGATTCCCTCAGAAAGCATCATTTATTGGGGGCCATGGATATTGGTACAAATGTATTGGCAGCGAGCAATCCATTAGGTTTTGAGATATTTCAGTCTGGACCGGAAGCCCCTGCCACACGTATGGCTAAAACAATTTTGTTTTAATAGGATTTCCTTGCTATAATTGAATTTTAACAGACACACATCATAATAGTTATTGTTCTAGCCAAGGAAGATATTCTTATTTTAGCACAGCATGTTCCTGGACAGGAGGTATAAGCTGACATTGCCTGTTGGATTAATTCATTCATGTTGACGAGTCCTAAACCAACTCTTATAGTAGGAAATTGGGTGTGTGGTCTTAGTAAGTAGAGGCTATAAAAAGGCGTAGGCCCAATGAGAGTCAGGGGGGGCACATGACAGCGCCACTTTTACTTCCAGCTTTTCTTGTTTATTGGATGTGGTAGAAACGAAGCAGTGAGTGCTTTGTGTTGTGCTGCTTGTCTTCTGTCTGACTCCCCATACAGAGTTAGGAGACACACACACACCACACGTTTGTACGGCTATACGTGTGAGGACATTCATTGACATAAAGCATTCCATAGCCCCTTACCCTAACCATCAGGATTAAGTGCCTAACCCCAACCCTGACCCTAACCTAAACCTAATTTATACCTGAACCTTAAAACCTAGTGTTAGCCCTAAAAACAGGCCTTTAAAGGCCTGTCCTGAAAGTGAGAACTGGCCAAAATGTCCTCACTTTCCCAAAAATGTCCTCACACTTAAACTCAAATTGGTTCGCACACAAATAGTTGTACAGGTACACACGCACA
This sequence comes from Ammodytes dubius, assembly GCA_026122265.1. NCBI lineage: Eukaryota > Metazoa > Chordata > Actinopteri > Uranoscopiformes > Ammodytidae > Ammodytes > Ammodytes dubius. Next base: position 6,797,647 of record CM047511.1, read on the forward strand.
CTCAGTAATGTATTTTGAAGTAAACTGTAACCATATTCTCACTCACTCACTCACTCACTCACACAAATATCCAAATCTTGCTGATGTCATTCCAACTGTGGAGCTGGAGCAGAGGAGAGAAGGATCACACTGACATGCTGCTTTCCATCCTGCCCTGACCCACATCATTACTCTCTTCCCCTTGCCCTCTGCCTGCCTGTGCAACACACACACAAACTCTCTAATAGTACTTACAGTATGAGAGAGGTCATTGGCTAAGTGGGCCAACCGTTGTGTAACTGGCTTAACACACTGACTGCAAATGTTTGGTCTGGAGAGCTAGATTGGGAGCATGTTAATTAGAGCATTGTATTGGAATTTTCAAGGGAAAATACCACAGGGATGTAGCACTGGTTCAGACAAATTTCTGTTGAAATGTTTACTCTATACTCACTATGCAAATCTAATAATATGTAAATCAGGTGGAGCATAATTCATTCCAGACTGACTTTGTTGGAACACTGGCTGATGACTCATATAGTGCAGCCGTTTTGTAAAAAACAAATAAAATAAAAATACCAGGACAGAAAAGGGAAAGTAAAAGTGGAAAACGATTAAGGACACTCAAGTCAGTATTTTTCTTGAACTTCCTATAATAATAATCTTGTGACACTGCACATGGAAAAAAGAAAAGAAACTAGGCTAAATGCCAAGAAATTCACATCCGTAACCTTGCAGTCACCCGGTTCCCCCGGGAGGAAACTGCTTCAGTGAAGAAAAACACAGAGGTATTTTTTCTCTGACAATTCGAATCAATGCTGGAGTATATATGGCTATGCTTCCTGTTGGTAGATTCTCTGGTTGCTGACGGCTGCAGTCTATTCCCGTGACCCAGCACAAGGGCGCACTGACTGGAATGTGTCACTGGCAAGTCAGCACCAAAAAGATTTCCTATCAATTTTAAGAGGAAAAACAAAAACAGGAGGTGATGATCAAAATAACAAGAATAGTGTCTCTTTTTTAATTTCCTGGTAATGTTTTTTAAGGCTGGACATGTACTGTATTTGGATGTTAGGGACATTGCATGACATGGCAAATTGAAATTCTAGGTTTGGATTTGCTGAAAGGTGGAGATATATATTTGTTTAGTTAACAGATAGTACAAAGACACTCCTATGACTTATATTGTTTGTTTACTGTTCTAATTATGCCAGTGTTGAGCTGTAGGTTAAGGCGACAGTAGGCCTACATTCAGCAAAAAGGAAAAGGCCTCCATTAGAGCTGGCTACTGTACACAAATTAAAGGTACAGGTAGCAAGATAGATTATTATAGTCCTTAACTTCAGGTTGAATATTACTGCACATATTACTAGAGTATTTCCATTTCATTTTACTGTATACTTCAATGCATTTCAGTGGGACAATTGTACTGTTTACACCAATGTTGTTTTTATTATACAAAGTAGTTGAAACTAGCTTGACCTTTACACACTGATGCATCAGCAAACAATTTATTAATGTCATAAGTCATGACATTTTCTCTGCAGAACAAGTACAGTTAATAAGTTCTGTAAATGTTTCTGATAACACATCTGTGCTTTTATCTCAACAGGATATTGATTGTAGGAAGTTTACATTTTTGCACATGTACATAATGGATCCGAGAGCATCCTCCACCTCTGCCGACAGTTCCCATTTTAAGTTAAAGTTTTACATTATATGGGCAAAGTTTTCAGGAAATCATACAAAAAACACCCTAATGCAGGTTGAAAATGTGGTCACATCATACCACACACTAGTTGGTTATTATGGGGAACTATGGCTCTAGTCTAAGCCTTCATCTTGCATTGTTAATTCCTCAAATATCAGCATATATGGTTGACATTCAAAGTTGGCAGGATGGACTCACTTGAACCCTGCTGCCTTGTTTTTTAAGATATTTGTTTGGCATTTTTATGCTTTATTGATAGTGTAGAGACAAGAGTTGTAATGGGGCAGAGAGGGGAGTGACATGCAGAGAACGACCGCGGCTCGGAATCGAACCCGGGTCCGCTGCTGGCCGAGGCCCATGGGGGGGACGCCCTACCAACTGAGCTAAGGGCACCCTGAACCCTGCTGCCTTGTTGAGGTGGTTAGAAATATGTAGATCTAGTGGTGTGTTTGCTATGGAAGGTGGAATATGCCTTTGGTTATCCTGCTCCCTAGTGTGCAGTCTGTGAAACTGCAAGCTGCTAAAGTCCTGTCTAACAAAAGAGGTCTCTGTGTACAGATCAGGGGCCTCATTTATAAAGCTTGCGGCGCACAAAAACCTTGCGTAGACGGACAGAAATGTGCGGGAAAATGTGCGGTGACAAACGTTGGTATTTAAAAAAACATTCTTTGCGGAGAAGTGTGCGTATTCCCACGCCAACTTTCGACCATGCGTAGAGCTACCACAAGGTTTTCCTGACTCGGGGAATCAGCGACACTCAATGGCAACACCACGAAATAAAGCTCAGTCATCAGAAAAACCCAGACAAATGATGCTTGGCACCCAATATATTTAGTCAATAAAATGTATAAGCTTACCTATAGTTGCGAATATATGGCTACTGTAGTCTATGGCATGCAGTTGTGATGTAGGTTGAATTACTTATCAAGTAGCCTAGGTCTACATGTTTTGGTTATATCTTATACGTTGAATCTTATAGCGCTACTTTATAATAATATCCTATACGTCGGGAGGTGTTTCCGTGAGTGGCCAGCGGGAGAGCAAATTTTAAGAGGTGTGTAAAAAGTAGTTTAAGCCCAACAGATATTAATTAAAACTGTATATTTCGTTAGATAAAATCATGTTATGAATTTAGCAAATCATTACACGCATCTCTTTCCCATAACAATTCACCCTGGAAGATATAACTATAATCTGACGTTGTTGGAAATGTGTGGATCTCACGGGAGATAAACAATGCTCTCGAATAGACTATAGGCATTATTTCACTTGTCAAACCATTTTATATAGGCCTACATATAGTAATACAGGTACGCTAATACGTGATATTGCATACAGCACAAAGGTGGGCGAAACCAGTACTCGAGTTGAGGGGGGATGGCGTCCCCCTTGGAAATAAATATGGTCAAAACCATCCCCCTTCTAAAACGTTCATCCCCCCTCCCCATCCCCTGTTATTTTGTCAATGTATGTGGAAATATTACCACAATTTCAACATTTACTTTTTGCGAATATTGAGGCCAAACTACTGTGGACGAGGGGAAAGCGCACATGATGATTTGTTTTAAAATTTGCGTCACGTCAGTCAGTGAAATAGCAGCACCGGGGTGAAGTTAGTTTTAAGGTGGATATTCGACAGACATTCGCTCCGGAGCGACTGTTCGTCGAATGGAATACCTACCCAACTTAAAACTAACTTCACTGAAGTCATAGCAGCGCAGGTGCTGATGCCGGTGGCGTTTAGCATCATGGCCAAGCGACAAGGACAGCTTGACCTGAGGGACTTCGGATTTAAGAAGGCAAAAAGTATTACTGAAGGTGAGTCAAGGAATGTCAGGAATATTTGTGATATGACAGGCGATAAAAACACATTTAAATATGTTAGTTTGGAGCTTGTTTTTCTTCTTGTTAACTAACCAGCTAGCTAGCCAACGTCAGTCCCACAGGACTTTACAGCGGCCGCCTAAGCAGCACACATGACATCAATCTAATTAGATTATTATTATTTTTTTTAAATGAGTTATCTGCTGAGTTAAGCCTAACTACTTCTGCAGCTGTGCGCCGTCATCTCAACGGTCGCATGAACAATAGTAGTTCGCCGTGTCCTGTCCGATCAGCTGCATCTTGTGGTTGAATCGCGCTATCTATCATCGTTCACCAAACATTCTACAACATATAAATGGCAAGTGCCATTACTTTTCCTTGCATGAAATTAAAGGCTAACAAAACGTACACATTTTAGTGGAAGAGTAAACATTTCTCTTATTGAATATGGGCTAATTGAATGCCCTCTTATTGTGTCCAAAAAAGCCTAACTTGACAGTAGGCTACTTTACTGTCTGCTCATTCTCACAAAACCATAATGCCATTGTTTTCTTTATAGAGGATAACCATGGTGAGAATGCTGGAGGGAGATTAGAGGAGCCTAGAGCTGGAGGAACAGGTTTGATCATTATAACACATTATATACACCTTTCTTTTTGGAAGAGGGGGAAATGTAGCTGATCCTAACAAGGGGGGCTGACCCTAACATAGATTTTATGTTTTTGTGGAAGAAAAAATAAGAGATGAGGCAGAAGCAGGGCAAGATAGTGCTGAGGAAGGAGGACGGAGAGAAGTGCAGCATAGAGCTGGAGGAGGAACAGGTTTGATCATTCTAAAGTAGACGCTTTTCTTTTTGGAAGAGGGGTAAATGTAGCTGATCCTAACAAGGAGGGCTGATTAGGGCTGGGCAATAATTAAATTACGATTATTAATTGCGATAAAACCCCTGTCGATTACAACTATAAGCCTTTGACATAAATGCTCAATATGGAAAAAAAAAAACATAACTGATATCGATTTACCTAACAGCCAATCACAAAGCAGAAATAAACTCAACGGCCTGTCAGATTGCAGTTTTTGCCTTTCTTGTCTATACATGTCCATTTCCTGGTGCGACGTGCATGTTTGAGCTTCCAGCTATAAGGAAAGAGGAGAGTTATGTGTTGTCACCTCGGCAAGAGTGAAGAGAGTCTTGTGTTAAGTGAGAAATGTCGGCACAGAACTCTGTTTATTGTGTGGTGTTTTAGTCCAGTGGTTGACCGTAACATAGATGTTATGTTTTTTGTGGAAGAAAAAATAAGAGATAAGGAGAAAGAAGCAGGGGCTGAAGCAGGGCAAGATAGTTCTGAGGAAGCGGGACAGAGAACAGTGCAGCCTAGATCTGGAGGAGGAACAGGTTTGTTCATTATAAATAGACACCTTTCTTTTTGGAAGAGGGGGAAATGTAGCTGATCCTAACAAGGGGGCTGACCCTAACATAGATTTTATGTTTTTGTGGTAGAAAAAAGAAGAGATGAGGCAGAAGCAGGGCAAGATAGTGCTGAGGATTCTGATGGCCCAAGTTACAAGGGAGATGATGAACAAGATATCCCTGAATGCTGGACATCTAACATGTTCAGGGAGAAAAAAAAGCAATATCCATGGCTGATATGCCAAAGCAAAAAACTTGGTTCTTGTATTTCTTTTTCGGCATAACGAACGCCACATCCAACTGGCCAGTTGGATGGCTGCAGCACTTTGATGTTTTTGAGGAAGCTCTGATACTCTTCTTTGCTTTTTTGTTTTCCAGGCAGGCATCCCATTCTTCTTTCGATATTTACAGCCAAAGCATGGAAAAACTGCTGGTGGTTAATCTCTCTGCTGTGCCGCAAATTATCTGTCAGGGGCACTCCCTTGAAATGCTTCAAACCGATTGCAGTCTGAGCCTCTTCTGCCCTTGGTCCAGGCTGCTCTGCCATTGACTTTAACACACGGACCTGCCGACTAAGACTTGCTTCAGCCTTGGGGAGCGTAATGTTTCGGTCTTGTAGAGAGAGAGAGAACTCGGACAACTCTTCTAAAGCATCATACATGACTCCAAGATTCTGCACAAAGGTTGCATTTGAAAGGCGATTTATTAAAGCACTGAACACGCATCTCTCTGTTGAACTTCTTTTAGGATCAACTGAGGCATTAGAGAAGTGCTTGTGGAGAGCAGGGTACTGCTGCCATACAGCTTTAATGGTCCTGTAACTGGATGCCACCCATCTAGTGCTGAGAATTCTCCCTATGTTCAGACACTGTAATGCAAGTTCCTGACAACATTCAGTGAGCTCACGGCGGTTTTTGGCCGATGCATGATAGAGACTGTACACTTTGTCAAAGAAAAACTGGAAGTCATTCATCCCTGCAACTTCTTCAACAGCATCTCCAACACTCAACTCAAGACGGTGGTTCATGCAGTGCCACACCAGCACGTTGGGAAACGTTTCTACAATTTTGGTTGCAACACCTGATTTACTTCCAAGCATGACAGAGGCTCCGTCTGATGCAAAGCAAACAAAGCGCTCCCTCATAATAGCTTCCGAGAAGCCATGATGTGATAGGTTGTGCATTAGAACCTGGTAAATTTCACCTGCATTGGTAGCAGAAAGCTCAACTAGGTCGAGGAAGAATGTGAGTGGCTGTTCACTCATGCCAAGGCTTGCTCTGATATAAATGATTAAAACTGATTTTTTGCTGTCAGTTGTTGCCTCATCTATCATTACAGAAAATGTGGTTCCGCTTTCAAGGACCTTTCCGACCACTCTGTTTCTCATTTCATTTGCTATATGCTTGCTTATGGTTGCACAGGAATGGTCCGAATGTAGGGTTCTTCCCATGTCTAGTCCATTTAGGACTTGCAGATCAATATCTGTTGGAAGATCTGTGAAAGGCCTTGCAGATTTCACAATCTTATACACAGTACGAAACACCCTATCGGTACTTAGGAAGTGATCTCTTTGCATGTCTGATGTCAATTTTTCCAGTGTCTTTCTTTTGCCTTTTCCAAGCATTTATCCGCTGCTTGGTGATAATCTGAAGTTCTGTGCTTGTGGATCTTCTTGCGAAGAGACTGCTGCTGTGCTGCTCGGTTTGCACCGTAAGCTTAAATCCAAGCTACTGAGCTAAGCTTTGACAACCTCCCAGCTTTTGTCCTTTTTATCAAAATGGGCTCTTTACCTTGCCATTCCTTTATTTTGTGTCAACACCGTCAGACACCAAAAACACAAATAAATGTTTCCTCAATTTATGCTAGACCCATGAGATGTGGTATAGTGATCAATTTTGAGTGATTTTCCTCTATGTTCTTTAGTTGTACTGTGAAATTGAATTTTTACTTTAAAATTAACAGCAATCAAGATGTGTTTCAAGTTTCAAAACACATTCTCATGTTAGGTGGCTGGTTAGATCATTTTAAAATAGATAGTTATTAATTTAGTCTTTTTTTGGCTGCTCCACCTTAAGTCACCTCAGCCAGGTCAGGATAGTTTAGTCATCTTTGCCCTATGTATTGTTGTTGATCCAAAAATTATATTATCGTGTTATTCTTGCAGAGAAAAAGTTTATGTTGTTGTTAATTCTCAGGGAGTTTGTGAACTTGCCAGTTCTGTGTATTTCGTTTTTTCAATAACATGTCACACCCTGAAGTTGTTGTTCTTTATGAATTCTTACAGACAATGTTTTAAATAAATTCTATAGGACTGCAAGCAAAGGATGTGTTTGAGAGTGTGGTTATGTTGGGGGGGTAAAAACTTTTACTGCAGAATACGTTTGGGAACCACTGTTCTATGATATACTGTAGGGGAGAATCAGCACACTTTTTTTTTAAATCTTTAATCCAATCCACCATCCCCCCTGATTTTTTTTTACAACTCGAGTACTGGGCGAAACTGCTTTACAAAGACTATAATGACTGTGCCAATCATGATGTGTGATAAGCGGGTGTGTGTGTGTGTGTGTGTGACAGTTACTGCAGCACATGCACGTCACACAACCTGGTCTCACGAGATTTCGTGACATTGTCACGAAATTGAATCTATTGAATCGTGTTCGTCGACACGAAAACGTGAGTTTTTTAACCAATAGAACGTGACTTTTACGAGTTTTTTAACCAATAGAAAGTGAGTTTTGTCGTGTTGGCCACAATGCATTTCAATATGAATATGTTTCGTTCTGCACAGCATTTTAGTCGCGATGTTTTGTTTACAGCTGATATTTTTTATTTTAGTTTTATTTCGTGCGGGTTCACGTTATTATTTTCTGTAATCCAGACAGCGCAACACAGAACCTGTATTTGACAGGAGCCCGACGCGCAGCGGAGGGCTCTTGTTCAGCTTGTCTAATAACTGGAATAGTCATTGCAAACCCACTAGGTTCTTATGTAACTAAAACGTTGTTCAGTACGCCAGTAAATAGGAACGACCAAGGATACGACCTAGTAACGGGGGAATAGTCTGCTCGCCCCGCTAGACTGTCTGCTTCAGCTGACTGAAGGATCTGGCTCAGCTGTTAGCCACAGAGCTACTGTTTTGCTAACACAACTCAAGACTCGCACACTCCACAAATAATAATTCTAATCGGCCAATATGTTTAACAAGAGCTCCATCTAGCTAACAAAGCTTTATCCCCCAACATAAATAACACAATTCACGGAGAAAATGACAGCGGAAAATATACATTGCGGGCTGCAGCCAAGTTACTGTAGCTATAGGCTAACTGTCAATATGCGGCCAAACGTACTCACATCTTCTTGCCTGGATTCCTGACTCCTGTGTTCCCTGCTCTCCTGATACATGCACAGTCTTGTTGAAAAAGTATTCCATTGTTTTCTGAACGAGTAGCAGCCCTGTTTGTGGACGTCTATCTATCAAAACTATGACGTAGGTCCTTAGCAACGGCCCTTGACAGCGTCTGCTTGCTGGAAATAACAGACCTGTAGAATGCTGTGATTTACATAGGATTCTCAAAGTGCCATGTAATAGGCCTAATGTGATTTAAGTGATCATAGGGAAGCCGGATATCGTCGGAATGCGGTAGGCTACTTTATTTTTCTAAATGTTACTGTTTTTTGTTTGCTGTCGTTTTTCCATTGTTTTAGGATAGGATATTCGTTTTTTATTGTATTATCTTCGATTAGCCTTTAATTTATATCAAGGAATTATCGTAATCATTTAATCTTTGTTATGGCTTCTTCTTTGAAGAAATTCCAATGGAGACACGTCATTTTTTTATTATTATTTTTTTAGCAGCATAGCTACAATTTCAAGTGTTTACTTTTCATTTTTAAAGCGAAATATTAACTGTAATGTGACATTATTAGCCAGAGGACAACACGGCGGAAGTTAACTGTGGCAGCGTGACACGTGGATTTGGATTCCCTCCAATTCCTTCATTGCGACCATCCCATTTCCCCCGGTAAGATGTTATTTCCAATTGTCTGCTGCATACTCTGTTTATTAGATTAAATTAGGCCTATGTCCATCTTTTCCATGAGTAGCATGGTTTCCATAGTGGGCGATTATTTGAAGTCTGACCAATGTGTTCACCATTATCAAACTAAAGTAAAAATCATAAAAAATAACATTATCATCTTCTTGCTAGCAAGGAGTTGACAGCCAGTTAGCTTCCCAGAGCCACGGTATGCGCTTTTAACAGGAAAAACCAAACGATTTGCCATCTGGTCCTATGTAGGGAAACCTCTTTGTCTTTCAAGCAACAATAAAGGTCATTGATAAAACAAAGCTAACCCACAACAGTACATAATATGTTTTCTCTTTATTCCTTGCAGCTCCTGTCAAACCCCGAACCCTCTCTACCTGATCGATTAGCATCGAAAAAACCAAAGGCACTCTTAAGAGCCAATTTCTCTCTCTCTCTCTCTCTCTCTCTCTCTCTCTCTCTCTCTCTCTCTCTCTCTCTACTCTATCTAACTGTCTGTCTGTCTGTTCGTCCGTCCATCATGCCAGCGGGATCGACAAAAAAAAAGTGTCCCTTTTGTCTGGGCATTTTGTTTGTGCACAAAAAATTTGTTGTCACTGTAAAAAGGAGCAGCCACTGAAGAACCGTCTTCAAACCAAGCTGCAAAAGTTTGACCAGAAGCGGGATCAATGGGTGGCAGTTCGAAAGAAGAACCACAACAATGCGTCCATCAAGGATGAGGCCACTGTCATGGTATGTACAAATTTCATCTTAAAAACCATAAAACCAGTGTTACCGATTGATTATTATGCTTTTCCTTGTTTTCTGACCTATAGATGCTGTTACAATGTTGTATAGTCATGTTACACCATGCCAAATTTTCAAATAATGTAATTGAATTACATTTAATTAATTAATAATCTGGGTTATGGGCCAAACTGCTGCTTAAGGACAGCAATGTTGTTGTTTTTACAAACTTTATTCAGCCTAAACTCACCATATTACGATTCAGAACTGCATTAACTGTCCACATGTCATTTCAGCTTGAAAAGCTCCAAGCTATTGGCTACAAGCCAGTGCTTCTGCTTGGAAAAGCAACACCAAAAGGGGAGAAATGCGAGGTCATTATACCTCGCTGCACTCTGACACAGAATGCTGAGGAATTCCTGAAGAAGATATCCTCACTCTATTTAAACATTTTTCAAGGTGAGTACCTTTGGTGAGTGTGAGATGCATGCATGTATCATTTTTAATGTAACAGGTCACAACTAGTGTTGAATAAACATAAGACTTTGTCAATGCAAGGGGAAAGGGGAAGGTTCAGCAGTCCTACTCAAATTCAGTCATCAATTCCTTTCATCCTTGACAGGAGAAAGTAATGATGGTTTCCTTTTTGATATATAATCAATACTGTGTTTTAAAACACAGCACTGAATTATCTTTTTCAAAACAATTTAAGTTACACTTACTGCTTCTTTCTACCAAAAGTTTGCATGATAGCAACTTGCATTTATTTGGTCCTATAAACAGCCATAATCTTAAAAATTATATATAATGAACATAATCTAAGAGGACATAGAGGCTCCACGATTTCTTCTTCATCTCCAATTTTCTGTTTGTACTATGCTTTGATTTCAGAGTACATTAAGAAATAAAACTGGTAAAAAAGGAACCAAATTACTTGTATTATGCTGCTGAATGCTGCATGATCCTAGTGAAAATACAGGCATATTCTTTGTGATCTTTACCAACACAGTGATTTAGGATATTGATTTTAGCTAATAACTTACTTCAAACATTACACAGTGACCCTGTAAAGGAGTTTTTACAATAATAGATTACTATATTATATCAACAAATCAATTATTATTTTATTGTTGTTGTTAATTTTGTTTATTTATTTTCCATTTTCAGTGACAACAATATCGGATGTGGTAAAGCGGTACCGCCAGATCCTTAGAATAATTCAAAGAGGACACAAGATGTCGAGGGCATTCTTAAAGGCAGGCGTTACAAGGAATGCAGTGAAAGACACCGCTGCAATCGCAGAACTGTATATAGCTGAGAGAAGTGTCCTAGAGGGGATCAAAGGCAAAAAGACGCTCCTCCATTTGGCCAAGGTCTGCGAATCAAAAATTGTTGGAGAGCTTTCTTTGAAGATTGAAGAACTTAAAAAGAAAGAAAAAAATGATACCATTCACCAAAAGAGTCTGAGGCGGAAACGGAAAGGGGAGAGTGTTTTAATTTATTTTGAAAAGAAAAGTTTTTTATTTGTTCGAACTGTTTATAGTAGGCTTGGTTCTTTTGACTCTTTGAACTCTTCCTTTGCACCAAAAGTACTGTTAAAGTTTTTGTTTTGTTAATAATAAAGTTGCTTTCTTATCTGATATGCTGCTTATGTGTTATTTATTTCACTTTGCGGTCATCCAGTGTTACTGATCAGTTGAGCAAAACTTGTCTCTATTTTGTACTGTTATGAATGAATGAATTTTAGATCTTTAAGTCCATCTCATGAAAAATGGGAGCAAAAACAAAAGTGTTGCGTTTATATTTTTGTTGAGTGTACATACTCTTAAATCACTTGTTTGACAACTTAATCATACACTGATTGCGCCGTATCTGTTGCGGCGTAACGTTGTAATATCCGAGCGGATGTTTCAATGTTTATATTCCTGCATCTTCAAAATAAAGATGCCAGCTGGTCAGGGACGTTGGAACTATTTTCTTATGGGGGGTGCTGTAAATTGGCCGAGGTGCAGCGCTATCAGACAAAGCATTAAATGCTTAATTTACTGCATTCTGGTGAATTTTTATTCACCAATTTGTTCCTTTTCTGCATACATTTTTATGTAAAGTAAAAGACGGGAAGGCTTCCGCGATCTCGTTAGTTTCAGTTTACAGCCGACAAAGTTACAATCACAACGACCGCATACAGAGCATGGACAGCGTTTTAATGAAGCCTCTCATTCTTAAATTCAAACATTATGGCGGCTGTGGTGTGCTTAAAAGGAAAGCGCAGTTGGCAATTGGCTTTGGCGATTTCCCGTGCCTCTTTTTTTCTGTCCACACAAAGCGTTCTCTCTCCCATTGCACACACGCATGCCCCGGCCGCTTCTGAGAGCACAGACAGTGGCCGCGTTTCCCAGATTCGTTAAGAGCCTCTTTGGAGCGCTCTTAAGAACGCTGTGAAAGAAGAATGCGTTTCCCAGATTTGTTCTTAGCGAAAGAAGCTTTCACTAAGATGGAGCTGACCCACTCTTAAGGCCCTTTCCCAAAGCCACCGTCTCCATTCATTTCAATGAGGGAAGGGCGGCTGAGGGGAGGAGGTTACAGCCGTGGCGGTTGGACCAGGAAGCGGTTGCCGCCTACGTGAACGCGCACTGATTCTGTCCAACCGCTCTGCTTTCCCCGTGTTGAAATTCCAGGCGGCAGCCGCCCGGCGGAATTTTTTGACCCTATATAATATAGGGTTAAAAAAAAACTTACTTTGTAAATATTACTGTGATGTCACAGTAAAAGACATCACAGTAATATTTACAAAGTAAGTTTTTTTTTTAACCCTATATCTCTTATATTCTCTTTCTGTGATGTCACGAGAAAGAGAAATATAGGGTTAAAAAAAACACTCTTTCTGCCTTTTTCTCAGGCTAGGATGAACCGATTTCAATTTTCTTCGCACATTTATACTACATAGGATCTCAGAATTCAATACACCTTCATATTCAAACCGGTGAAGTAGGCCTTTAAGTTAACTATATACATTGTGTGTTATTTTACATATTTATTCCCAGTTTTTTTATTTGATGGCATTGTATTGCCACTGAAGCTCCCCAGCTGCAGAAACAAAATAATCAGCGTAGGTCTCCCTCACTTGCATGGCTGCCCTCGTTGAATTGTGTGCTCCGGTGTTGTTGAGCGACTGGAAAGACCCTCCTGTACATCTCTGGTCTAGTGCAGGGTCACCCACAAAGACATGCGGTACAGGCCCCAGGTGATCCGCTTGAGGGAGAGGGGAGTCCACCAGCAGATCCAGCTTCCCCTCTCTGAGAGCCTTCCCAAATTTAGAGGATTGTAGTGTGCCCCATCACTATTCCTCCCGTATCCCCAGAGCCGGCCCGAGGCATAAGCTAACTAAGCGGCCGCTTAGGGCCCCCGACTGCCTGGGGGCCCCCTCCCAAAAAAAATATATTTTTTAGTTTTTTAGTTCGTGTGTTTGATATTAACATAATATTATGCAAATGTGAGTTATACAAAAAAAGGAATAAATTGTTTTGGTCTAGATAATTAATAGCCTAAAAATGTAATCAGTTCATCTGGGAGGAAATCCGAAATTATCTGATCATGTCACGTTCACATCCATGCACAGTGTGTATTGAGTTTATTTAAAAACAATTGGAAATGGGGCTACCCTCAGTTGCCCATGCACTGTGTATAGTCTATAGCAGTGGTTTTCAAACTGTGGGGGGGGGGGGGGGGGGGGGGGGCGGATGAATATGTGAAAAAAAAAAAAAAAAAAAATTGAGTTTGTGTTTTTATATTAAGATCACGGCATAGCTGGACAAGAGTTCTTCTGCTTCGTTCCTCTTACTGCATTTAAATACATTCATTATATTACAGAGAAATAGGTCTTGTTAAAGAAAAAGACCGCCAAGCCCAACCCAGAGGACCCTGCACAATTTTTTAAATTTTAAATGAATATTTTTATGGAAAATCCATGTGTCCTTCTTCAATAGCTTCTAATTCATCTGACCCACTGTCTCCAAATTATTTGTTCACACAAAATTTCTCAGATTTAGCCTCTTAATTTTCCTCTCAAAGTGCACCAGATTCATGCATTTCACTTTAAAAAGGTTAAAAAAAATCTCCCGGGGGGGCATACCCCCGGACCCCCCTAGGAGGGTCTGACTCTCGGCTGACTAATATTTACACACAGCTGCACAGTGGAGGCACTAGCGGAAAACACTGGGTGTGTGAATGATATTTAACAAAGATCTATAGTTTCAGCAGCGCTAACATTGGAGAGGGGCCCCTAATCATATTTCGCTTAAGGCCCCCTGAAGGCTTGGGCCGGCTCTGCGTATCCCCAACATCTACCACCCTGGAGAGGTAATCGGCATCCACTACCGCTAGGAGCACGATGGAGAAACTGTGCTTGTAATTATAATACAGGGAGCCAGATGATGCAGGAGCCTGTATGACAACATGTTTCCCATCAATTGCGCCTAAGCAATTGGGGAAGTCCCACTTGGTTTCGAAACGCTTTGCCATCTCTCTCCATTCTTCCTGGCTGGGAGGTTTCATCTGCTCCTCCACAAGCTCATCCCAGATAGCCTGAGCCACTTCCACCACGACTTTGCTCACAGTTGTCACCCCCACTCTGTAGCTGAAGGCAATCGTGGTGTAGGCATCTCCTGTTGCTAGACACCTAGAACAAGAATAGAAAAGTGTAGTAAAATTATAGATTTTTATAAATGAGAAATATAAGTTATGCACTGTGTGGTAAACAAAAACAGCATCTAAGTTCACTTATTTCAGGAAGAGTTGGGAAAATTAAGGCACTACAGTGGTGCAATTTTCAACTTGCTATTCGAGATGAAAACAAAGCTAAATAAAAAGTTTTGTATTATAATTAGTGTCTTCATATTTAAAAAAATTTTGTTTATGTGTTTTTAATCTGAATTTAATGTTATTTCCTTACAGAAGCAGATGTAAAAAAAAAAATGGAAGACTCTACGGGACAAATTCCGGCCCAAAAGACCCAAAAGAGCGGAGCTGCAGCTACTGAAAACAGCACCAGCCGATGGAGATATTTCCACATTATGTCTTTCCTGCTGCCGTACATGCAAAACAGGCCAACGTCCTCCAATATGGAGGAGTCAGAGGAAGAGGACACACAGATGGACGACACAGACGGAGAACACACAGATGGACGACACAGACGGAGAACACAGAGCTGGACGACACACAGACAGAGGACACCGACGTGACTGACCAGACCCCTAGACCTGCCGCCAGAACCCTGATGCAAGGCCCAGAAAGAGGAAGAGGGCTGCTGCTGACTCTTCCTTTGAAGAAAAGATCCTGGGGGCAATACAGGCCAAGCCTCATGACGAACACCAGCACTTTCTTGCTAGCATTCTTCCGGTCCTGAGACGGCTTGATGCCAAAAAATCAGCGCTTGCCAGGATGAAAATCCAAGCTATTTTATTTGACCTAGAATTTACTGACTAGTTGTTGTGTTTATGTTATTATGTTTTTGCGTGTTCGGGCTGTTTAAAATGTTACCCTAAGTTGATTAAAAAATAACTGTTAATACTGTTGCCTATGGTCTGCAGTCCCCGTTATTATTTGTAGAATAAAATGTAAGTGCATGCAGGATTTTATCAAACAATTCTCACCTCAAGCAGATGGCAAGGCGCTCCTCGGGTGAAATTGCCATGCGGTAGTTTGTGTCCTTCTTTTGGATGACAGGGGTAAGCCGTTGCAGGAGGACATCAAATTGTGATGGAGAGCCTGAAATAGGTCTTGAACCTGTCTTCATGAGCCTTCAATTGTTGAATTAACAATCTAAACTCTCCTTGTTCCCCCCTCACTTTAAGAAGTGGATGCACCCATACTCGCCTCTTTTCTCTCTCCTTTTCTTTTTTTCTCCTATAATAGAACAGAGCAACACACAACGATGCTTTCTTATCCTCTTCCATAGCTGATCTGAAAAGAATCTTAATATTTCCCCCAAAAAATATTTTTTTCTTTCCCTCCAAAATGTTGCATTTTGCTTAGAACACAATAGTTAACTCTCTGACAGAACCATTTATTAATGTATTGCCTTATTTTAAACATAAATACACATTTAAAAACAACCAATTAAAAGCCTTTTGATCTTGATTTTATTTTATTATTTTAATGAAAAGGGTCTTGCATTATGTAGGTTATTAAACAAATATTGTACATGCAAATTTCATTGCATTGAAGCCTGTTTTCTAGGGGAATTATTTTTCAGACGGAACCATATATTTATATCCAATTTTATTCTACATCCACGCTTATATCCAGGGATTACAACTTTTAATAGTTACATGTATTTAAATTAAATATGTTTACAGAAGATTCTGCGCACATTTGGGCGGGTTCTGACGTCCATCGAAGCACCGCCCCGTCATTCACGCCACGGTCAGCAGCGGTTGCAGCCGCTTTTAAAAACGCCCGGCCCCTCACAAAGCCGCGCGCGTAGCGATTCGGTTATCAGGGCGGTTGCCGCGCGGCGGTGGGAAAGGGCCTTTACAACCTTCTTAGCGACCAAATCGTCAGTGATCATGCTGCGTCAGGGACATTTATTTCCTCCACTTTTTGAAATAATAAAACAATGCTCAATGCGGACCACTGGCGCAAGAAACATAGACCGGCTCCACCTCCGTGCGTGTGAGAAACCATGACTGCAATTGACCTGTGGCTCAGTCCCCGTTAAGCCCCGCCCCCGAATGCAAATGAACCAATAGCGTTAAACTACTAACGACCCAGGATCCAGACTCGGACATTCTCAGCATCTATCTCCATAGAGAACCATTGGAGCCTGCGACACTTTTGTTGTTTTCTTGGCTTTATTCATTGTTAAAGACGCAAAAATGGCCAAACGATGTGCCTGGGCCACATGCAACAGCGATACGTGATTACGCAGGCTGCTCTCATTCACGTCGTTACCCCCGCGGATTTTAAAGTCAACATTGCAGCTGCCGTCCCGTCCGTGCCCGCAGATATTTCAGACTGGAGGACATTTAACAAGTTGGATTATATTTTAAAAACAGGAAAGCATGAATAGCAAGAGAAAGGCCTGCGCCAGCCTTGGACGGTTTACAACAGCGAAAAGGACAAACAATGTACGAGCGTTTCAAACGTAGCCTACATCAACTAGCTAGCTAGCTGTGCTGTCAGTCACACTGGATTACTGTCGGCTTGCTTCTTTCTACAGCCAGGGAGTCAGATTGGTGAGTCAGAAACTTTTGGGGGGTTTATTTAACAATAAGGTTGGATGAATTGATGTCGAGTGCAATCCATTCTGCATTTTATATTCAATTGAGCAGTTGTGTTTTCATTGTTGCTGATGGACACACATAGTTGGAGCTGTGCAATAATCAAGGATAAAGAGATGGTTTAATTCTGATGCTGGACATAGTCTGTATGCTATTGGTACTTCATCTATTTGGATTGAGTTTATGGAAGTTAGATAGAATAGTGATGTCTTTTATTTTGAAAGCAGAAGAAGCCTAGTAGTGTGAATCGCCGAAGGTTTGACTTGTCCCCGTACGTACTTCCCGGCCCTTGGTGTGAGAGACGAGTCCGTATAGTTGATGGGTGAGATGTTTTATCATTTAGACAAAACTACAGTACGCACACACAGAACCTGCTGTCACTGTCGTGTCATGTCATATACGTCTGGTCTGTGGGTGTATGTGCGAGAGAGAGAACTGCCATATTGTAAACAAGCAGTCAGCTGCGACCACAGACATATTATATCTATGAGCTGCGACAACTTGTCCGAGTTAGCAACGGTAACTAAGGGGGGCGGGGCTTAGCGGGGCTGAGCCACAGGTCAATTAGGGCTGGCCCGAATTATTCGAATATCCGAGTATTCGTTTGTTAAATTAGTATTCGGAGCTCAATTCAGTATTCGGGATATTCGTTTTTTTTTTCAGTTTTTTTTTTCAAAAAACATTTTTTAATTTTTTTTTTGCAAAGGGTAGCTCAAACTGCAGTATATTTTGTCAGCAAACAATATTTGGATACACAAGTGATAAAACAATTGTAAAATACAAATTAGACATTAATTTAAAATATATTATCGAATTATTTGAACTTTGACCTAGTTGGCCGCTGCCCTTGGCGCAACCGGTGATGTAGTAGGCTATGTGATGTTACAAGAGTGAGGCAAACTAAAAGCGGCACCAAGCGCAGGAGGGAGAGAGAGATGGAGGAAGAATAGATTGTGTTCCTAATAACTCTATAGGCTACCACAACATTAGCGCAATTTCGGAAGGAAATTATATGCTTATGCTTGGCGTAATGCTAACATTAGCTTAGCTCAGCTGTTTGTTTACATCAGCCATCATCAACCGTGACTTGCTTGCATCATGGGAATAGGCGGTCAATAATGGATATAATATGGACAAAAAAGACTATCAATATTGGATCTTTGTATGGATTTATAAATCGCCGAAAAGATGCACGTTCCTGGATGAATTGATAAGCTCCTGTATGGGTTATGATGGCACAGAGGACAGCTGATTTGGAGCGAAAAACAGTTGCCTCCACGGGGAAAAAGTAAGGAACTCCAACTTTACTACCGTTCGAAAGCTATTAAAGCATCAACAAACTACGCAGCTCCCACTAAAGAGCGTATTTCGATTCTTCTTTCGCTTCATTTTACGGCTCTCCAAAGAAGGGACTTAAGATGGCATCTGGGCAACACCCGTATCTTAGCGCTCCTTAAGCGAACCCTTCTTTCGACCCTTCTTTGGTCCCAAAGAATGATCGAATCTGGGAAACGCGGCCAAGTGTTGGTTCCACCCGAGAAAAAATAAAATAAAATAAACACAACTTGGACACATGCCCTGAAGCTGAATGGTTGCTCTGGTAACGGGCAGTCCATTACTGGACACCGAATACTAGACCCGAATATCCTTCCTCCTGTGTTAACTTTCTGCTACCATCCATGGTGTTAGCGGGTCGGTTTCGACCCGTGTCTCAAATCAGCTGTAAAAAACACTAAAAACTATTATTTATTATCCAGTTTGTTTCTCATCTCTTGGTTACCTTGTTAGGCTTCCTTATCCATGAAAATATTGTTTTTAATATTTTTGGTGTAGGAGACTGGGCCTTTTTTTTGTCAGTATGCGCCTCAATTTCAATAAAAAAAATGGTAAAATGAACCTCAAGAGAATCATATAAATAAATATTTGGTTGTTGTGTTACCTGATTATTACTGAGGGGCATGAGAACACAATTCTTAACTAAATTAGTTTTATTTATTTTTTCATAATAATATTATTGACCTTTTTAACATCTATGGTGTTACTGGTCAATTATGACCCATACATATTTATTTCAGAAAACAGCAAAAAAACTTTTATTTCAGCATTATACAATCACACAATGAAAACCAGAACAAGTCACAACACAAAATATAGATTTGTAAGGTCAAATAAACAACAACCAATCAACAAATCAAACCAATCGAAATCAATTACTAGTTCCAAAACTAGTAAAAAAAACTGAGTAAAAGTCTCTGTGTGCATATGTTTGTTGGTTGTGTGAACAGATGTGTGGCAAAGAGCAACACTTTCAGTGTTCTTTTCAGAAATATTTCTTGCAGGTAAAGGACAATACTTTTATCTTTCTGTCCTTAGTGCTTCGGCAGACCTGACACCTCCTATTTTTAGAATCAGGTGGCCATTTTCACCAAAAACATGATCCAGAACTTGGCTCACTGTATATCTCCTCATTTTTGAATACTACAAATAGGAGATGTGCACTCTGCAAGTCACCAACTCTATACTGAATTGACCTCACATGCCTGGATATGCCCGTCTGTTTATTTAGCTTTTATGCAGGTATAAGGGCAAAAAAAGTCAAAATGAGAACCTCCCCAGAGCTCACATGATTGGGAGAGGAGCTGACTGTCATTGTGTTGGCTGACAGTGCACTTATGATTTCAGTTTTGGCTCTAGTTATTGTTTTTTAAATCTTATTTTATAACCGGGTCGAAAACGACCCTAACACCACCAGTGTTATAATTTCCACCAGAGCATTTTATAATTAAGTGAAACATTTTTAATTTTTTTAATTTTGTTGAAATAGAGGTTCCTGACAAAGTCAAGAAATCTTGATGTAATAAACAAAATGTAAGTGGTTCTTTTATGCATTTGAAATCCAAAACGGGTCGCTGGCGACCCTAACACGAGAGGAAGGATATAAGAAAACCCCGATTTTTTTCACGACCTTACGAAATGCTAATATGTTCGCCTTTACTTGATGCATGCGCGCTCACCGGCCGGCGGGGACACAATTCTTATCAGCGGTAACTTGGCACGATAACGGGCGGCACACACCTCAGAGGAGCAGGTGCGCAGGTGAACGTTGCATCCTGTCAGTGCATCTCTCTTTCTCTTTCTCTCTCTCTCCCCTGTGGTAGGGCACTTAGCAGACGGAGGGAACGTATAGTGACTGTTGACTGACGTCCACCAGGCTGAAGTTACCTATTGCTTTGAGCCATTAACCTGGATTTTTAATGATAACCTAATGCTCATTAGTGCGTGCCCCTCAGCACTCTGACTCTACCGAAGTGCGCATGGGAAGGCGGGGCACAAATGTAATATTGTCCTGGGCACGGTGAAGAAATGCGACAGGCATATAAATGTAATCTAGCCTATACAGTATATAGCCTATATATATTATAGTGTATATATATGCTCTGTCAAGTTGATGTGAGGGAGCAGGAGATGGGAAAGAGGACATAGGCTATGAGATTGTATACAGAGCAATCGCGGGAGCACAGCAGGGCAAAGTGTAGAGGGGCGGAGAGGGGGTGCAGGGGGTGGTGAGGGGCGGTGCGGCCGCATCCCCCGCACCTCTACTTCCAACGTCCCTGCAGCTGGTACACACACAAACAGACGTAGCCTATATGGAATGATGACACGACGGTGCTTTGTTTGCCCGTACTGTGATAAAACATCACATCCGTCAACTAAACAATACGGTTGTGTCCCCCCCACACCACTATATAGTCTAGATCAGGGGTCTCCAACCTTTTTTCAACTGAGAGCTACTTTGAAAAAATGTAAGTGGCCAAGAGCTACCTGTATCAAATCGCTTATATTTATTTACATAGCACACATCAAATTAATTAAGCTTCTGTTTGTACACGTGTGAAATTGCAATACCCAATGCTTATCATAAATAATTTCCCATCAAAGGTCCAAGAACACATTACTTTACACTTTTTGTGGGCCACATATCACATTTGTTATTGCGACGAAACAGTGTTTCCCCCAGGAAATGTGTTAGTCAAGGCGGTCACCACCCAGGTGTGGAGGAGGTGCGACGCGGCGCGCCGAAAATTTTGGGGGTATTTTGCTCAAAGATGCCAATACGCACTACAGAAATAAACAACTGCTTATTTGAATAAAACAGACAACTGACCTTACAGTTGTACATTTTTAAAGTTCCTTTTTGGATAGGGGGCTGTTGTGAGATTATTGTGGACAATTAAGCCTACTGTGATAACCTATAATTCATTAATGGTTATTATCAGCCTACTTGCTTGATTTCTTTTTAAATACAGAGGTTATTGGTCGTTTTGGAACATGTATTTCCCAATTTAAAACGTAAAAATAAAGCAGCATTGAAAATTCAGAAAATAAATGTTGTATGGCTACACTAGCAGGCTGTTTTACAAATAACTCAATAGTTGAAATAATAAATAAAATGTGTTTTCCCCTTAAAATGATTAAATACATTTATGCAAAGGTCAAAGACAGTGCATGCCGAAGTCATGCATGGCCGCATGCAGAGCCGCAGAGCAGCACACACACCAGCTGATAGAGAAACGCTTTGAGACACATGTGAACATTTATTTACCGCAAATCGCAAAGTTCATGGGAAGAGGTGCATTTACCTTAATCAGATTTTTAACTTGTAAACTTTTTTTTTTTTTTTTTTTGTACAAGTCGGTCAACCTATCAGGCGAGCTACTGAAAACCCGCCCGCGAGCTACCGGTAGCTCGCGATCGACCTGTTGGAGACCCCTGGTCTAGATGCAGCCGCTTCCACTTACCAGTGCAGCTCGGCCAAACATGCCAAGCACGCCCATATCTGCCAAGCACGCCCATATCTGCCAAGCACGCCTACAGCTTGTTGCTATGGTTGCTCTGCACTAAGCTGTGTGACGTTCTTCCTGTTCCGTTCTGTTGGTTAATATCGCGCTAGCCAGCTAGCTGCTCTTGCTGCCGTCAATGTTGAGACCATTTCACCAGCAAAATGTTTAAAACGATAGTTACGTATGTAACTACGGTTCTATGAGTTCCGGATGACCGCCAGAGGCGGTGCTTTCAGCACTGGATGTTCCATCGCGCGCATGCGCAGGTCGAGATCTTATACCAAAATAGTCACCCGTGACACCTGGGTGACCCGAGAATATGTATATATTCCGGAAGTCACTCTAGGATCTGTTCCAACTGGATCTTCTCGTGGTATCTGAGAAGTCTGAGTGACAGAGAACTCTGGCGGTCATCCGGAACTCATAGAACCGTAGTTACATACGTAACTATCGTTCTATTTCGTTCCTACTGACCGCCAGAGGCGGTGCTTTCAGCACTGGATGACTTATACCAGAAAGGTCACGAAGAGTACTCATCAATTAGGGTCTTACAGCCGTCAACAAGACAGCCGCCATCCCACAGGATGAGGAGCAGAAACATTTACTCTGTAGAGCCGCGCAAACGCACATGATGAAAACCATGTAGCCGAGGCGCAAATGTCCTGACGTTGAACCCGCTTCAAGGCAGCCCAAGATGTAGCCATACTCCTGGTAGAGTGGCACTCAACGGCCAAGGCATGGGGAGCCCCTGTGCTCTATATGCATTCAAGACCACATCCACAAGTCAGTGGGAGTGTCTCTGTTTGGACAGGGCAGCCCCCTTCCTGCAGCTCCCATAGCAGACAAAGAGGTTATTTGTCTTACGCAAGCTGGTTATTGCCACAATATATGCCCCAAGCGCCCGCACCGGGCACAGTGGGTCTGACATTCTTCCTGCACCCCCTGGTGAGCCCAGGGGATTAAAAGCAGCCAACTCGATCGATTGGTTTACATAGTGGGGAGACAATCGTTTGGATAGGAAGGATGGATTTGGCGAGAGCACCACTCCTGACCCTTCTACATGCCAGCGCAAACGCGCCTGGCTCACTGACAAGGCATGGAGTCAGGGCTGTAAACTAACTTTTTGGTTCACCTGCCAAGGGGACCGGTAGATGAAAGAATCTACCGGCCAAGTACATTTTTTACCGGCCAAATAATAAATTGCCTCTTTTTGTTGCATATATACATCTGTTTCAGTACTTTTCATTGAGATAACAGTATTATATAGCAGTACATGCTTAGAAAAGAGGCCAAAGTAATATTTAGAAATACATTTTAATATTATATTAATTTAGTTTCATTCATTTAATTTCAAACATTGCACATTTAAAACTTTTAAAGAGCGGCGTTCTTATACATTCTATGGCGGTGACGCGCACTAGGGCTGCAACTAATTAATCGGTCGATTATTTTTTCGATTAATCGATGAATCGGATTAAAAAAAAACAGTGCAGACTGCAGTGTCAAAACCCCAGGTTATTGCTCCAATGTCCCGGAACAATTAAAAGTAATATTAAATGATAAAAAATTAATAATAAACCTAACTTGGATAACACAAAAAAACAGTATATAAGGGATGTCCATGGTAAACCAGTCGACCGATAAGATTTTTAACCGGTAAATACTAATGGTTAAAAAATTAAATCATCTTAATATCTCTCAGATGACAGGAGATCATTCATTTTTATGGATAGTGATACCATTTGAGACTCCTTAACGATCCAGGTCTTTATTGATATCACTATTGATACTTTTCTATTATTTTGTTGAAATAGAACTTGTATTATTGCTTTAATTGCTGATATGATCATAGCTCAAGATAGGACATTAAACAGGTCATAATTCCATCTTTACTATCTATTTTATATTGCTGGGAAAAATCGCCAAAATCTAAAATTTCTTTTTTTTTGTGTTGCATTTGAACACATCAATCATATTACTGAGACGGCCTGAACAACTCACAGTTGACATGTTTGCTACTTTTTTTAAGCTAACTAGCTCTATATCCTTCCGATTTTAACATGGATTTAAAAACTGGATTACTATTTTTAACTGACGGGACTTTCTACACCGTTCGGTTGTGTGATTACTGCCGCTGCATTGAATGTCTGTTGATGCGCCGATGCCGATTCTCCGAGCCCGTCTGCACACCGTCTGCAGCAGCAGCAGCAGCTGACAGAGTTTTTTTGGACTAGACGGATACTGAGTTGAAGGAGTTTTTTTAACCCAAAGACAGCAAAGGTACAACACTTTTATATAGGCCTACAGTCCAGTGTTAGATATGACCAAAATACAAGCTGTGGCCGCTCACACTATAGCTTTCCCGCACCGCTTCACGTGCGGAAGGCTCGCTGTGGGCGTGCATGAACCTGTCGGCGGCTGGATGTAAACAGTGCCGCGCCTACAAGTGACTTATTAATCGCGCGGCTCAACGAATCGATGACCAAATTCGTTGCCAACGCTTTTACTAATCGATTTTATCGATTCGTTGTTGCAGCCCTAACGCGCACGCTTCGGGGCTTTCTTCGGGGGAACTTATTTTCTACAGCGGTGACGTCGGGGGAGCTACTTCAGTGTGACACACAACAAATCACCAGTTTAGCTTGAAGTTTGCTACCGTCATAATTTATCAGTTTACAGCTACTACAATGTTTTGTTCTATCATGCATAATTTATCGCAAGAGCACGACCATCGGGACAAACTTTTACCCGCCCCAGTGGCATGTATCCCTCCAAAATTAAGTCGCCAGGGGAATATTTTGGTCGCATTTGGCGAGTGGCGACCGCTAGTTTACAGCCCTGCATGGAGTTCACCAACCGTTTGCAGTCGCAATGGCAAGGACGAATGCCGTCTTCATAGACAGCCGCGTCAGGTCTGCCTGACTCAGCGGCTCAAATGGGGGTAGACCTAAGGCCCTCAGGACTACTTGCAAGTCCCATGATGGTGCCCTCAGGGGTCGTGGTGGCTGGATGAAGCCTCTGGCCTCCCTTCAGTAACTGCCTGACTAGGTAGTGGGACCCTACTGTCTGGTTATCCACCCTTGCATGTGCGGCCGATATCGCAGCCACATAAACGCGCAGGGTGGAAGCAACTCTCCTGTTGCCCACACAGACTGCAGAAAGTGTAGTATCAATCTCAATGAGCAAGTCCCTTGGACTTCGCCATGTGTCATGCACTACTGTGCAAACAACGTCCACCTGTCTGTATAGAGCCATATAGCGGAGAGTGCCCCTGAACTTAAAACAGTTCTGGACCTCTGACTGGTCGCAATACGTCAACAGTGGGTCCTGGCTATCAGGAGCCACACGCCCAGCTGCAGGCGCCCCGAGTTCGGGTGCCCTACATGTCGTATGCCCACCTGAGACAGAAGTTCCTGTCTCTCTGGAAGGCACCAGGGGACTCCTTTGAGGAGTTTTAGTAACGCTGGGAACCATGGCCTTCCTGGCCCATGTGGAGCCACCAAACGTAGGCTGTAACTGCAATGCTGGACCCCGTCCAGTGTTACCAGTAAAAAGAGAATTAGAGGAAATACATAAAACAGGCTGACTGGCCAAGCATTAGCCAGAGCCTCCTGCCTTAGGGGACTGGTCCTCTCCATCTAGGAGAACCCAGGGGGACAGTGGGTCATCTCTTCGGAAGCAAAGAGATACGCCACTGCCCTGCCATACTTGTCCCAATCATGCCCACCACCTCCGGATGGAGTCTCCACTCCCCGGGGGTGGCCCTTCCCTATCGCTGTGTTCCGGACACCTGGAACTTGGACAGCTTAGATAATGATAATTAGATAATGCTGAGGTCAGCATACTTATCAATCGAAGGAAGAGGCTGTACTCCAGCAGCCTCCATTGCATGAAGTGCTGTCGTAGCTGCTGAACGTTAGCTACGCGCTACGGAGAAAGGCAGGCTCGCATGGCCGCCGACTCGAGCACCAGCTGAGCTGTAATGGTGGCAGGGATGCTGCCACACACTGTTTAATACGCAGAGCCAGGGACCCCAACGGAAGAACCCTGACTGGTGCCCACCTGGTGGTTGAAGCCTGAGTGCTAAGAACCCTGCAAGGAGTTCCAGCCTAACGTGCTCCAGTCTCTGCTGGGCATCCCACTGGCCTACGACCGTCCTGCCCTAATAGACTGCGTCCCAGTCTGACAAGGAGGCGTCTGTCTCTACAACCTCACCCCGGGAGATTCCTCCCTAAGGGCGACCCTGCAATCAGGGATGCCCTCTCTCTCCAGGGTCTGAGGGCCCGAAGGCACTGCCCAGACACCCTGACCATCTTGCGTCTCTGCCACTTGGGGTCCAAGTGGAGACCATTCGCCCAGATCTGAAGAGAACTCACTTTGAGGAGGCCTAGTCGGACTCTCCTGGATGCCGAGGTCAGCATACTTATCAGTCAAAGGAAGAGGCTGTATTCCAGCAGCCTCCCCTGCATGAAGTGCTGTAGTAGCTGCCGAATGGTAGCTACGCACTCTGGAGAAAGGCAGGCTCGTATGGCCGCCGAGTCGAGCACCAGCCCCAAATAAATCACAACCCAACACATGGTGTAAGGTTGCCCTTTGTAAGATTGATCGTAAGGCCAAGCCTGTTCCCGGCTGGCTAAGGAGCGTGGCTGTGTCCCTGACCGCCTGCTCCTGAGTTGGGTGGAATGATCAACCAGTAGTCTAGGTATGGCAGTACACCATACCGCTGAGCTGTAATGGCGACGGGGATGCTGCCACACACTGTTTAATATACGCAGAGCCAGGGACGGCCCAACGGAAGAACCCTGAAATGCACCTTGCCCAGAAATGCAAAGGGGAGGACCACCTGTGGCATTGGGCAGTAGGGACCTGAAAGTAGCACCCTTCAGGGCTATTGACACAACCCAGTCCGCCTGAGCGATAGACTGGAGGCCACCTGCAACACGCAGCATGTGGAAAGGAAGAACCGTGAGGCACCGATTCCGCCCTCTTAGTCCAGAATGGGACGAACCCGCCCCACTTCCTTGGTACCTGAAATTAGGCTGAGTAGAACCTACCGAGCATCGAGTAGCACCCCCAGGGACTCTGGGGGAGGGTGGAGGCTGGACGCCGACTTCCTGGCGCCTGAAAAGCCGACCGTAGCGCTGTGCTACGGCGCTGTTCAGAATGTGCTGAGAAGCACTGGCCCCTTGATTGCCCACCTGGACATTGTTGAAGATATTGGCACGGGGTACCACAGAGGTTCCCGGCCTGGAATCAGGCAGAGGCGCACGTCGCAGCGTGCCACTACTGTCTAGCCTGGTCAACCTGAACACTTCGCACCGGGGCCTGAAGCGTGCGGCCTGGGATCACTGGAAGAGAACGGAGGGTCTGTCGACACACCTCCGACTGGGACGCACAGTTGGCATCAACCTGCCTAGCTCCCTAAGACATAATGCAAAGTCTGCAGTGAAGCATCACTGAGGGTCCGTGCTGAGTGACCAGCACCTGACCCCTGTATGGTTTGCGACCGAGCCAGGACTGTGTGAGAAAGCAAATTCCCAAGACGTCCCACACGGGCAGCAATGTCGTAACTCCTAGTAAGGAGGTCGTATGTAATCTGGCACTGGGGCCGAGGGCAGCGCACATCGGTTCTCAGAGCCTCGTCTGGGGAGACAACAGGGATGCTATAGCAGGCTCAATCGGAGCTAACCAGTCCAAGCCCTAACTATCAGCATTGTGCATGGCTGCCAGAGCTCTGCTGTCACTAGTGTGATGAAAGAGCCCTTAAATCTGGAAAGCCTCTACGGAGCTCTGCTTTCGAAGTGAGGCTCAGAGGGAGGCCCAGAGAAAACGGAGTATTGAGGGCCCGCCGAAAAAAGGCATTCACAGGTGCAGATGAAACCAGAGCTTCATCTAGCCCAATACTTGGCAAGTCACAGACGGACACTGACCCTCTAGCCGAGCTGCCCACCTGTATAACATTACAGGACGCAGCTGTGGACAGCATGTCATCCCCTGAGTAGGAAGGATGCACAGCCGCAAGGCTGCTCACTGCAGCTGGTACCCTGAGCTGGTTGGAGGCAAGTAGGAGAGTTTCTACCTAGCAAGCCTCAGTGCCTGAGGCATGAAACTACGGTTCATGCATGGTTTATCTGACAGTGCTTCCCTCAGGTGCTCACCCCGAGACCTGCAGGGCACTTGTCATGGCCATTCTCCACCGTAGGGAGGCCATGAAGGCGTCACAATTATGGTTGTTTAGTATGTCAGCAATTTAGCAGGCTAGGCTAAATGAATTAGTAGCCTGCTCAACCGAGCTTCAGGCGCAAGCACCAGAGCAACGGAGCGACACCCCTAAAAGTAACAGTGACGGCGACTTTAGGAGGCCTAAGCTGCTCATTGTCGAGCCAATTAAAATATGCATCTGTTAAAGGTATGCAACCGGGCTTCAGGCGAGAGCAACCGAGCCACGGTGCGACACCGCTAGAATAAAACAGTGGCGGTGTAAAACTATGCTGCCCACTGGCGAGCATAATTACAGTAGGCTTTAGGCAATCGAGCTTTAGGCGAGAGCCCCCGAGCAACAATGCGACCTGTTGTGTAAAACTATGCTGCCCACTGGCGAGCATAATTACAGTAGGCTTTAGGCAATCGAGCTTTAGGCGAGAGCACCCAAGCAACAATGCAACCTGTTGAGACAATTAAAATATGCATCCGATTAAGGTATGCAACCGGGCTTCAGGCGAGAGCAACCAAGCCACGGTGCGACACCGCTAGAATAATACAATGGCGGTGTAAAACTATGCCGCCCACTGGCGGGCAAATACAGTAGTCTGTGCTGACACGACAACGGTGTGACAGCCAAAATAACACAGTGAAGGTGACCCTTGGAAACCCAAGACGCTCACTGGCTAGTAGCAACTAACGTATGCAACCGGGCTTCAGGCGAGAGAACAACCGAGCCACGGTGCGACACCGCTAGAATAATACAGCGGCGGTGTAAACAGGCCCCCAGGATGCTGCCTTCTCCGAGCAGCCAGCATGGACTAGTGGCCAACCCATTAGTACTGCATGCTGTGAATGGGAGCTCATCTTCCTGAAAACCCCTATGGCAGATTTTCCCGTCCACACCAATACAAGCGGCGAACAAGATTGTGTCGCCGCAAAAATCCTCTGGATATCATCAAGCGTTTTATTAGCCCAACGGCTTTTAACGGCTTTCATTTTGTTTTCGAGGGAGGACGAGCATGGTGCCAGGGCTCTCATGAAAGCAATATGGCAGCTTCCTTGTTGCTTCTCTGCGCCAATGAGAAGCTTTCATAGGAATGAATGGGCGCCATTTTTCAATACGGTGTCCCTTTCTTTATATGTCCCTGGGTGTAAAACTATGCTGCCCACTGGCGAGCATAATTACAGTAGGCTAGGCAATCGAGCTTTAGGCGAGAGCACCCAAGCAACAATGCAACCTGTTGAGACAATTAAATATGCATCCGATTAAGGTATGCAGCCGGGCTTCAGGCGAGAGCACCCGAGCCATGGTGCGACACCGCTAGAATAAAACAGTGGCGGTGCAAAACTATGCCGCCCACTGGCGAGCATAATTACAGTAGGCTAGACGATCGAGCTTTAGGCGAGAGCACCCAAGCAACAATGCAACCCCCTAAATAACTTAATAATAAATAATTGATTGGATTTATATAGCGCCTTTCAAGGTACTCAAAGCGCTTTACAGGGTTCCAGGTTCAATTCGTTCACACACAGTCATACTGGTGGTGGTAAACTACGATAGTAGCCACAGCTGCCCTTGGGCAGACTGACAGAAGCGAACAAATAACACAGTTCAATTGAATTCAGCTTATTTAAGAAGGGGACAGTGTCAAATTAATAAAACACATGATCATACATGGGTTAAAAAGATAGAATTAGCCAAATGCTATTCTCTATCTGTAGTAGTCCCCTGGCAGAGTCAGCGGCTCTAGGTAACCCCAGCCGCCCACTGGAGAGCAAATCAACGAAGGCTAGGCAATCGAGCCTCAGGCGAGCACACCCAGGCAACAATGTGCCTTAAATAACTCAGTGACAGCAACACTAAAGTAGCCTATGCCACCAGGCTAAGGCGCGAGCTACCGTGCAACGGTGCGACACGGCTATAATAATACAGCGGTGTGAAACTAAGCTGCCAACTGGCGACACACTACAGCAGCCTACACACGTGCAACAGTGTGACACGGCTAAAATAACACGGTGAAGGCGATTTAGGAAACTAATTAGCCCACCGGCGAGTAATACAGCAGCATACAGTGTATACAACAGCATACTAGTGTGTGGCACGGCTCACCCACTGGTAAGCAAATAAAGTAAGCTATGCAACGCAAGGCTTAGGTGAGAGCACACGACTGGTGCGAACAGCTCAAATACAATAGTGAAAGCGACTTCTGACCCGAAGCTGCCCACTTGACGAGCAAAGTAAGTAGCCTCTCGCTCTAGGCGATGCTACAAAATACTGTGGCGGCGGCTTGGACTCTCCCCAAGCCGCTCGCTGTCGATAAAATCGAAGTAAGCAACCGGTCGGGGCGATCTCTCTACGTAGCACCCGAGCACAGTCAACAATGCTAGAAAAACAATACATTCGAGCATACCGGGCTTAGCGAAACACACAAGCACCGGTGAGAATCCCCGGGGGGGAATAACACGGCGACTGTGAAACCAGCCGCCGCTTGACAAGCTCAATTAAAGCAAGGTGGAAAGGTGATATTAGCTTCCGCGATAGCCGCCGGCTACGCGTAGCCCTCACACTCTACTCACCCCCTGACCCCGGCCTCAGCCGAAGTCGAACGAATTGCAAGTCGCAGCCTTTGGAGGACGAAGTCAAATCGAAGCCCCAACCCTTAGGTTACAAAGCTACTTGCGACAAGCTAATGGTATATACACAACAATATGTGTGACCTGCTAGCACGAGAAGATAGAAGGAACAGATCCTAGAGTGACTTCCGGAATATATACATATTCTCGGGTCACCCAGGTGTCACGGGTGACTATTTTGGTATAAGATCTCGACCTGCGCATGCGCGCGATGGAACATCCAGTGCTGAAAGCACCGCCTCTGGCGGTCAGTAGGAACGAAATAGAACAGGACATTATAGCACAGTTAAAAACAAGAGAATCAGCATCCGCTACATTAAACATGAATACTAAGTGCTCATAGTACAGGAGTTACGTCTCCAGCGAGAGTATGGATTACAACAGTTAGCTGGGACTGAAACAGACACCCCCCTGCTCTTCTATATCAGGTAAGTCAATACAAATGTTTTATTCGCCTACTTCGTTACCTAATGTTATGTTTGTGTTATTCAAAGGATTTTGTTGGTTAGAAAATAGCTTAACGTTACAGACCAAATAGCTTCTTTATAAGTCCTTTCTGAATGATAATTAGTATATGATAAAAATGATTAACATGTGTTTGTTTGTATCTATTAAATTAGACTGGCATCTGGTCAGCATATGAGGTAACAGGTTAGGTGTTACTGTTAACATTATTTTAGTGGAAATGTATAATTTATTTGACTATGTTAATTAATGACTAACATGATTTTTATGTGATGTGTCTTTTGTGAATAGATTTGCAAGCTACGAACACCTGATGACATTTTGGAGCCTTGCATCAATAAAATGGTCTGGGTCTCCATAGCCAAATCAGCTGCCGAAAGAAATTAAGTTGTCACACCTGCACGTCCTTCAATGGTGCTTTGTTGGTAGTTACATACGTTATAATACATAAACAAGATGTCATTGTATTTGTGTAGACTTAAAGGCTAAACTAGCGACTCAGTCCCCTCAAATACATCAGTGTAATTAAGTGACTGTTTTTCTCTATTTTTAGGTGCACATGAACTTTGTACAACATTTTGTCAAAATCAATGAATATCTCCTCACAATATGCTACCTGTCCGTACTGTCTGAGCGCTGAAAAAATCTGATGTTGATACACAGCCTACATGCTGTGTTTTCGCACATCATTCTTTTTAGTTTTAGTTTTATGTTTCTGTGTACCTTGTGTTAATGTGTATGTTTTACTGTACTGCTGTGTGTCGGCCATGACCCTCTTGAAAAATACCTTTCAGTCAGAAGAAATGGATTAAGGGCAGTTATATTTGTTTGATTGCAATGAGCCTCATGAGAGACTCTGCTTCTGTTCCACATAGCGAGTCTCAGAGCTATACATCTGAACATATTTAGTGGGCTTTTTCAAAAAGCTCCAGCTCTTCCATACGTGCAGTAATCACAATTAAACAGTACTTGCTGGGTTGCCAAGGTGGTTGTCTGCAGGTTTGGGGGCTGCCTTTATTTAATATATTGTGTATTTTCTGATAACGAAGGTTTTTTTTGTCCCAGAGAGCCTGCAATTCATATCAAATCAAAGATGTCACTGACCAATGGGTCTGCCATATTCAGTGTCAAAAACTTCTTGTCTGTTTTTGCTACACTTTGCCTGCTGTGGAAATGGACCAATTAAAAGAAGCTTTAGTGTCAAAAAGGTTCATTTAGTCTAACTTGGTAAATTAACTTGTATGTTCATGTAAATAAACAGACTAGTATTCATTTGTTTGTACCTTGACATGTTTCGACTACTTCCTGCTGTCTTGTTCAGAAGTGTCAGCTGTTGCTGTGACGCTCATTGTGTCAGCTGATGTTAAAGACTGCAGGAAGTAGTCGAAACATGTCAAGGTACAAACAAATTAATACTAGTCTGTTTACATGAACATACAAGTTAAGCTTCAGTGTCAATTAACCGTAAACCTTTGGGGTGGAAAAAGAGCGGAAGTGTGAGCCTTAACTTGGTCAGTGACATCTTTGATTTGATAGGATTCTCAGGCTCTCTGGGACAGAAAAAAAGTGTTATTTTAAACTAAGAAATATTAAATAAAAGGCAGCCCCCTGAACATACGGCCAACAACCTTGGCGACCCAAAAAGTACTTTTTTATTGTGATGATTGCATGTAGGGAAGAGCTGGAGCTGTTTGAAAATGTCCACTCAAGATTTTCAGATGAATGACTCTGAACGCAAGCAGATACTCTGATGAGGACATTGTGCATTTGATGATTTCCCACAAAGTGCAATGTTTCAACATATTTTTAAAACAAAACTCATTTTCATATCATTGTTGAGAAAATATATTCATAATTGTTTTGGCTGTAAATAAACTATTTGAATATTTTTGTCATTGAAGTCCATCTTTTAATAACCTGGGAAAGTGTCTGACTACACAACAACAAAAGCAGAAAAGTTCATCAAAATAATATTTTTTTTTAAGATACTTTGACACTTTACAAAAAAAAGTGCATCACATACAATCAGTATGGAAAAGCATGTGAGATGTAATATTAATAATACTTATAAATATATAGCCTATATACAGTCCCCTCCATAAGTATCGGAACAGTCAGGCCAATTCCCTTATTTTTGCTGTAGACTGGAAACATTTGGGTTTGACACCAAAAGATGAATATGAGACAATAGCTCAACATTTCAGCTTTCATTTCCAGGTATTCACATCTGGATCTGATACACAACTGAGAAGATATCATTATTTGTAAAGGAACACAACATTTTTAGGCGAGCAGAAGTATTGGAACAGATAGACTTTAAATAAATTAAAGTGAATAAAATGTACTATTTTGTCGCAAAACCTTTGCTTGCAATAACCGCATCAAGCCTGTGACCCATTGACATCACCAAACTTTTGCATTCTTCTTTTGTGATGCTTTTACAGGCTTTAACCGCAGCCTCATTCAGTTGCTGTTTGTGTTAGGGGGTTACTCTCCTAAGTCTCCTCTTTAGCAGGTAAAATGCATGCTCTATAGCGTTTAAGTTTGGAGATTGACTTGGCCAGTCTAAAACCTTCCACTTCTTGCCCCTGATTAACTCCTTTGTTGTGTCTGGGGTCATTATCTTGCTGCATGATGAAGGATCTTCCAATCAGTTTGGTTGCATCTTTCTTTAAATTGTCAGACAAAATGTTTCTGTAAACGTCTGAGTTCATTTTGCTGTTGCCATCATGTGTTACATCATCAATGAAGAATAATGAGCCCGTCCCAGAAGAAGCCATGCAAGCCCAAGCCATGACATTGCCTCCACCGTGTTTCACAGATGAGCCTGTATGTTTGGGTTCATGAGTAGATCCTTTCTTTCTCCAAACTTTAGCCTTTCCATCACTTTGGTAAAGGTTCATCTTGACAACAACACAGTAACACATGATGGCAACAGCAAAATGAACTTAGAAGTCTACAGAAACATTCGGTCTGACAATTTAAAGAAAGATGCAACCAAACTGATTGGAAGATGCTCCATCATGCAGCAAGATAAGGATCCAAAAAAACTGCAAAAACAACAAAGGAGTTTATCAGGGGCAAGAAATGGAAGGTTTTAGACTGGCCAAGTCAATCTCCAGACTTAAACGCTATAGAGCATGCATTTTACCTGCTAAAGAGGAGACCGAAGGGAGTAACCCCCCAAAACAAACAGCAACTGAATGAGGCTGCGGTGAAAGCCTGGAAAAGCACCACAAAAGAAGAATGCAAACGTTTTGTGATGTCAATGGGTCACAGGCTTGATGCAGTTATTGCAAGCAAAGTATTTGCGACAAAATATTACGGTTTATTCACTTTAATTTATTTAATGTCTATCTGTTCCAATACTTTTGCTTGCCTAAAAATGTTGTGTTCTTTTTCAAAAAATTATATTTTATCAGTTGTGTATCAGATCCAGATGTGAATACCTGGAAATGAAAGCTGAAATGTTGAGCTATTGTCTCATATTAATCTTTTGGTGTCAAACCCAAATGTTTCCAGTCTACAGCAAAAATAAAGGAATTGGCCTCACTGTTCCGATACTTATGGAGGGGACTGTATAACATTATTATAATTTAATAATACTTCAGTCTCTTATCATATTATTAGCGACTGAAGGCTATTTACTTTTTATACAGTCACATGACAATTGCATAGAAAACCGACGTGATAATGTTAAGTCTAGCAGTAATCATACATGATCACAGTTTCAATAAGCACTGCATAACATTTTGAATTGCACTACTCATAGACTTTAAAAGAGGGGTACTACAACTGCTAATAGGGATGCTAAAGGAACACTAGAGCAGAGAGGTGTATATCTCCCAGACCTGCAAACTCATAGGAGGTGAAAAAGGTGACAAACACCCGTCCCTTCTAGGGGGGTCGGGTGTTTTTCGCTGTCCAAACGATTGGCTATTGTTAAATATCATTCACACAACCAGAGTTCTCCACTATTGCCTCCAATGTCCAGCTGGGTGAAAATAATAGCCAGCTGAGATCCTGACCCTCCTAGGGGGGTCCGGGGGTATGCCCCCCCGGGAGATTTTTTTTAAACTTTTTAAAGTGAAATGCATGAATCTGGTGCACTTTGAGAGGGAAATTAAGAGGCTAAATCTGAGGAATTTTGTGTGAACAAATAATTTGGAGACACTGGGTCGGATGAATTAGAAGCTTCTTGGATTTTCCATTAAAATGTTAATTTAAAATAAAATATTATGCAGAGTCCTCTGGGTTGGGCTTGGTGCTCTTTTTCTTTTATGGGACATATTTCTCTGTAATATAATGAATACATTTAAATGCAGTGAGAGGAATGAAGCAGAAGAACTCTGTTGTCCAGCTATCTTTTTTTCCACAGACGAGGCTGAAATAGGTTATACAGTGCATGGGCATCTGAGCCCCATTTCCAAATGTTTTTAAATAAACTTTGTCGGTCGGCTCTGATTGTGAGCACACTGCAGACACTTCATTTCCGCAATGTGCGCTCATTTAACTGTCAGCTTCACTTAAGAGTCCTGTGTGGGTCAACAGTGCAGTGCAAACTATGCAGCATAAAGTTATAACATTTGTCTACGACCGTGATGTTAAATCACCTTCACACAAAGTCTCCGCCCGGGCAAAGCAGCGAGTCGATCGCTGTGACGGTGAAAATCACCGGGACCCGGGACACCCAGTGAGCGAGTGAGACGCCGCTCAGAAAAAACTCTGTGGTTTGATGGATGAAATCAGTCGGGGATATCCTGCCCGTTAACTTTGTCTCCGGGAACGGCTTCCGCGATCTTTTTCCATGTCTCGAGTCTAACAGAGAGCCATGTCGGCAAACTGACAGCGCGACTAAATAAAGGGACTGTACAGTGAGCTGCGTCCCTCCGTATAGTTTCTGTTTCAGTAGGCTGTTACATTAACCTCTGAAGCATTGACAGTGTTTAATCAAAGCCTCTAATTTTTTATTATCAAAAGGGCTTTGATTGAGACTTTTAGCCAATTCTAAAGTCTGAACACACAGCGGCAGCAGTGATGCTTTACTGTGCCCGATCTTAACGCTGATTGGACAATACTCATGACGTCTACCAAAGATGTTTTATTGCCAAGATAACGATATTCCCTTGTCTCACACTACGGTAACTCGCCCACACAGTCCAGTCTGGGAAGCGCTGGCTGACTTCTCTGGCAGCTGCCGCTACCCCCCCCCCCCCCCCCCCCTCCCAAAAACAAAAACTTTTCGGATCTATACGATTCACGTGGGTCATATATTTTGATTCTAAACGGCGATTTTCGCCGAAAAGCGACGTGTTTGCAGGTATGATCTCCTGCTCTGTCCGCAGCTGGGAGGGACTGCTGCGTGAGGACTCTGCCGCTTGTCAGTGCTCTGGGAAGGGGGAGAGGCAGGGGAAGCACCCGCTGATCGTTGATTAGAGTAAAGAGCGATACTTGAGCGAAAAAGTCACCAATAACACCAGAAAAAGTAGCTAGATTTGTCTCTGGTCGCTTTTTTGAAGAAAACGTCGCCAGAGGTGTCTGAAAAGTCGGTAAATATAGCGACAACATCGCTACGTAAGCAACAATGGGACTGAGCTGCGGCGGGCTTGAATTAGTTCTGTAGCGTTACGCATGCGCACGAGCTGTAGGCGTGCTTGGCCGATATGGGCGTGCTTGGCAGATATGGGCGTGCTTGGCATGTTTGGCCGAGCTGCACTGGTAAGTGGAAGCGGCTGCATCTAGACCCTTCTCCCACACCAAGGGTCGAGTAGGCTACTACGTGGGGGAAAGAGTCAAACCTTTGCAGATTCACAATTCTACTTATGTTTATCTTTCAAAATAAAAGACAGCACTCACTGTTCTATATAGGCCTACAGCATAACTGAAGGCCAATACATAAACTCTCTTAATTTTTTTTTGCTTGCAGTCCACAATGAATAGACTTTAAAGGCACTGCTTATTCCACACTTTTTTTTTCTGTTAGATATGCAACAGCTACATTTATCATCATAACATCTAAACTATTATAGGCCTAATGCTTTACTAGTGTACTACACATGTTGCACGAAGAACAAGAATAAACATTAATAATACAAATACAAGTTTATTTAATTTAAAAACTTTATTAAAATTAATTAAAACTTAAATTTGTTTTCATACAGGCTTGCCATGTCTGTATTGGCTGTACCGTCCAGGAACCCTGTGTTAAAGACTCGTAGTGAATGGGCCGTACTCCTTCAGATGGATGAGCACACCTTCCGTCTCCATCTAAGAATGTCCTGGTCACAGTACAATTTCCTGCTCATGACATTTGAGCAGCAGGGGCTGAATGAGGTCAAGCATATTGGCGGGAGACCGGATGTGCCACTTAATAAAAAAAATTTGATGCTGCTATGGTACATGGCCAACCAGAATTCGTTCAGGGAAATAGCAGATAAATTTGATGTGTCCCAGTCGACAGCCCACCGCTCAATTCTCGAGCTTCTCGGGGCACTCTGCTCAATCACCTCCTCCTTCATCGCCTGGCCCAATCAATGTGAGAAAAGGGCTTCTTCTGCAGCGTTTTCTAGGGCCTGTGGAATTAATAGCATATTTGGGGCGATTGATGGGTGCCACATAAAGATCCAGAGGCCTATCATTAGAGGAGGGGACTACCTCAATATGAAGGGATTTTATTCTGTGATACTGCAGGGGATCGTCAACGAAAGGGGCCGGTTCCTCGACATATTTGTTGGAGCCCCAGGGAATGTACATGATGCCAGGGTGTTGCGCTCCTCTACCATCTATAGCACCTGGGAGGAGAACATGGGAGACTTCCAGCTGCTGGGGGACAGCGCCTACATTGGAAATGCCTTCCCGTTCATATTGTCCCCAAAGTGTGACAATGGTGCGCTTACTGCAGAGGACCTAGCCACCAACCTGAAAATAAGCCTTGGGAGAGTGATTGTGGAGCAGGCCTTTGGGAGGGTCAAGTGCAGGTGGAGGAGAGTCAGAGACCTGCAAAACACAAGGCTTGACATAGTGGTCATGGTTATCATGTCTGCCTGCATCCTGCACAACCTGATCCGGCCCGCAAAGGAATATTTACTGGCCCTTGTTGAAAATGAGGGTCACCCCTCAATTGGTCTCTCGAGGATAAATAAAAGTTAAATTAAATGAAAATGAAAATACATTTAAAAAAAAAATGCTGGCCTTATAGTGGCCGATATGAGCTCCATTCTCTCATCTCTGCGCAGCACAGCGTAGACTTGCTCCGCAAGGCGCGCGGCCACAACAATCCTCACCGCGCACTCCCGCAACGCTCTTCTTCATGTGCTTTTGCATTGATCCTCTCAACTGCCCGGCGCTCTCCGCTTCGCGCCCAATGTTGTGTTGATCATTCTGCCTGATTGAATACAATGTCGCTTTCTACTTTAAAAAAACGAAAGGTTGACTCAGAAAATCAGCAGTTCAATACCGAATGGACACATAAGTATTTGTATGTATTGGCCACTGGGAAGCCTGTGTGTTTACTCTGCAGCGAGTCACTATCGGTGTGTAAGGAATATAACCTGAGAAGGCATTTCAAGACAAATCATGTGAACTTCGACAGCACTTTCCCACTGGGCTCGCCGCCAGAAGATTTTGGGGCTAACTTCATGCTATGAGCAGTGACGCCAAACCCTGTTTCAGGCTTGTTCCGACCAAGAGAGAGCTACAGCAGCATCACTAAGAGTCACCTGGATATTAGGTAAGAAGAAAAGGCCGTTTACAGATGCTGAAACCGTCAAAGAGTATATGCTTGAGATAGGCTACTATCGTAGTTTACCACCACCGGTATGACTGTGTGTGAACGAATTGAACCAGGAACCCTGTAAAGCGTCTTTGAGTGCCTAGGCAATAAAGCGCTATATAAAACCTATCAATTATTATCTAAACGAGAATTAAAGCTGTAGCTCGTAACTTTTCCATATAAAAGAATGTAATTTACATTCAAGCCATCGCCAAACGAGTTGACACAAAGTTGATTAGCGCCGGGGGCACACTGGACACGGAAGCGCCTCGAAGCGCCGTTCGAAACGTGGTTACCGTCTGATTCGCACGGCTTGGGAAAAAAATAGACCACAGACAGTGAAGGCCGATTTCCACCGGCTGCCTCTCCGGTCCTTCTCCGCTCCAGCACGGCAGAAACAGTAATACAATTAAGAGCAGTCAGTGGGTGAGTTTCCACCACGTCCGCTGCACCGTCTCTCTGCTCCGCTGCTGCTCCAGCTCTCAGGTGAAATACGCACTGCTTCTATTTCTGCCGGATGCCTGAGCTCACCGCATCAATGTAGCACAGAACACATCGAGATAGACAGGAACACAGGCGCCGACAAAACAATAAAACCTCCGGTTAATTTTCAAAATAAGACACTCGGTGTTCACTGCAGGTGACATTCTCAAAACAGAGACACATACAAGCATGTCCACTGTTCTTTTACTCGTTCGGATGGGAACAATAACCTTCCGTGCGTTCATTGTTGTGTAAATACCATATAGGAGAATCATATTATCAAGAGCGATCGCCTGTCACTTTTATTACCGCGGGAACTACTCGTTCTCGCGACTCCAGCTGTTCAGCGGAGCTGGCCGTGCCTGCTCTGAAAACGGAGCCGGTGGGTATTGACGGACGTGGAGCACGGAGCAAAACCGTTGGACACCGCACGTGCAGCCAGTGGAATTCCGGGGTAACTGTCGGCGCAGTGCAGTTCGTCTGGTGTGGCCGCCACATAAGCCTATCAGCTCTATAAAACTCTCTCAGTAACCCGACACTGGTGCTGGAGCTCAGAAAAATCCCAAGAAGAGCCCAAGAATGCGCGATCGCGAAGGCTTGTATCATGTAGATGCACCAACAGTGTTGTTGTGGAATTACGCACTATAGCTTTAAATCAATCTCTAAAATAAATGCTGCTTTCAGGCTACTGGGACCAGTTAAGTCTTCTAGAGCTGATAGGCTTAATCAACTTTGGGTCAACTAACGACATACATTTATGACAAAGTTACACACTGAAATGCCCGGCTTGACAGCCAGCTAACATGTAAAAGTCCAATAAAATTATAAAGACGCAAGGTTTGACATTTCTTGTTATTTAGTGTGTCTTCTAAAGGTGCGAACACACTAGGCACGTTACACGCGTACAGACGCGTATGAAATCCGCCCCTTTTCCATAGGGAACCATTGGTTTACGTGCGTACAGGGCGCGTAAATGCGTCACTCGCGCTAAAGCAACATTTTAGCCGCGTTATCCGCGTATGACCCGCGTATATATTACGCGCGTATGCTACGCGAGGAGTTCAAAAAATTTAACTTTTGTTGCTCCTACGCGAGACGATTAGCCGCGTTGGCCAATCAGCGTTGAGCTTGACCCGACGTCACAGGCAGAGAGACGGACAGTGTACTGTACACAGAGGCTGATGAGACACCGAGGAGGAAAATGTATTGCAGGCAGCCGAGCCGGTGCTGTATGACAGCAGCTCGGGAATAGAAGACGTGGAGAGAGTAAACCAGGAGAATGGACTTCCTGGTTAATTCAGAACATGTGCGGCTGTGCTTAAGCCGATAAAACAAGTTAGCGCCGTATAGCATTAGTTAACTCACCCTGTTGTGTGCGGGCGGCTAGCGCCTCATATTATGAACCCAAACATCACGGCTATGTCCGGGGGACATTCACAACGAGTACAGCGAAGCACCGGTGTTGATCTACGCCAGCCACGGTCCCCTGTCACAGCCAGGTAGGCTAATGTTGGCTACTTGGCTTTATGTTGTGCCGCCGTGCACCGATGCTGCTGTAACTGTGTTTGTTATGTAGCTGCCGTGAATATGCAATGCTGTTTTAATGCTAGGCTATTTGTGCTGTTCAGTTTGTCTTTTGGCACAGTTGTTGGCCGTGTTGTTTTTGTTTTTGTGCGGACATGCACGCTATTGTGTCGGGTCGAGTCTGATCGCAGCCATGGTTGATTAGGGGAAATACAATATCGGTAGGTAGACTAGGCACGTTACGCGCGAACAACCATTTTTGACACAAAATGATCAAGCAACATTTTAGCCGCGTTACGCACGTAAATCTTACGCGTGTAGAGTGCCTAGTATGTTCGCACCTTAATGGTTTCTTTTTCTTTGTTAAACTAACAATACAGACATAAAAAAATAAATCAATTAAATATTGTTGTAATTTGGCATGTTTCACTTAAAGCTGCAGTGGATAATTTTTTCACTGTAATATTTGGCAAAACTGTCATAATAGCCATTCAGCTACATGTAGGTGAAGTGGTCTGAAAATATTTTTTCATCACTTTGCTCCCCCCTGCCTCTGTGTGCTGCCCCCCAACATTGCCACCGCTCATGTTAATTTTGACCAATCAGAGCAGGCTCAGATACTTCGTTCTTATTGGCTGTGGGACTGTCCGTTCACTTGGCAACGACGTTGATGCGTCAGTTGCGTGAGCGTTCACGAACCTAGCAGTCTGAAACTACTGTTTGGCCCTACTACGGCAGACAGCGAATAGCAATGTCTTCACCAACGAACTATCTATACTATACTATCTATGCAACGAACCCTCAATTTACCATTCCCCGGATACCAACAACTAACACGGTGGGAGGACAGTGTGTACACAGAGACTGAGAAACACCGAGGAGGAAATGTAGTCGGGCGGCTGTTGCTGTATGAAGCCGAGACGTGTGGAAAGTGAGCCAGGAGAATGGGCTTCCTTTGGCTGTGCTTTAGCTGATAAACCAAGTTAGCACCGGTCGGATAGCATTAGTTAACTCACCCGGTTGACGCGTTAGCCAGAAGCTAGCTCCGCCTGCACAGGGCTCACCTGTTGGGACTCCCGTGGCTCCTCTCCGCACTGTGGCTGGATAGCCTGCGCCGGTGTGCCCCACGAAGCACACCAGTTCGGACTGGTCCGCTGCCACCCTGCCAGCTCTCCTGGACGCTTACCTGCGCTCGCGGATTGCTGTCAATCGCGGAGGACGCCGCCTCCCTGCTACACCGCTACCCGACAGTGTTCACCTGCTGGCCGGCTAGACTGCTGCTAACCCCCGGCGCCGTCCAACTGGCTTCCCCGTCTCCAGCGAAGCTACAACCGGCACGATCCACTCCGGTTGTGTGCAGCCACCACCTCCATAATGAACCGAAACATAACTGCTAAGTCCGGGGAACTTTCACGAAAAGTACAACGAAGCACCGGTGTATCTACACCAGCCACGGTCCCGTCACAGCCAGGTAGGGTAATGTAGACTACTTGCCTTTATTTTGTACTGCCGTGCACACAATGGTGCTGTACATGTGTTTGGTATGGTGCTCCCTTGCTGTTTGTGTGAATCTGCAATGCTGTTTTAAGACTATTTGTTCCGTTCAGTTGCTGTTAATTTGTCTTTTGGCACAATTGTTGGTCGTGTTGTTGCTGTTTTTGTGCGGACATGATCGCTGTTGTGTCGGGTCGGCCAAGGTTGATTATGGGAATAAATATATCGGGGATGGGGGGGAGACACTAGGTGCGTTGGGTGCAACATGAACGCGCTTAGCTGTCGTTCGGAGGGAGGAGCTGCAGCAGGTAGAGCGTTGCGAAAACAGCCGTTGGGATCCCAACGGCTGAAATTATCCACTGCAGCTTTAACATAACATAACAGATATATTTTGTATTCTTGCTGTTTGCTCTGTGTTATTAAATGTTTTCTATGTAAAAAAAAAAAAAAAAAACAGTAGCTGAGCGCACATGTGATCTTGCCACCAATCTACATGACCAGCTGATGGAAAAGGGAAAATATTTCGTTTCCTTCTCCCTTGCTGTGGATCAGAGCACCGACACATCTGATACTGCCCAGCTGGCAGTCTTCATCCGTGGAGTGGACTCAAATCTGTGTGTTACGGTGGAACTGTTGGGATTCAGACCAATGCATGGCACAACCACCGGAAAGGAAATCTTTGAAGAGTTTTCCAAATGTGTTACTGAAATGAAGCTGACTTGGGATAAACTCGTGGGATTAACGACAGACGGTGCGCCAGCGATGTGCGGTCAAAAGAGTGGACTGGTGGGCAGGGTGCGGGAGAAGATGCGGGAGGAGAACTGTGCGGGTGACCTAACTGTGTATCACTGCATCATACATCAGGAAGCACTGTGTGGCAAAGCCCTAAAGATGGAAAATGTTATAACTTATGACCACAGTAACACGAGTAGTTAACTTTATAAGAGCCAAAGGTCTAAATCACCGCCAGTTCAAGTCTCTTTTGGAGGAGTGTGGTTCGGAATACGCAGACGTGCCTTATCACACAGAGGTGAGATGGTTAAGCCGAGGAAAAGTGCTGAAACAATGTTTCGAGCTCCATGAGGAAATATGTCAGTTTCTGGAAAGCAAATGGAAAGACACAGCAGAGCTCCGGGAGCAAAAGTTTCTGTGTGAGCTGAGTTTTATGTGTGAC
This sequence comes from Ammodytes dubius, assembly GCA_026122265.1. Taxonomy (NCBI): domain Eukaryota; kingdom Metazoa; phylum Chordata; class Actinopteri; order Uranoscopiformes; family Ammodytidae; genus Ammodytes; species Ammodytes dubius. The sequence continues at coordinate 6,841,217 of CM047511.1, forward strand.
GTCCCGAGCCAGCTTGATGCGCTAAACCTGCAGCTGCAGGGGCGGGGGCGTCTCATCACAGACATGTACACTGCAGTGAGGGCTTTTAAAACTAAACTGTGCCTGTGGGAGAATCAGATGCTGCAAGGAAACCTGGGCCATTTCCCCTGCTGCCAAACAATGAAAACGCAGATCTCTCCCGCCGTGTTCCCATGTGCACAGTTTGCTGAAAAACTCAGCGTACTCAGCGCCGAGTTTACCCGTCGGTTTGCCGACTTTGACGTGCAGAAATGTAGGTTGAACTGCTCAGTAATCCGTTTGCAGTTGACGTGGAAAACGCACCTACCAACCTCCAAATGGAGCTGATTGAACTCCAGTGTAGTGACACGCTGAAGTCAAAGTACGATGCTGTGGGTGCCGCACAGTTTCCACAATTCATCCCTGACACAATGCCTCAGCTCCGCACCCAAACTGCTCAGATGCTCTCCATGTTCGGCAGCACTTATATATGTGAGCAACTGTTCTCCTCCATGAAGATGACCAAAACATCTCACAGGAGTCGTCTGACAGATGAACACCTTTGCTCCATCCTGAGGATCGCCTCAGCTCAGAGCCTGAGCCCAGATATTGATGAACTAGCATCCAAGAAGAGATGCCAGGTATCTGGTTTGAACACAGAGTAGATCACTGGGTAGCAAACTGAGCTACAATTAAAGCACTTTTTCTTTCTAGTCCAAGACATGGGCTTGAAAGGTTGCACGTTCATTGAAGGATATTATTATTAGTCAATTGGTTTATTATTGCCATTTTATTTTTACATTTATCATTAGCCTGTGGAAAAAGAATACTGTTCAATTTAAAGAAGGCTGCATATAAAGAAAGAGGCATACGATTTTTATTTACATTTTATTCAAGAAATTAATGCCATTGATGTGTTTTTTTATTTATTTTTATTCGATTTTGCATGTGTGCAATATTAAGTTATATCAAGCTGTGCTTGTTCCATATTGTTTGAACTTGTTTAGGCCAATTTTTTTCAATAAATATCAATGTTGGCCCGCGACCTTGTCCAAGTTTTACATTTTGGCCCACTGTATATTTGAGTTTGACACCCCTCTAAGCTGACCGGGTACTTCAAGGCAACAACTGAAAATGACCCTCAGGAGGAGGAGGAGGTGCCGTTATTGGCCGTGGTGGACAATAGCATCGATGGGGCTGCAGCTAGCTGTCCAGGAGCCGATGAGGCTGAGTGTGCACGTGCACCTGTTGCTGAGAGGACCGAGGGGGCACAAGAGGACGACGGTCATGCAGCATTTACCTGTAAGCAATGCCAGTGGAGAGCGCTCATTCTCAAAACTTGGACTTGTGAAAAATAAACAGAGATCTACAATGGGCCAACCCAGACTCAATCACTTGACCCTAATGGCTCTTGAGAATGATGTTCTCAGAAAATTGGACTTCACAAGCCTCATCACAGACTTCTCAGCCAGGAAAGCAAGAAAGAGAGTCCTGTAATGGTACAGACTGTAGGCCTACATCTCTGACTGGCTCACACTCCACCTCCATGTTCACAGTCACAGACACATTCTACTACCAGGTATCCAAGCACCACATACACACACACTCACACACTGAAATGACAGAACATGTATGACACACGCACAATGTTTATTGGACTGCAGTGCATTTACATACATACATAAGTTACTCTTGAGCTAAAAAATGTTAGATGTTAATGCAGATGTTATGTCCTCATTTCTTTTACAAGTTTCTGTAATAAAATTTGTTCCAAGTGAAAATTGTCCCAGTAAAGTTAATTTACCTTGAGAGTGTGATCTTCGGTCAGATAATAATTCAAAAATGAAGTGAATAGAATATAATAGAATACCTTTATTGTCATTGGCTTCATTCTTTGTGTGAATTCAGAATGGTGATGGCTTTGGGAAAGAAACTGTTCTTGTTCTTGAATCTGTTCAGGTTTACAAATACACTTCATCATCATCATTATTATTATTATTGGACGCCAAAGCGTCACAAAGGGGGGCCCCACAGAAGGAATAGCCTAGGGGCCCATGACTACCTTAATCCGGCCCTGGATGTATTTGTAAAATAAAACACTTGATTATAGGACAGACAGAGTGAATGTTATGTAAAATTCTAGGGGATACATATTTTGGCAGGCCAAAGATGCAGTCCGTCAGAATGTGTGTCCCCCTATAAATTGTGCTAGGAAAGAAGAAACATGTTCATATTCTCTTAGTTATAAGAAATGATCTGATGTATTTGTAAAATAAAACACTTGATTGTATGACAGACAAAGTGAATGTTATGTAAAATTCTAGGGGATACATATTTTGGCAGGCCAAAAGTGCAGACTGTCAGAATGTGTGTCCCCGATACATTTGGAAAGAAGACACATGTTTATAATCTATATAGCTATAAGAAATGATCTGATGTATTTGTAAAATAAAAAACTTGATTGTAGGACAGACAGAGTGAATGTTATGTAAAATTCTAGGATACATATTATTTTTGGCAGGCCAAAAATGCAGTGCGTCAGAATGCGTGTCCCCCTATAAATTGTGCTAGGAAAGAAGAAACATGTTCATATTCTCTATAGTTATAAGAAATGATCTGATGTATTTGTAAAATAAAACACTTGATTGTAGGACAGACAAAGTGAATGTTATGTAAAATTCTTGGGGATACATATTTTGGCAGGCCAAAATGTATGTCCCACCTTTTCAATTTGGCTATAGGATAGAAGAAACATGTTCATATTCTCTATAAGAAATGATCTGATGTATTTGTAAAATAAGAGAAGAAATAGCATGTATATTAGTGGTCCATGTGCAAAATTGCTGAAGAAAATGTGGGACAGTGTGCGTTCTAATCTGGAACTGTCTAGATTATGCATAAACAAACATTATCCCCTTCATTAATGCAAGGCAAATGTATCTGCTCATAAACACTCATGGTAGGTGCATTAGTCAGGTTTGATTGTTATAATTAGAACAATAGCCTACTTTTCTTGCCCTGGCTTCATATCCCTGCTCTGCACTTTGCCATAGTAGCCTATAACCTTTATATGCTATGCACATAATCGAGTTCAATTCTATTTGGTTAGGGATGCTTCCTTTATAACAGTATTGGAGCTGTAATGCTTGATTAAAATTCATATTACACATGTTTTAAGAAGAAAAAATAATTGTAATAAACATAATCTGATAACAAATGTATAGCCTTAGCACTGATTTCCTCTTAAAGCTGCAGTTGAGAGTTTTTTCACTGTAATATTTGGCAAAACTGTCATAATAGCCATTCAGCTCTATGTAGGTGAAGTGGTCTGAAAATATTTTTTCATCACTTTGCTCCCCCCTGCCTCTGTGTGCTGCCCCCCCAAATTGCCACCGCTCATGTTAATTTTGACCAATCAGAGCGAGGCTCAGATACTCCGTTCTTATTGGCTGTGGGACTGTCCGTTCACTTGGCAACGACGCTGATGCGTCGCGTGAGCGTTCACGACCGTAGCAGTCTGAAACTACTGTTTGGCCCTACTACGGCAGACAGCGAATAGCAATGTCTTCACCAACAAACTATCTATACTATACTATCTATGCAACAAACCCTCAATTTACCATTCCCCGGATACCAACAACTAACACGGTGGGAGGACAGTGTGTACACAGAGACTGAGAAACACCGAGGAGGAAATGTAGTCGGGCGGCTGTTGCTGTATGAAGCCGCTCGGGGTTAGAAGACTTGTGGAAAGTGAGCCAGGAGAATGGGCTTCCTTTGGCTGTGCTTTAGCTGATAAACCAAGTTAGCACCGGTCGGATAGCATTAGTTAACTCACCCGGTTGTGTGCAGCCACCACCTCCATATAATGAACCGAAACATAACTGCTAAGTCCGGGGAACTTTCACGAAAAGTACAACGAAGCACCGATGTTTATCTACGCCAGCCACGGTCCCGTCACAGCCAGGTAGGCTACTTGCCTTTATTTTGTACTGCCGTGCACACAATGGTGCTGTAAATGTGTTTGGTATGGTGCTCCCTTGCTGTTTGTGTGAATCTGCAATGCTGTTTTAAGGCTATTTGTTCCGTTCAGTTGCTGTTAATTTGTCTTTTGGCACAATTGTTGGCCGTGTTGTTGTTTTTGTGCGGACATGATCGCTGTTGTGTCGGGTCGGCCAAGGTTGATTAGGGGAATAAATATATCGGGGATGGGGGGGAGACACTAGGTGCGTTGGGTGCAACATGAACGCACTTAGCTGTCGTTCGGAGGGAGGAGCTGCAGCAGGTAGAGCGTTGCGAAAACAGCCGTTGGGATCCCAACGGCTGAAACTCTCAACTGCAGCTTTAAACCTATGACAAACTATATTCTTCATTCAGTGTGCATCAGAGAAGGGGAACATGTTAAGTCTATTTTTCTTAGTTATTTGTGTAGGGTAATGAAAGGCAGAGTTTGCAACTGAAACGTATAAAGATCGTCAACACGTAGGAAGAATAAAATCATTTAGATGTTGACAGATGTGCCCGAAGTTACTGCTTTACAACCTTGTTGATTACCAACATTTAGGAACTATGTACTTTTAATACAGCCTTGAGTGAACGGGGTGAAATCAGAGCGGAGCATGTACTTCATTAATGCCTCGTTTTAATAACACAACGGATAGGAAGCTACCTGTGCTTTCTTTTAAACGGTGAAACTAAAATAATAGTTTTTATTGGTAGTTTTGCCTGACTGGTGTATAGCTATTAGCTTTGGGACAAGCAACCAGCTATGGCTTAGCTCCGGGTAAACACGGTTCGCAGTCACTCAGTGTCTCTCTAGTATCGCGACAGCACGGCAGAGACGGTGGGAGAGCCCCATGGACATATAAAGAAAGCCCAGCAGAGAGGTGGGAGGGGCCAGCCAGATCGCACAAATATAGGTCATCTAAAAAAATAAGTATTGGGGACTACTTAGACCAGGGGTCTCCAACAGGTCGATCGCGAGCTACCGGTAGCTCGCGGGCGGGTTTTCAGTAGCTCGCCTGATAGGTTGACCGACTTGTAAAAAAAAAAAAAAAAAAAAAAAAAAAAAACATTTTTTTTTTTTTTTTTTTTTTTACAAGTTAAAAATCTGATGAAGGTAAATGCACCTCTTCCCATGGTCAAAACTTTGCGATTTGCGGTAAATAAATGTTTACATGTGTCTCAAAGCGTTTCTCTATCAGCTGGTGTGTGTGCTGCTCTGCGGCTCTGCATGCGGCCATGCATGACTACAGCATGCACTGTCTTTGACCTTTGCATAAATGTATTTAATCATTTTAAGGGGAAAACACATTTTATTTATTATTTCAACTATTGAGTTATTTGTAAAACAGCCTGCTAGTGTAGGCCAACAAGATTTATTTTCTGAATTTTCAATGCTGCTTTATTTTTACGTTTCAAATTGGGAAATACATGTTCCAAAACAACCTGTATTTAAAAAGAAATCAAGCAAGTAGGCTAATAATAACCATTAATGAATTATAGGTTATCACAGTAGGCCTAATCCACAATAATCTCACAACAGCCCCCTATCCAAAAAGGAACTTTAAAAATGTACAACTGTAAGGTCAGTTGTCTGTTTTATTCAAATAAGCAGTTGTTTATTTCTGTAGTGCGTATTGGCATCTTTGAGCAAAATACCCCCAAAATTTTCGGCGCGCCGCGTTGCGCCGCGCCTCCTCCACACCTGGGTGGTGACCGCCTTCACTAACACATTTTCTAGGGGAAACACTGTTGCGTCACAGTAAGAAGTGTAATATAGACATTGATGTCAATTTTCAGTGATATGTGGCCCACAAAAAGTGTAAAGTAATGTGTTCTTGGACCTTTGATGGGAAATTATTTATGATAAGCATTGGGTATTGCAATTTCACGCGTGTACAAACAGAAGCTTAATTCATTTGATGTGTGCTATGTAAATAAATATAAGCGATTTGATACAAGTAGCTCTTGGCCACTTACATTTTTTCAAAGTAGCTCTCAGTTGAAAAAAGGTTGGAGACCCCTGACTTAGACCATATAAAATTGACAGCAAAGTGAAGCCCTAGGCCTCTGGCTCAGGATTCCGTTCGAAAATGACATGCCCATAGTGAATAGAGTATATCTCTGCAACTACATGGTCTACTCTATATGAATAATCTTGGTATAATAAAGGTAACACTTGTGAGATTGCTGAAAAGGTGTAAGCATTAGTCTAGATGTTACATGCAGTTGCAGCCCAAATCCTCCAGCAAATAATAGCCTACAATCTGAACATTACCTGTGCCAAGATTGATGCTGATAAAGTAAAGCAAAGCAAAGTTAGAGAGGTTTTAGTAGAGACATTTTTCAGGCGGAAATTTGCCATTTGGGCACACCAATTTAAATACTGTTCTAAAAACAGTTTTGGCTTTGTTTTGAAAAATAAACCAGACCTATATACATTTTCCCATTCAAACAACACCATACAAAGTAACTAAAGTTTATCTCCAACTGGAGCAGATTTAATATATGCAAATTAGAACAAAAATAACAATACAATTGTTATAACAGTAACAATGAAACCAAACTGTAAAAACACAAGTAAAAACAAGTATAACTTTTTTAGAAAAACACGCTGCAAAAAACTCTGAATGTCAGCTATATTTTCACTACTAAAACACACTGGCAAGAACTCCGAACATCAAATATATTTACACTAATGTATGTCAATGCCATTGCTGGAAGCAGTTCTTTTTAGACGTGAAACAAAGAGGGACCTGGCATTGCCTGCAGTTGTTGCCCCCTTGACTTGGTGGTAGTCAAGAGGGTGTGATATAAATCCTGTTGTTTGAGAAACCAGAGACACGAAGCAAAACTTTCATTTGTCTCGATCGCAGGATTTATTCTGCACCAGGACATTTATTTCTTCCAAACATCCTGAATTTTACTTTATACACATAACATTTACACAGGAACTCTATGTAGCACAATACAAAAACCCTTGAAATAACATATTCAACATTTTACTTGACACTTAAAAAGTCATTTCTTATTAGTTACTCTTTTGGTCTAAGTTAAACTAAATCACGCAGTACACAATGTTATCAAAAGAAAAATACAAAAAGTGCACTAATTTAGCTGTTATTTAACTTCTGTTCATTCATCAAAAACATCTTAACTTTACAGAATGCACCTTTAATAGGTCTACGTTCGGACGCAATGACATATCCCATTCAGCAGTTTAGCTACGGTACGGGCGTCACACCCTTGCATTGTCCTCACAATCACGTGCCTCAGCATAGCATTACAACACTAGTCAATTGATCATACATATATTAAATCCACAAACACATATTACAAACCCACGTTTGGTATAAACTAACTGTGCCGAGGTGAAAACTCACGGCTTCATGAACCCAATGTCAGCATAAAGCTTGTAAGAACCCACTAGCTCCGCTAGCTTCACAGCATTAGCATGTAGCTTCATGGTCACGATCACACAAACATTCACAAAACAACTCGTTACTCTTATTCTGACTGAAACTACTACACTCATGACCTAACTAACATGTTTACTCTTCAAAGTATGCTGTGTGTGTGCATTTTGGAGGAATATTAACCCACCTGTTGTTTGAGAAACCAGAGACACGAAGCAAAACGTTCATTAGTCTCGATCGCAGGATTTATTCTGTGGTGCCGTGCCCCCGTGGTATTAATGATCCCCTGGGCGCTATGCGCCCTCTAGTGGCTTGGTGAGTCATTATAGAGAAAGCTGACATTTTAAAATAGATTATTTAGTAAAAAACAAAAAAAATAAAGGGGTGTCTATTTTTATCTAACTAAACCTTCTTTTACATTTTTACTGGTGCATCACATGTATTCATATTTTTAACCCTTTTCACACAATGTAGAACTACTTTTTCTAACCCATTACACAGTAAACCGGTGTCTTCACCCTTAGCAAGCCAGCATCCTGGCACAACCTGCAGTACCTCCTGGACTGTGTAGCATTGCTCCCATAATACAGCGGCATGCAGGTGAGTTGTGGTGGTGGTGCTGAGCCTTCAGCAAACTCCACCATCTCTGCAGCAAGCTGCTCCCTGAAGGTCTTTTGGGTGTGTGGCTGTCATGGTGGGCTCATTCGTTATCTTGAACATCCCCTTGTGGAGAAGGAAACTGTTCATCACGGCAATGTCCACAAAATGATAAAAGAACGTCTTGTACCATTTCATGGTTTTGTGGCTGACGCTGTAGTACCCGATCAAAGCATCTGACAGCCTTGGTCTGCCACACACCAGCCTCTTTCACTTGCTGTTTCACCGTCAGTCCACTGAAGGCTTCATGCACTGTAGAGCACATGTTCACTTCCCGGGTGTCCATCCACTTCACGAACAGGAGTTTTTCGTTCCTTATCCACCGCAGATGTCCCCTCTCAGCCTTGTTTGGTAAGTCATTACCCTCAGCCTGTGAACACCAATTTGATTCTTCCTTATGGTCCCACAGCAGCCAATGTTTTTTTTTGACAAATCCAGAAAGAGGGCAGGGCTTGTGTAGAAATGATCTACATACAGTGTTTAGCCCCCACCGAGAAGAGGAATTGGCAGAAGGTCCATCTCTGAAGAGTAGCTCAGACCCTGGCCTGTTGTGAACACACTTTTACCACAGTACACAAAAAAGTTCCAGGTATAAGCTATTGCGGAGTCTGCAAGTACAAACAGTTTGTACCCCCCACTTTGTCAGCTTGTTTTCATGTAATGTTTCATGCTGATGCGGGCCTTGGATGCCACCATTCTGTCATCAATGGAGATGTTCTTGTTTGGCTGAAAATTTGCTTGGCAGTCAGTCACGATTTCAGTGTACAGGGGCTTGATTTTGAAGAGTGTCTTATTCAGCGGTGTTCCTCTTGCGCTCATTTTCTTCATCCTCTCTTGGGTTGCTCAGGTGCAGCGACCACAAGATGGCTTCAAAGCGGTCCCGTGTCATCTTTTCACTGGGGAAGGCAAAGTTATATGGCCATTGCCTTCTCCAGTAATCCGCTCTGTGGTGTACATTCACGAGGCCTGAGAAAATAATAATGCCCATGAAAACAGAAAAGTCGCTCACCGTCAGTGCTCTCTTTTCCAGCCTGTAATCTCTTGAAAGCGTTGGAATTAGTGTTGTCATTAGTGTTGTCAATGATGGTACGGACTCGCTTAAAAAAAGCTGGAAGAGTGAAAGGGGGACCATGAGGCCTTGGTGTCAAATGTGGGGCCAGGGATCCTGGTTGGCATGAATCTGAGTGGGTCCAGTCTTTTGTCTTTCTCCGCTCTGTTGTGCCAGCTCATTTCTTCCTCCTTCCCTCTTGAAGTAGTAGACCCAACTCGAGCACGCTTTGGATTTGCCGATTTTCTTTTAGGTTGCGTTACTTCAGGTGAATCTGAGTCGGATGAGGATGGCAATGGCTGAGGAAGGGGAGCTAAAGCACGTAGAGTGGAGCAGCCTCGCAGTGGCTGAGAGATGGGAGTAGGCCTACCAGTGTTGCCAACTTAGCGATTTTGTCGCTATATTTAGCGACTTTTCAGCCCCCCTGGCAACTTTTTTTTTCAAAACAGCGACAAGCGACAAATCTAGCTTTTTTTTCTGGTGTAATTGGTGACTTTTTCGCCAAAGCAAGTATCACCTCCCGGCCCGTCCCCCGTAACAGAGCACTGACAGACGGCCCGGTCCTCGCGCAGCAGCTGCGGTCAGAGCAGGAGATACACCTCTACGCTCGTGTGCCGTTAGCATCACTATTAGCAGTTAGCAGCTTTTCCCACCTCTTCTACAGTCTACGAGTCGTGCAATTCAAAATGTTATGCAGTGCTTTTTTAAACAATGAGTATGTATGATTACTGCTAGACTTAACATTACCATGTTGGTTGTTTATGCGATTGTCACGTTCATAACACTAGAACCTCATCTATTCAAATATTACTGTATAAAACCCCTGTCTACAAATTAGGCGATGACGTCATCTACAAATATGCAAATTAGACGATGACGTCATCTGGCGACTTCTAGCGACTTTTTGGACAGCCAATAGCTACTTTCCTTACTGAAGAGTTGGCAACACTGAGGCATACATGCTGATGATGGCCCTGGCTGTGGCTGAGGGGGTGGGGCAGATGCCGTTGCAAAAGCACCTCTTTGCTTATGATCATTATACACTTGCATGGTTAAAATGGTATTTTATGAGAGAAGGCAGGCAATGTGATCATACAGATACATGTTTAATCCACTGAATCAGCTCTATCAAATCCTTAGTGATAGATTGTAACTGCCCTTAGTGAAGTATTTTATTCTTTATCTGGATATAGTCTTCTATTGCTGTAGATTAAACTAGCCAACGGCGTTAAATGAGCTCAACCTTAAACATATAGCAGGAAAATGTAACATTAATGTAGGCCTGCCTGAAAGAATGATCCACACGCATCAAACCAGAAAAACACTCTCTGACAGGGCCCATTTCAGTACATAATGTGGTGATCACAGCTGGCTGCTGTGTCTGTTCCTCCTCCTCCTTCTGCCACTCCCCCTGTCTGTCTCCGTTCCACACCTGGGGCCTATTGCATAAAACTAGGATAAGGGATTAACCTAGGATATTTCGGTTATCCTGGCTTGCGTTAGCCATGATCCGGTTGCATAAAAGCGGAGGGACATAAATTACCATGGAGATTTATCCTTTACGATTGGCTTAGTCAGCTGTCACTCCGATCTGAAATCAAAGTGTTTAACAGTTAGTCCATGATCTTCCGTGTATTGCTTTATTTTCATTAGCCTGTTTTAAGGTACCACATAAAAGACTGCATTGTCATTTAGTTAAATAGTTTTTTATTTTTTATTTAACCTGAACCATTTATAATTAACTTAATTATAATTAGATTAAGATGCAATGATATAAATTATAATAATTTATGTGATAGTCTGTTCATATTGCAGGCTATATTTATACAATTGATTATCGATGGCAGATGACGTTGCAAGTGTGGGTCAAATAAATTCACTTTGTACTTATAACTATATCGAGGTGCATCTGAAACAAAATTCAATATCAATGAAAAATTCCTTTTTTCTGTAATTGAATTCAAAAAGTGAAATTTAAATATATTCTAGAAATTCATTACACATGAAGTGAAATTAATCTAGAATAAACATCAGAAGGTCGACATTTCTGTATTATAAATCCTTTTTCTGATTGGTTGTATGTAACATTCTAATATTTTGAGATACTGGATTTTTTTATTCCATGATCAATCAATCATCCAAAAAAAAGGCCTGACATATTTCACTTCGTGTAATGAATCTATGAAAGTTTCACTTTTTGAATGGACTTTCCATGATATTCATTTTTTTAGATGCACCTGCAGACTGCTCACTGTCAACTATTTTATCATAAAACAATGCAGGGACATCAAGAACAGTAGGCAGAGAATACATCTCGTGTATGAAATGAACTGCCCCCTGATTTACGGTTTAAACTAGCAAGGCATTGTGGGAAAATGGGCCGTCTTTTCCATTTTTCCATCAGTAAATCTGTGTTCGATCTTTGGGTCTACTTCTGAAAGCTGTGGGCTGGCACTTAACAGAATTACTTACACCTGGCTTGACAAAGCAGCCCCTTTACATCCTGGATTGGCGTTTATGCAACTGACTAATCCAAAGTGCCCAGGCTAGACTTTGTCAAGGCTGGCTTTATCAATCATCCTGGATGTCTTTATTCCATTTTTATGCAATAGGCCCCTGGTCTGCATCTGCAATCAACACACCTGCATCCACTCCTGTTTCCCCTGCAACAATTGCCAGATCGTACTACTCTCTACAGTGGTAATTATACGTGCCGGGCTCCAGTGTTACTTGCTACCTAGCTCTCTAGCCTCTTGTTGTTTTAGTTCCTCGTCCTAACTGGTGTTTCCTCTGCCTACAGTATTCTGGACCACTACCTCCCGCCTACCTGCCTCACCACACCCCGGCTTCCTCATTCATTCCCCACCAGCTTCTCCACCACAATTCAATAAACCTTTGTTCATCAAGCCTACTCTGCCTCTGTCTGCTCTTGGGCCCAGTACTAATCGTAACACATAATGACTACTTTTGCCTATGATTGTGACACAATTCTGCTGAACTCTTAGTTAGCCTACTTCACTACAAGTATAAGTCCTATTTTAACAGTGGTAGGCCTATTAATTAACACTTATATGTTGTGGAATCCAAACAGCTGATTACTATCACTAGCTAAGCAAACACATCATATCCAGAACTGTTAAATATGCATGTGAGTTATGTTTTTAAGTAGAAAAATAATTTGTATCCTATCTCAAGCTATAGGCCACGGCGTAACAGGCAGGCAGGCACTGCACATCTCGTCAATGCATTACTTTGGTCGGTCATTTCTCTTCACTGATTGGTTACAAAGCCTTCAAACTTAGTGGTCAAGCAAAACAGAGGGAGGGGCTCATTTTGCATAATAACAATCTGCGTGGAAGTTCCGGGCGGATTAACAACTAAACCGCACAGATTGTTGTTTAAACGTCAAATGCCGGGCCGAAATGTGGCACTCATCGCTTTCCATAATCTGCTTCTGGGCTCGTATGAATTCCATTTTGTTATACTGACCCGTCCACAGCCAGCCAAAACAATCTTAATACCAGGCTTGGGGCCTCTACGGATTCTCTTTTTTTGCATAGGAAATTTCCATGTACATATATAGAAAGGAAATTTCCTTTCCTATCGAGATGACCCGGAAGTACTCGGCGGATAGGTGGTTCGAAATCTCAAAATGCTTAGGTAAGGCGCCTCGATTCAGCATTTAACCCTCCTGTATCATAGGTTACTCTGTACCAACCTATGCGCAAGGAAAGGAGATAGTGGTATCCCATAATCCTTTACGGCGGCAATATTTAAAGCAACAAGCCACCGACGGAGTTTACCGACTCTACACAAATACGAACGAGAGGTAAAACAGAAGAGAGAAGAGAGGAAGATTTAATAATAATAATAATAATAATAATAATAATAATAATAATAACATTGATTCGATTTCAAAACATTAGATATTTACACGCAGTGTGGTTTGTCGATATAAGTGATCCTACACAATTTTAGATTTGTATAAATTGACAACACGTTAAGTTCTAAATCGGCAAAAAAAGCATGGCCAATCACAATTATATTGGTGTGCTTTTGCTAACTACGGAGGGTCATTGAATAGCGTATTTAATATATCTACAAAAATATTACACAACAACGTTTCGTAAAAGTATTATGTCCTTGTGGTTTTCTGTCTTATACCCTTAATATATTAATATTAACACATTTTTCATGTTTTATCTTGTCGTCGAGATTAACTTACCTATTATGGACGGGACGGGAATGTTCATACAACAGTACTCTCAAGAGGGAAAAGTAAGTCAAGGAGCACGTGGTGCTAGCCTGGCTCCGCCTGCCTACCTACTTCCGCCCAAATTTCATTTCCCCTTCAGTAGTCAGTCCGGGGCTGGGGTGTATTAGTGGGATCCTGTTCGAACAGATTTCTGAGTGTCCAATCAGCGAACAGAGCGAGTGGCTGAGAACGATGACGTCGAAGTCGTGCTCCAGTTTCAGCTGAATGCTGCGTTCCTTTATACTCTGAACTCGGAAATGTCCGACTTGGTAGTTCCGACCTGTCTGTGTTCCAGTCAAGCCCCAACCTCAGCGATTTTTACCAGCATCCAATAAGGAAGTGACCACAGCTGTAGTAACCCGGAAGTGCCACTGGGGGCTGGATGCAGAAGACAGCCATTTCTCATTGACTCCAATGTTAAACATGCCGTTTTCACAGCATTATTAAACCTATTTCAGGCCTGTATTAAAAAAACATTCTAGTCTGTATGTTTAGTTCATATCTCCATGACAACTCTGAGGGGGGTGAATTTTTTTGGACCACGCTAGTTTTTATTTTATCGGAGGTTAAAATGTATTGGCGCGATCTCTTGAGTGACAGCTCTCCACCCGTTGTCCATCACTTTGCCTCAGAGGTATAGCCTACGTCAGCTATCTCCCTCCCCCGACGTGAGGCGGAGTAAAAATCTCCCAAAATGGCGACGCGCACAAACCAGGATTATTGGATGCCGTGTGAAACTGAGGTCAGCCCGGATGCTACATCCATATTATTTACTAGCTATGGTTCCAGTGCATCTGCTCGGGAAAGTATGGACGCCTACAACCATTCTCATCCAAATAACTAAACGTTAGGTGCCCACACTTTTTCAGCTTGTGAGCTACTTTTAAAATGACCAAGTCAAAAAGATCTACCTACTATAAAAATGGAAACCCTATATTTATTTTAACATATGTTGATCATTCTTTATATGTACAATATAAGTTGGTGTACATTGCATAACTGCATGAACCCATATTGCCAGGCCCGCCTCAACCTGCCATCAGGCCCTGGGGCTGAGAGGTTTCATAGGCTCCCTGAGTGTCCGTCTTACCAAACATGTGCAATATTTCTTTTTTTTAAACAAATAATTTTAAAGTAAAACAGTATTTCTCATGGGAATTTAGGAGACTGTGGCGGGGACTCAGGACCTTCAGTGAGGTCCGGGGGCATGACAATGTGAACCTTTTAAACTAAAATGTATCAATCTGGTGCATTTTAAGAAGAAAACTAAGGCTAAATTAGCTGTGTTCTATCTGAGCTATTTAGTACTATTTTCTGGAATAATTAGGAGACACAGAATTACCAAAGATCAGGAGCCTATATTGAACCAATTAAAAAATATATATATATTGAAAGACTGCCATGTGATCTACCCACAATGCCTTCGTGATCGACCGGTAGATCGCGATCGACGTAATGGGTACCCCTGCTCTAGCAAGTTACCGTTGCCAGGTACCGGTTGATGTGCCGGCTCATGACATACGTCACGACCAAACGTTATGCGATTGGTTGGCTGTTCCAGAGTGGCACTGGGCAGATCCAATAGTTTTAAAATTCAACAGACACCCGCCTCCAAGTGAGTGAACATTAGCCAAATAGAGCAGTTCCAGATCTTCTGTACAAATGACATTAAGTACGATGGTCTGGTAGGACCAGGCTAAATAGCCTGCTGATAACTTCACTAATGAAAATTAAATTTTTTCACATTTTCTGTTTTGTGTTCAGGGAGACATGGAAAATAAATAAAAATCATGAACAATCAATGCTATGTTTAAGAGCCATATCTTGAATAAAAGTGTTTTAATTATAAATATAAAAACAAATAAAAACTGAATCAAAGATGTTTATTGTTTTGATTTCAAAACAGATATGGATTAAACTAAAGCTACAGATTCTTCCTGGGGTACGAGATTCGAATTGAGCAAATAAAGAAATGTAACGCAAGAAAGTTGGCATTGGAGCTAGCCGAACTGTTTGCTACCTAACAAAGTATTTTCCTGACACAGGAATCTGCACAGTTTTTAAGAGAACAAATGTGATAGTTCATGGGCTAAGTTGAAAAGTGTCAAATATCTGGTCTGGCCCATGGACGCAAGGCAAGCATTTTTAATTTGTGAGCTGGAGAAACACTCTTCTACGTTTTAAATGCGGGTCAAGCCACACAAGAGCTGTGTTCGAAATTGTTCCGTATCACGGATATAGTGGACTATATAGGGTCCTCGCCCTTTTGTTGATCAATAGTGTTCCGATGAATGTCTGTATGCCTGCAAAGCAAAGCCAGTAGCAACACTTTTATAGAAGTGAAGGGTTCTACCATTTTTGTTGTTGGGATTGAATTTGGCACCAGTGTTAAATGAAAGAGCAGATAAGTGCACATTGGCATAATGAGGTGGCTTCCTTACCTATGTTGATGGAATAGGGGTAACTGTCCCTACACTGGGAACAGATTTCTGTAGTGGTTTATCCCTTTTTGTTCCTACAACAATCAAGCTCAACTCTTTCCTTTTTAACACATCATTTTATTACTACTTTTTACTTTTTTACAACACGGAGATACAGAAATTCCAGTAGGAGGCTCCTCCTCTCTCGCAAATCCTTTGAGCTGTGGTTCCAGCACTGCCACTAGTTTCTCCAGAGGCTGGAGAGAGAGAGGATGGCAAACAAAAGGAGAGTCACTCACTGGATCACACAGGTACCTACACATTCTTATCTCTTTCTAGCAGAAATAAGTAAAACACTGTATAAGGGACTGACCCAGGTCAGCATGTCTTTTGAGCTGGGTTGGACAGTGGAGTTAAAAAAAAGAAGAAGCTATGCCCGACATGGGCCCAAGGGGCTTCTTTTATTTTTAATTCAATGTTTAAAAATATTATCTAAAACATTCCATCCCCCAACGAGACAAATGGACTCCATCAATCAGAAAAAGTCCTCTGGTGTCATATCAAATACGATTATGGGGAATAATTCCTCCACCGACTGCATTAATAAACCGGGCCATAACACTGTTGATAAACCTTCTGGCCACGTCAAGCTTGGCTGGAAACCTATCAGCCCTCCAGCGGCATCTTGGGGTGAGGGTGGACAAGAGTATCTTCATTGCCGGGCGAAGTCCATGAAGGAAGAGCAGGTACTCCTTCATTTCGTTCACCAGACTGGCACTCCTGACCGCCCCCAAGTCGTTGCCGCTGCAGTGAATGACGAGTACATCAGGCACTACTCTTCCTTCAAGGGTTTCAAGAAAGAGAAGAAGAAGTTCAGCCCACCCACGCCAAACCAACAGACTGTGAGGCCTGGCTTCTCCATCTCCCTCATCTGGGCTCCTCCCTGGGCAGCTCGCCATATGTAGCTATCGCCCATCACCAGGGCTGGACTGGCCATCGGGCGTACCGGGCAATGCCCGGTGGGCCGGCAGGCATTTTGGGCCGTGTCGGGTCCATTAAAAAAAAAAAAAAAAAAACCCTCGGCTGTGTGACTCGGCCCGGCCAAGTCACACAGCCGAGGGCCGAGGTCCCTTCCCTCTCGGGAGTGCCATGGACATATAAATGTGCGTGCAGGCTGTCAACTTCACCTGAAAGTTACCAGGCCATTACTCATTATGACTGGTTCTAGGCTGGGCCTGGCCCAATCACACACACAGCAGAGGGCCGCCCATTCAGAGGCTGCATTGAGTTGTATTATGACGCATTCAACTTGTACTCAGCAATTATGAGCATCTGACGATGGTCAGTTTTACGTTCAGGGCCGTCGGACTGCGGACAGGCTTGGGGGGGGGGCCCAAGGCAGAGGGGGGCTGCACCCAAAAAAATAAAAACTTATTTTTTTGATTTTTTATTAATTTTACTGGCTCAATATAGGCCCCTGATCTTTGAAGGCCCAGAACATTTTTATTTAGGGGAAAAAAACAGATATCAGGGGCCTTTCATTCATCAGTACATTTCTGTTATTTTTTAAATAACATTGTTCAGGGCTATGAAGATCAGGGGCCTATATTGGGCCATTAAAAAATACAAACAAAGGGAAAAAATTCCCGAAGCTGACTGGATTTTTTAAACATTCTTCTGTCTGCTTTTTGGTCATTCTATGTCTTTGAATCATTCCAGAAAATAGTATTAAATACCTTACATAGGAAACAGTTGATTTAGCCTTAGTTTTCTCCTCAAAGTGCACCAGATTGATGAATTTTACTTTAACATTTAAAAACAAATCTTCCGGGGGAGCATTCTCCCGGACCCCCCTAGAAGGTCCAGGGTCCACGACACAGTCTCCCAAATTCCTGTGAGAAACACTGTGTGTGTGCATGGTTATTAAGAGTCATTAGACCAGGGGTTGTGTTCAAGTAGGCGTAATGATTTGGTCATTCATCAATAGAAACATTGTGTTGTTATGGACCAGTCACTCATACGTTTTGGACTATAGACAAACAAAGCTTTTACATGTTTGTATTGTAAGACCGCCTCTCAGAGGGCCCATCAGGACTTTCTGTATAGGGGCCCAGAATTTGGTGCAACACCCCTGCTTCCGCATATCGTATAAACGGTGGGCTGCCATGGCCAAAAATGCCAGGGCCGATTTTTTGTCCCAGTCCAGCCCTGCCCATCACCCAGACAAGCACTGTGGAAACAAAGTAAATGTTAGCTATATATATATCGTCAGGGATAGGGATATTACAAAATGCATTATAAGCAGTGGCTGGGTTTGAATCATGTTGATGATAGATACCATAGATCATAATCATAAATATCAGAATTGGGTGTATATTTAAATAAAATACCTACATACATGATGTTCAGATAAAGATAAGTCTGATTTATTTATACTTTGATTAAATAAATGCAAATGTTTGAGATTGATGTTGAAGTCGCAAAGCCAAGAAGTTCTTAAATTATTTTTCAGGTACAATCATATGAAAAAGTTTGGGAACCCCTCTCAGCCGGCATTATAATTGACTCTGCTTTCACAAAAAAAAGATAAAAGTGGTATGTCTTTAATTTACCAGGAACAGCTAAGTACTGGGATGTTTTCCAAACAAAGATTTTTTGAAAAGCAGTATTTAGTTTTATGAAATTAAATAAAATGTGAAAAACTGGCTGTGCAAAAATATGGGAACCCTTGTGGTCTTGCTGATTTTAATGCATGTAACAGCATGTAAAACTGAGGACTTTAAACACAAAATTGGTTGGATTATGTTGTTAAGCCTTGAACCTCATATAAAGGTCTGTTTAATCATGATACAAGGTATTTTAGGTGCCTAAATGCAAGTTCCACTTCTCTTTGACTCTCTGCAGAAGTGAGACAGAATGCGATCATCAAAACAGCTCCCAAAAGATCTTAAAAACAAAGATTATTCATTGTCATGGTTTAGGGAAGGCTACAAGAAGCTTTCCCAAAGGTTTCAATTGTCAATTTCTACTGTAAGGAACGTTGTCAGGGAATGGAAGGACACAGGCACAGTTGCAGTTAAACCCAGGTCTAGCAGACCAAGAAAAGTACAAGAGCGGCATATGCGGCGGATTGTGAGAATGGTTGCACACAACCCACGGATCACCTCCAAAGACCTGCAAGAACATCTGGCTGCAGATTGTGTATCTGTACATGGTTCTACAATTCAGTGCAATTTGCACCAAAACATCTGTATGGCCGGGTGATGAGAAGGAAGCCCTTTCTGCGCCCACGCCACAGATACAGTTGCATGGAGTATGCAAAAGCTCATTTAGACAAGCCAGCTTCATATTGGAAGAAAATGCTTTGGACTGATGAGACAAAAATTAAGTTATTTGGTCTTTATAAAAAGCAGATGTTTTGGTGCAAATTGCGCTGAATTGTTGAACGATGTACAGATACACAATCTGCAGCCAGATGTTATTGTAGGTCTTTGGAGGTGATCTGTGGGTTGTGTGCAACCATTCTCACAATCCTCCACCTATGCCGCTCCTGTTTTTTCTTGGTCTGCCATGCCTGAGTTTAACTGCCACTATGCCTGTGTCCTTCCATTTCTTGACAATGTTCCCTACAGTCGAAATTGACAATTGAAACCTTTGGGAAAGCTTCTTGTAGCCTTCCCCTAAACCATGACAATGAACAATCTTTGTTTTTCAGATCTTTTGGGAGCTGTTTTGATGATCCCATTCTGTCTCACTTCAGCAGAGAGTCAAAGAGAAGTGCAACTTGTTTTTAGGCACCTAAAATACATTTTCTCATGATTAAACAGACATTTCTATGAGGTTCAAGGCTTAACAACATAATCCAACCAACTTTGTGTTTAAAGTCATCAGTTTTACATGCTGTTACAGGCATTAAAATCAACAAAACCACAAGGGTTCCTATATTTTTGCACAGCCAGTTTTTCACATTTTATTTTATTTCATACAACCAAATACTGCTTTTCAAAAAATCTTTGTTTGGAAAACATCCCAGTACTTAGCTGTTCCTGGTAAATTAAAGACATACCACTTGTATCTTTTTTTTGTGAAAGCAGAGTCAATTATAATGCCGGCTGAGAGGGGTTCCCAAACTTTTTCATATGACTGTATCTTCACAAGTAAATTCAGGATCAGAGAGATTCAGCAGTATCACTAAAAAGAACAAAATGAAATTAGGAAAGTTAAAGTGCATCTTTTTATTAAAGGAATACTTCCCCCATATTGAACCTGCGTTCTATCATTATAAAATGGCTATTTATATGTAAGGAAAGAGGTTTGTCTTGACTCACTCTTCACATGGCCCAGCTTTCCTGATATCCACACCCCACATTTTACAAAACGACATGGGGAATGACGTCATTCCCCATGTCGCTATGTTGAGCCCAGGACTACAGACAGACCAGACCCTCTAGTTCCGCACATTTTTATGCCAACCAATAAGGAATGAGGGAGGCGGGACCTCCCTCACGAGATGTAAACAGAAGGTCCGCCATGTTTCTTCCCTGCTAAGCGAGAAGCCGAAACACCGATCATGGCAGAAGGAAATTTTCCATTAGAAAAGGGGATTCTTTATGTTTACTGTAGTGAACGGACATTCGTGTCTACCTGTATACACCGGATATAGCGAGGAAGAGAGGTGATAGTCGTAAGGAGGAAGAGGAGACGCTAGCTGTAGCTACACTAGCAGCTGCTCCATGCTGTGGCCGAGGAGCCCCACCGCTGTGCCTGGTGTGTTCCCGGCGTTTACTGTTAGAAACTTCACCGTAGCTTTGCTCCACATATGGACAGAGGGACCCCGGAAACATATTTCAGTATTGAGAAGGGGAACTGGAGGCGCCAGCCACAGCCCGCGGGAAGAGACGGACATCGACCACAACACAGTAAGTTTTTATTTTTACTCTTTAATCACCACCACACATCTTGCGTTTGCCTTTCTTTTTTGCCCGGCACTTGTGTTAGCAGATCAGAGCAGCTACACAGCGCTTTATTAATGGGAATTATCAGAGAAAAACTCATGTAGCAACAGGCTGCAGCAGTGAGACGTAAGGCTCGTTCGACCTGTCGCCGTCTTGCTAAGACCTGCGTAATTATGACGCTCGTCTTGCTGAGCGCACTGCATTATGGTTAGACTTTTTGTCCCACTTGCACACGTGGCTGGCTGCGGCTCGGCTGCTTGAGACTTTGAAGTCCCACGGTATCAAGACGGACACAGACACTGGAGCAAGTCGCTGCAGTTGCTCCCCACGGGCTGCGGGAGCGAAATGTCTGATGGGAAACGTCTTGCTGACAGGCGGAGCTGAGCGCTAATTGGGAGTTTAAACCCCGTGCCTTTGATGCGTTTCCCCAATTGGTTAGGCAAAAGTCTGACATCACCGCTCAAAATTAAATTACGATCCATTCTTTTTGATTTTAATTTATGTTTAATCATTAGGCCGCCACAATATGCATTTAAGCAGAAATGTACTTGATCAGAGTTAAACCTCCACTGATCTGAACCCTTGACATAGAAATAATTTGGATTTGTAACTCTCCTGTATAGATATATTTAAAAGTGAACACAAACTTGAGTCACATAAGATCTTGGTGAAGTGATTTTTATACCATTAAGATTAAATCATAGGCTTATTTCAAGTGATCTAAATGGTCTGGGGATTGTATTTTACATGTAGTGTCGCAAAGCCAGACCAAAACTACAACAAGTAGTTTGTTTGTTACACATCATAATACAGTTCATCATATCCATCTCTACAATAATAATAAGGGATCTTTTCTTAGACCTTCTTTATTTAGGCCGATCATATTCGTTATGTGAAGGGAGAAATACTAAACCTCCTTTATTTGGATTTGTAAATTATTCTTGTAAATTATTCTTTATCACTTAAAAGTAGGTGTTCTAGTAAAGTAACAAGAAAGATAAAGATGTGTGGGGAATGGGGATATTAGCTTATATCTCGTTACTTGTTTTGAAAATGCCCCTCGCTTTTAAAGTGTTTACTCGTCTTTGTGTTGTGTTCTGCTTCTAATCGGTTTGTAGCATGTGTGACTCTCCTGCGAATATGTTTCTAATAGGCCTTCAAAATAAAACTAGAAAACGAACTGCATCCGCAACAAGGACGCTACTTCCGACTCGGAGCTGTCCGGCTTCAGTCAGGCATTTTCGTCACTCCCCCGACTGCACTCGGCTACTCTCGTCTACTTTCCAGACGGCCACAACGGAGGTCGAACGAGCCTACTGACTGTGTGGGGGAAACAAAAACTGCGAGCTAGTCTAGATGCAGTGCACATACATGTGTGACCGTGTGTAAACACGGCACAAGTGTTATATATCTTATTACAGTTTTGAATCCTGTTCTGAAACGTCTTATTGGCACTATGTTTGGTAACATGGGCAGCAAAACTAACGTGATGTAACCTTGCAGTTCTTTTTCATGTAAGCTACTGCAGGCTAAAATTAACTTGCCTCACTAATGTTTTGCTCAATGTGTTATAGACAATATCGCCGATTCATGCCATTTCCTGGCGTGAATCCTGCAAAGAGAGAGAGACCCAGGACCATGGCTATCAAGAGACAAGAGCAGCTGTGACCAGAATGACCGGAGCCAACACACTACACATTTTATTTTGAAAAATAGTTGTTCATATTTTTGCGATTAAAACTTTGAATTCAAGTTGGTTGATGTGGTTTGTCTACTAACCAGAGTTCTGTTCAACTCGATTAGAGAAACACTCATTTCTACTGGGGTAAAAAGTTGAGGACAATCTTCAGATGCTGAGCTACTGCATTCAATAACTAAGCAAATGTGTAGTGTTGATAGCTTGCAGGACTGTTTACATAGACCATATTACTCGTGGATGGTCTCGTTTCAATCATGACAATCTAAGCTTTCTAACGGTGTATGGCATGACTATATTCACCCAAGGGTCGTTGAAATAATAAGCCGATTAATGTGTGTAGTGTGACAATAGCTTGCCGGACTGTTTACATTGAAAGCTAACGAGTTAACCGCTAACACTATTATTGCTGTGAGCAATCATATTACTTGTGGATGGTCTCGTTTTAATCAAAAGGTTGAGGACAAACCTCATGCTGAGCTACTGTATTCAATAAATAAGCAAAATAATGTTATGCTATCAATATAGAAATGTGACCTGAAGTACTTCATTGTAATATATTCGATAGCTGTTATTTTTCTGGTTTATCTGTGTGTTTTCCTGTGATTGTGTCAGTATGCTGGACCTACCTTGCATCCTTGTGATTTTATAACATATTTTACCTCATAAATTGTAGATTAAAAACAATATGACATACAATAATCTGTGCATCAAAATCAGTAACTATTGTTCAGCCTCCAACCAACAAGTCTGTAATGGTGAACATGGTGTAAGGCAAGGCAAGTTTATTTCTATAGCACAATTCAGACAAGGCCACTCAAAGTGCTTTACATGGGCAAGATTAGAATACATAAAACACATTATAAAACATTTAAAAGCTAATTAAAGACAGGAGTCCAAGGTAAGATGGAACAACATAAGATATGTTATTGTTTACAAAGCAAAATCTTATGACATCATGCTCAATGCTATAGAAACCAGGTAACACACAATGAGACAATTCTTAAAAGTGAAATGTCCAATATACGAACATGATAAAGATAAGATATAAAGGATGAACTACAAACACAAAATATTTACAATAGGTCTAGAGGTGTGAGGGCATAGTATTAGCAGAGCCTTAGATGGGATGCTGCGGAGGTAGGGGTCTGATATCCTCTCTGTGAAGCTCACTGCAGCCTCCTTGGTCACTGGTTGAAGTTGAGTGGGAGACTGTAGACAGGATTCTGAAATCACCATAACATACGACAGTTAGGCTACTTTATTTATTTATTTTATTTTATTGGTTTATTTCAGGGACATTGCACACTAATCAACATTCAAAATGTAAGTGAGCCAGAGTTAGCCTAAGAGGCTAGTTTTCATCTGCTGTCCCCTGCCAGATATGTAAAAGGCAACCTAAAATTGCAGAAATAAAATGCATGTATAAGCAATGATTAAAAAACAACATAGTCAATTCAGAAAATACAGTAACACATAGTAAGAACGAATTGACAGACAATGGCAAACAAACAATAAAATAAGCAGACAATAAAACACAGCAAAACATTAAAAGTGGAGAAAAGTGCACAAAACAGTAGATAGAGCAGGACAGACACACCTACAATAAAAACACATGTACAGCAGCATAAAGCACAAACAAGCAGCACAAACATGCAGCACAAACATATACAATTAGACACTCACATGAACAACACAGGACAGGAGCACACAAGAGACAAGCAAGCAGGACAAAACAGTCCTAGTGTGTACACAATTGATTACTAATGAGCCATATTTTCAGCTGTCCTGAAAAGGGACGGTAAGTACTAATTTCTCTTATGTGAGCTGGTAGTGAGTTCCATTCCTGTGATGCTATAACTGAGAATGCCGAGTGGCTAAAGGCACTTTTTCTAAACGGTACAACACAGTCTCCCCGGGACGAGCCTCTGGTTGTCCGGTTTGAATTTGACCTCTGAGTGATACACTGTTGAAGAGGTGGGGGGGCTTTACTATAAATGAAACGTTAGCTTTGAGCACTCACTGAAAATGAGAGCGGATGAAAACTTTTTTTCTTTAGTTGCCTTACAAACACACAAACGGTTGTTACATTAGTCTGTTTCTGAAATCCCCCCCTCCCCCCTGACAGCAGCTATAATTGCATACTGTGTGAACAGAAATGTATTCTAATAGGTTGAAAGTCTTACCTGTACGCGAGTGCGTTCCGCAGGAGGTGGTGCATTAGTATCTCTGTAGGACAGAGTCCCGGTCCGCATACGTCCCTCCCGTCCAGAGTGTCGTCTTCATGCCCAGAATATTTAGCTTCAGAGTCCGGTTTGAAGGCTAGGCTAGTTTTGTTGATAGCGCGCAGCATTTGGGTCTAGCCTAGCAGCAGGCATGTTGAAAAACTATCTTGAAAACTGTAGCAAACTTAGCCGAGTGCGCGTTTCCTTCCCTCCATTTTACAGTGAAACCGGAAACTCATACTTAGAAAAAATCATTCATTGTGGAATCTAAATAGTGTCTGTATTTGTCGAGGTATCGCGCACAACTGTATTTGGAAGTTGTTGTTTACAAACTCTCATCAGAGTCAGACGAGACGATACGAGGCTACTTTGGAAGTGTGGGCGGGGCCTTGGAGGACTGCGAGCGCAGTGCATTGTGGTAGTAGGAGGATTTCTGACTTTAGAGGCAGAGACAGCCAGAGAGACCATAAAAACACTCTTTCTGCCTTTTCTCAGGCTAGGATGAAACGATTTCTAAAATTTTTGCACATTTATACAATGTAGGAGTATAAAGTTCAATACACCTTCATCCACCGGCAGAGTAATTCTTTAACACAACTGAGTTCGGAATAGTAAGTGTTAACTGAACCTGGCGCCTTTTTTCTTATTGCCTGGATCCATCGTTTCCGTCAACGGATCACAGCTTTTATTGGCTGGAAGGTGGTTTGTGATTAGCTCTACATGTTCCACTAATGACAAAAAATATCTTCTTTTCCCTGGGATCAATAAAGTATCTATCTATCTATCTATCTATCTATCTATCTATCTATCTATCTATCTATCTATCTATCTATCTATCTATCTATCTATCTATCTATCTATCTATCTATCTATCTATCTATCTATCTATCTATCTATCTATCTATCCCAGCAGTTTGGAATACTGGTGATGAAAATTGATGAGCTTTGTGAATTTATGTCTAACAGAGTCCTTTGCAGACTCTCTGTTGCACGTCTTGCCAGATGGTTCATCCTTATTTTACAATATAAAGAGGATGCCATTTTCACCAGAAGATGTACGTGTTTGTGCAGCTCTGGGAACAATGTCTTACCAGCACTGTAGTCCAGTACTTGAGTGGCAATGGCTGATGTTATACCATGTCCCTGGGGGAGTTTGCTGGAAATTGTTCTCAAAATTCTTTGAAAGCAGCGCTCCGACTCTCTGCACACAGCAACTATCCCGGCAGATGTTTTTGCCAAACCGCCACGTTTCTTCAACAGAATGAATGGGTGTACAGTGTTTGAAGTTAGAGCTCAGCGCAAGGCATGCAGGTATGCCTTTCATTGAGCTTTTTAACCACAAAGCCAGCAATGTAGTTGATTGCTGCATCCTTGTAGTCGGACACAGTATCAACATTTGGGCAGTGTCGGTATTCATGGTCAGCAATACCCTCAGGCTTCAGATCAAACATGCGTGAGGTGTTCGCTGCAGAAGGAGTGACATCCATGATGGTGGTATTATCACTAGGATGCAGTTGCCTGTACCGGTTCTTACCTGGGACTTCAAAAGATGACGCTTGTAGGCAGCTGTAAACTGTCTTGATGTGGGATTGTTGTTGAATCCACCACGTGCTCTCAGAGAGGAGAGGAACAGCTCGAGGTGATCTCGGCTCAGCTTGTAGGTGAGGAGGTAACGGCATGGTGCGTTTGGCTGGATGACCACTTCAAGGGAAATGTTCCATGCACTTGCACAACTGGCAATAAAGCCAACTACACAAGTTTTCCTTGGGCCTAAATGCACTAGCTTGCCTTTGCTGTATTTCAGTTCCAAGAGTGACCTTTGAGCCTTTAACATGATTTCCTGTACCCGGTCTTTGTCTGATGCCCTCATTGGGGATTTGGACCCCTTCCCCAATGGGTTCCTGCTGTTAAGGACATCGAAGGCGGCATCAATGGTTCTCAGGAACTTCACTGTCTGTTGGAGATGCAGCTCTGTCTTACAGTACTCAAGAGCATCTGCTACACTGCTGCTGAACACCTGAGCTGCAAGCTTCACCTTCATCTTTTGTTTCTCCCACCGTACATGAGCCATTTTTAACTTGTTTCCCAGTCGTAGTCCCTCCATCTCTTGAAGTTTATTCAACTCCTCTGTATTTCCAACGGATTTCTCCATTTGGAGTTCGGAGTAAACCTCTGTCAGCCAATATGTTTCTGAGCAGCTTTAGCATATGGCAAACATCCAGCAGCACATGGACCAATTGTGATGGATCAGCAGGATATGCAAAAGAGCATCTCATGTTATTGAATGTATATATGGAAAAGTGGCATGATGGACCATCGCACGTCAAGGAGACTGTATGAACTCCGGTGGCATGGAGCCAATGGAGGCATTCACTCATGATGTTGCACGCTCTACCCCAGTCATTCAGTCAATGAGGAAATACGCAATAGGGATTTTCCAGGAGTCGTTGATGGCTACAACTGTTTTAGAGGTAATGAAGGAGAGTTAGCTCAATTAGGATGAAACAGCAATAATGGTGTATCGATAAGAATACAGGGAATGAGGATGAGGAGATGTACCTTCACTTTAGACTATGTTGTGTTCCAGCCACTCGGTATTGTCAACAGTATCTAAAACAACAGTAAAATAAAGACGCCATTAGACTCATCACAACATACTATAAAGAAGAATAAAGAAATAACTACAGGCTAAATAACACTGTACATTTATATGGCAGGCCTATATAAATAACTCAAACAGAACAGCATTCATAATATACAGAAAAAAAGGCACATACAGAATATTTCCACTCAGACAATAAACAAACTCTACATGACTGCTCATAAGAGCAGCCATAAGGCAAAGCGGCTACACTGCACGTGAAGGACATCTCCCTTTCACGTGGAACGCTATCAATTAACTACCATAGCAATCTAAACAGCGCTGCTTTAAACTGAGGAAATTCCACATCAAACTAGCACATACAAATGCTTGATAACACTCACAATAAGGAAAACAAAGCAGCAGGCACTTACCTTATCAAGAACTTAATACCCCAAGTATTAAACACAGGAAAGAACGCAGAAATTCGGCTGTACCACGTCCGGATGGTGTCGGGGAAAGAACGCAGAAATTCGGCTGTACCACGTCCGGATGGTGTCGGGATGGGGCAGTACAAGGTCAAAAACCTTACGCACAAAATTATAAGCTTTGGTGGAATAGAAGTGCAGATTCATCGCAAATGAACGCAACTCCTCTGACACTTTCGATCTTTTACCTTCACCCTTCTGGAGAGCAAGGTCTTATGGACTCCATTGATCTCTCTGCCCAGCCACTAGAAATGAGCAGAAGTGATGACCTGAGTTAAGCAGGAAACGTTTTACTTCAATGTCCTACTCTTCTGCTGCTCCAATCTAAGTTTTTTTAGATCCCGGTTTATCATCAGCCTGCCTTATGAAAGACACAGGAGATGTCTTCACTGCATAATAATTGTCAGCACTGTTTGATGGTGTGGCAGCAGCTTCATCAACAACAGCTGCAACATCTAAATCGACTTTGCAGTAATTGTGTTCTTGATTCTCATCACTTACCCCCGTACTTACCTTAGATGGTGTATAAACTCCAGGGGTGCCAAGAAGGGTGGGGACCGCACCTGGCTTGAGTCTGCTATTGATGGTGAAGCAGACCTCTTTGAAATGGCAGGCACATAATCTGCAATATGCACTTGTTACCCACGTCTTGCAGTTTATGTTTTACAACCACTGGCAGAGCCTTTTCTTCTGTCGGAGCAGGAGGCTGTGGAGCAATTAAATGTGTTACCTTTGAATATTTCCTTAATCTATCTATATACAATTAGCTATACTATATTTATGATACTATATGATATTTACAATCCATACATACTGTATATACAACTTGATATACTTTTTTGTTAATCATTTATATATTTATACTTTATATATTTATACAATCCATATATACCTATCCATTTGTACAAATTGATGTATATTAAGAAGATTCACATCACTTACCTTAGATCAGCGGTTCCCAAACTTTTTTAGCCGCGCACCCCCATCTATGTCCCAACTGGGTTGATGCACCCCCAATCCCCCACACCTTGAAAAAAGAAAAAATGCAAACCATTTTTTTATACCCATATTAAAGGTGGCATGTTTAATCATGCTCAAATGACCAGAACACACTATATAATAAAATAATCATGATCACAACAATGCGCTCTGGCATTTGAAATAATCTGAGACACTGTAACACAGTTTCAATATAATGCAACAAAGTTATGCGCAAGCTTCCACTTTTTAGAGCAAAGAGGATGGATGACAGGATCAGAGGCAGAAAGCAGATAAGTGAGCCACGTTGAACAAAAATTGCTGCAAGTTTAAATGACCGTGGAGCTAACACAACCCTGTCATCTTAAAACAGGTTATGGAAATAAAATTAGAACACCAGTCATTTGAATTAAATTGCGAGAATGAATGTAGAGGCCACAAACTAGGTGCACATTGCACAGCTTCTACGCTTCATTTTAAAATGAAGTGCATTTTGAATAGCATGCATTTATTTATTAATTAAAATGACAGTTTTTGATTTTTAATTTTACAAAGGAAATGTTTATTTACACATCTTTTTTGTGTGGGGAAAGAACACTGTACCGTATTGGTCCGAATATAATGCGACCCAGATTATAAAACGACCCCCCCGTTTTTCAAAACTCATATTTGGTAAAAATATTTGAAGAGCAGATCTTGTTTTTATAAAGAAATCAATACATTGTATTTATTTAAATGATATAAGAAAATAAAAACGCATTGAATAAAACACTTTTCTTCATTGCAAATAAACAGTAGGATAGTGCAAATAAACCGAACTTTGATGTGTTCACCACAGACTATTCCTCACACGGACATTCCTGCCTTGCTGTGATCGCTCTCAGCTCTCCTATGCTCTGGTTCAGTCGTTGTATAGCGGGTCATCCTCGCTGCTGTCGGCATTTGAGACGCAACATTTGTTTAATGCTCATAGTTAATCATATAGCCTAGTGCTGAAAACTAAATTGTATTGATGTTTTGTAATTGTAGACATTGTAATGAGCGTCTGGATGTTATCCATAGAACCTGCAACTCAGATTTTGCTATGGGAGAGTGAAAGAGAAAAGGGTTGGCTCTTCCACCAGAGATGAGGAAAATAAGATGGAGGTGAACCTGGATGAAAACAGTTCAGCGTCAGGCTCAGACTCCGGCACAGATAAAGAATCAGAGCCAGAGGAAACCGGTAGAGGTATAAGATAGTTCAATCCTAAGATTAGTTACAGTTTTTTACGATCACACAAACACTAAAATCAAAAGTATCACACAATTATCAAAACCTTAAACTCAAGAAGCAAACCATTGGAAAAATGTGCACCACTATAAGCACAAAGTCAGCCTCACACTTTTTGCAAAACAATACACACAGTGATTTGAAAAACACTAAACACACTTAAATACATTAGACACAGAAGTAAATCATTATGTCACTTCTGTCGTGATCAGCTGGCTGCTGTGCGTTCCTCCTCCTCCTTCTGCCACTCTCACACCTGGTCTGCATTACCAATCAACCCACCTACTTCACCTCTGGCTTCCCTGCTGTCGTCGCCAGATCGTACTACTCCTCACCGTGTTACCCGGACCACGCTCTCCAGCATACCTACCTGCTTCTCCACCCCGGCTTCCCCACTCACCACCAGCTTCCCCACCTCACTAAATAAACCTTTTTTTATCATAATCTGCCTCTGTCTGCTCTTGGGTCCAGTAACGAATCGTAACAACTTCCTTGCAATTCCGAAGCACTGACTGTCAAATGAACAAACACATGACATGAGCAAGTCAGTAAACACAGCCATCAGGTGCACAAACACATGATTGGTTACAGTTTTTCACAATTGCTTTAACACATTTCCTGATAGACTACCTCACTTTCTCAAAACCTTAAACACAAATTTCAAAACTCAAACACAAAATGCAAAATTCTTCACTTCTTTTGCTAAAGCACACTTTACCCTCAAAACAGTGTTAACTCTTCACTAAATGGTGTTTTCTTTTCAAATGACAAACACATACATCATATGAGTATATGTTTCGAAGCACTCATTGAACACTGGTGTGCAAAATGGAAAACACTATATGAATGTTTTACAGTATCAGTAGAATTATGCCTTTGGATGTAAACTAGTACCATATACTAATGTTTTTACGTATACCCAAAAATAGAAAACACAATACTTTACAGTAACAACAAATTATTTGTAACCAAAATATGCTGTCTACTGTAAATCACAGCAAACAGGATGAAAACCGGATGAAATGATAGATAACAGAAAATAGGATCCTTGTCTGTGGATTCCTCTCGTACACCTTCCATCTCCAGGCGCAGAAAAACTCCTCAATAAGAGTGAGGAAGGGAGAGTATGGAGGGAGATGCAGGACGGAAATTTCAGGGTGGACCCTGAACCAATCACGGACCAGAGCAGCCCGGTGGAAACTGACGTTGTCCCACACAACTACAAACCTGATGACTGCATCCTCCATTTGGTCTGGTTGAACAACATTGTTGTACAGAGTGTCCATAAATGTGAGGAGAATGGCATAAATGGTTGATGGCAGCACACATCATGTTCCCTCCACGCTGGCCAGGGACTTCAATGATAGCATGCTGGCCGATAACATTTCTGCCCCGGCGCCTTCTGTTTTTGCAGGTTGAACCCCGCTTCATCAATGAAGATGAATTCATGCAGGTCTTCTTCTGCACCTAGGTCCAGAAATCTCTGAAACAGACAGCATGAAAATATTACACATCAAGAGTGGTCAATAGAGTATAGGCTATTGTGAAACATTGTAAAGGACAACATTGGATTACTATAGTACAATACAGTAATGTGTCAGTGCTGATAGGACACAGTTATGGAATGTATAGGACTTACTTGCACATAGTCATGACGAATCTCCTTGACTGTCAGTGTTCCTGTCAAAAGGAACCCTGTATACCTGCTTCATCCTGATCGAATTGCATTGGAGAACACGTTCCAGTGTAGACACACTCACTGCAATGATTGCTTCTTTGATTTGTCGGAGGGTTATGACATTGTTCGCCAGCACCATATTGACAACTGCAGTCTCCTGCTCATCTGTGAGGAGTCTTCCTCTCCCACCACGTTGTGGTAATCTTGCAGCTCTGCAAAAGATACAAATAGATACATTAGTAAAAGTACAGCAAGGTCCTTGCAACACTACTGTAATTGAATACTGTATTGATATGCAGTACTACAGTAAAGCGAGTAGGTTTCTTACCTATTTTCATTTCTGAAAGTCCGAATTATTGAGGCAACCGAGAAGCGACTCAAGTTGGGTTGGACCCTCAGGCCAGCCTCCTTCATGGGCAAACCATGGTTGACCACATGATCTATGACAGTGGCCCTAATCTCATCAGAGATTATGGTTCTTTTCCTTCCTCTTCCTCCTCCTTGTCCTTTTCCTCCTCCTTGCCTTCCTCGTCCTCTTCCTCTCCTGTTGCCACCATACATTGTTCTCTAAACAAACCAGATGCTCAACTGTGACCTTTATATAGCAAATTTCTGATAGCTAATTGCACAACAGCCTTTTGAGTTTAGAAATGTGATTGGCAGTGTGTTATGTGTGATCACCAAGAGAGAGAATTCAGGAAGAGTGTGCAATATATAGACAATTGTGTGTAATGCTGTGAAAAATGTGTGTTCTGGAATGGGAATATGAGTCTAAGGCAGGAAATGTGTTTGGCGTTCAGCAGAATTGGTTAAACAGTTGGTAAATTAGTTACATATTGTGCACATTGTGTCTGATGTTCCAAAAAATGTGTTTAAACAATTGTGAAAAACTGTAATTTTAGACACACCAATCCGGTTCAAGCACTATAAAAATGCAGCAGGTGAGTTCACCTGCCTTTATCCAAAATGGAAGGAATCAGGAGAAGAGTGAGGGTGTCAGGATGATTCAACAGAGGAGGAGAAGAAGGAGGTAGAGGCAGAGGAGGAGAACTTAAAAAAGAACAAGACGACCAAATTTATCCGATGCAATTCGTGCCACACTAGTGGACCATGGATTAACGCTAAGGGAGGCTGGGCTAAGAGTTCAGCCAAACCTTAGCAGATATACAGTGGCATCTGTCATAAGGACGTTTCGACAAGAGAACAGGTAAAAGATTATTGTATGCACCATATCAGCACTTTGGATATCTCTTCCTGTGATCTTTTACATTAGGTTTTGTGTTATTTTCTACATAGGATTAAGGCTCGGGAATGGCGAGGAGGAAGGGGGCCCATATTCACACAACAAAAGCAAGAAATAATAAACATGGTTATGGCTAACAATGCAATCAGGCTCAGAGAACTAAAAGCCAACATTATTGGTGACCAAGACATTTTCAATAATGTCCACTGTCAACACTTGCACGCACCCTGAAAAGAAATCAGGTCCAAATGAAGCAACTGTACAGAGTGCCTTTTGAGAGGAATTCAGCGAGGGTCATACAGTTGCGGCATGAGTATGTGGAGGTATGTATTGTTGACTTAGCAGTAGCACTGTGATGTTGCATACTGCACACATGACCATTTGACATGTACATAGACTGTTTACTAGATCTATTCTGAACTACACAATCTTGTCTCTCACTTTTTCAGAGAGTTCTACAGATGGATGCTGAACAAATGCAGCATCAATATATCTTTTTTGATGAGGCAGGGTTCAACCTCACCAAAGTAAGACGGAGAGGCAGAAACATCATTGGCCAAAGAGCGATCATCAATGTCCCTGGGCAACGTGGGGGTAACATCACCCTTTGTGCGACCATTACTCAGGATGGGGTCCTCCACCGTCATGCCAAAATTGGGCCTTACAACACACCTCACATACTCACATTTGTAGACCAATTGCACACCATAGTCACAGCAGGAAACCAAATGCAACAGACACAATACATTGTCATCTCGGACAATGTATCATTCCACCATGCTGCTCTGGTCCAGAACTGGTTTCAACACCAACCACAGTTCACCGTCCTATACCTTCCACCATACTCTCCATTTCTTAACCCAATCGAAGAGTTTTTCTCGGCATGGCGGTGGAAGGTTTACGATCTCCGGGCCCAGGCTCAGGTACCCCTCATTCAGGCCATGGAGGAGGCCTGTGACCAAATCGACGCCGTAGCTGTGCAAGGGTGGATAAGACATTCAAGGCGGTTCTTCCAACGGTGTCTTGCAAATGAGCATATCACCTGTGACGTGGATGAAATTCTCTGGCCAGATCCAGCCAGGCGAAGAGATAATGTCTAGTATTTTCTGTTTTCTTTATAAATTTTATTTTATTTATTATTTCTGTCATTTTAACATGTACTGGTTACAGTATTCTATCTTTGTTGTGTTTTGCAGTGATATGCACACTACTGCAGAAAGGTTTTGTTGTGATACTTTATGTTGACTGATTTGAGTGTACGGACAGAAATAAATATGTTCCTCAGTCTGCAGCATTGGTTTTGGTTTATTTGTTTTTGTTTTCTTCTTCTTCTTTTTTTATCAATAACTCTAAATGTAATAACACTAACTAACTATAATCAAACTAACTGTGGAAATCAATACAAGGAAATGTATTGCACTTGCATATAGAGGGAGTCCCCAGTAAAATGTTGATATATTTTTATATGGTAACACTGTGCACTATGTAATATGGAATAGAATGTATGGAAAGTATATAGTAATCTATAAGTATAATCAAACTATAATTGTGTAATTCATTATAATAACTTAACTACAACTAAACTATAAGTTGCATTGTTTTATATTTTTAGGCTATTGTTTTTTATTTTTTATTTTAATGTTATTTTTGTTTTTTTGCTTTTTTTTCAAATATTATATTGTATTATGTTATAGTATATTATATTGCATTGTATTGTATTATGTTATATTATAGTATAGTATAGTATAGTATATTGTGTTGAATTGTATTATATTGTATTGATTGTATTATGTTATATTATATTTAGTTTTGTGATACATTGTATAAGGGTAGGCATAATAAGCCTCGGCTTTGTCCTATACCCTTTTTCGGCCATTGATGCTTTTTAAGAAAGTTGTTTATCTTGTTTGTGTTGTGTCTTGTGGTCATGGACCGAAAATAAAAACATTTACTACTACTACTACTACTACTACTACTACTATTGGTCTTGTCAAGTGTTTGGTGAACATATTGTATATCTGCACTTTCTCTGTGTACTTCATATACAGTACTCTACTCACTGATATTACTAAAAGGGTTTAAGGTTAGCAACAGCAGTGTGTAACTGGTTCAGACAGAATTAAGTTATATGAAAAGTGTGTGTTTCATACGGTGACAAAATATGTTTTTTATAAAATAGTGTATAGTTTTGAAAAGAGTGTTTCATTTTGCAAAGGGTCTGAGGTGTTTTGATAATTGGTTGTATGGTGTGCTAATTGTGTGTAGTGTTTTGAGAAATCGGGCCCTGTTTTCAAAATCGTGCTTAAGCAATCGAAACAAACAGTAAGGTTGCGTTCCGAATCGCATACTCTTTCTTTTTTCTATTCTACATACTACATCCGACGATAAAAAGAATCTAGTTAGGATGCAGTAGACATACTATTGGGACATACTTTTCTCTCTTATTTCATCATAACATTGCGCCTTGATCTTGCCTCTTGCTTTTATATCCGTCGCATCCCCGTTTGTTTTCATAACATGGACCTATAGGCTTCGTCGATGTTACGTCACTTCACGTGCGCACTGGATTGTGGGTCAGAATCGCCCAAATAGGATGCACTTTTCAACACTAACAATCTTGGCCGCATGAAGTAGACCATCCGGGTATTCTAACCATCCTAAATCTGGCCACAAGAATCGGGACATCCTAAATCTTTTTTCTACATACTATATAGTAGAAAGTATGCGATTCGGAACGCAACCTAAGTTAGTTTTAGCCTGGTCCAATCAGACCATCGTACTTCATTTCATTTGTACAGAAGGTCTGGAAGTGCTGTAATTGGCAAACGTTCACTCACTTGGAGGTGGGTGTCTGTCGAAGTTTAAAACTATTGGATCTGCCCAGTGCCACTCTGGATTAGCTAACCAATCGCATCACGTTTGGTCGTCACGTGTGTCATGAGCCGGCTTTTGACGGTGCGTTCCAGTTGGACAGGGAACTCGGAAATTTCCGACTTCACTACATATTGTAGTCTATGAATCTACCGGTACCTGGCAACAGTAACTTGTTAGAGCCTAACGTTTAGTCATTTGGACGAGAAAGGTTTTAGGCGTCCATACTTTTGCGAGCAGATGCACTGGAATACAGACAGGTCGGAACTCGGAACTACTAAGTCGGAAATCTCCTTCTTCCGAGTATAAAGGAACGCAGCATTCAACTGAAACTGGAGCGCGACTTCGACGTCATCGTTCTCAGCCACTCGCTCTGTTCGCTGATTGGACGATTGTAGATTCTCCGGTAAAACTGGGAAATGCACTGTACACCCAGGGCCAATCCGAATAGTCTTTTTTGCATAGGAAATTTCCTTTCCTATCGTGATGACCCGGAAGTACTCGGCAGATAGGTGATCCGAATTCTTAAAATGCTTAGGAAAGGCATAGGAAAGGAGCCTCGATTCATCCTTTAACCCTCCTTTAGCATAGGTTACTCCAGACCAACCTATGCAAAAGGAAAGGAGATAGTGGTATCCCATAATCCTTTACGGCGGCAAGATTTAAAACAACAGGCCACCGCCTGAGTTTACTGACTCTACACGAATACGAACAAGAGGTAAAACAGAAGAGAGGAGAAGAGAGGAAGATGTAACTCGGCTAAATCAAAATCCCCCCCCCCCCCCCCATAAATAATAAAGAACTCATAAAAGACCAACATCATAATAGTTATTTTCGTAGCACATAATTTACACCATAAGAAAATAAAATACCAACTTCACATTTAATGAAGTTACTGGGGGCAGTTCATTTCAACATCAACATAAGTGTAGCCTCTTTTTATTCCACATGTGAATTGGGATATATGGGAGTGATTCTCACTCTGTTGGCGACAACCTGATTAAAATCAATATGAAAAGAACGCATGGATCAAACGAGCGCTTGTTGTAGTCCATTTTCGGCGAATAGGCTATAGTGTAGTTTCACGCTAGTGACTCACTTCAGCAATACTCGCCGTCGCGCAATGACGTCGGTTAGGAAAAGTGGAGTCGAATTCTTTTGAAACAGTGCTGTCTTTTCCTATGTTCGATAGGAAGCACCTTTCGTCTCTCCTTAACCCCGATGACGTTTAGGGGTTAAGGTATGGGAAAGGAGGCTTATAGGTTAGGATATTGGACTATTCGGATTGGCCCCCAGGCTGACTACTGAAGGGAAAATGAAATTTGGCCGGAAGTAGGCGGTTATTTCCTTTTTCTTTTTAAATTATAATCCAACTTGTTAAAATTCCTCCAGTCTGAAACTCTGCAAGCAGCGCAGCTGTAATGTTGACTGAAATTTTGCGGGGGTTAAGACGTGAATGAACGTAGTCGGCATAATGACGTACGCTGCGTAAATGACCAGTAGTATATCAATTTTCATTTGTCCGTAATATCCTGCATACAGAGATTCTATTTGCTTATTAACTGATTAATAATAAAAATAATTCCCAATAAAATAAGCAATGACATTTTTGAAAATAACAATACAGAAATGCATATGTATGTATATGTTTGTTATTATGCACTACTTTGAATGTATATTATAATGAATCACATTATCTGGTTTTAATTCTGTGAATTGCTTTTTTTCCCTCTACAGTTTTCTGCAGCCCAAAATTCAACAGCAGTCTCAGAAGCCGGGCCCGGTTTCTATAAGACTGCTTTTGATTTCTTTACTAAGATTTTTTTGCAACAATGTCCTCTCGTTGGTCTAAGAGGCGTTACTTAAGAAAAGTAGTGCAAGCAACACGGTCTGAAATTTTGTTAAAGTTTCAGGATAGTGTCAGACAGAAACAACATGTGTTTGAAGATGCTATGAGTGAGCATGCTGGTCCGGTTGCTGAGGACTTTGCAAGTCCTGATCCTGATGAGTCTGACTTTGCTGGCTCAACAGTTAACGTCCCCGTTACCGAATTTGGTGTGTTTGCTGATCATGTTATGCCAGGATCCGAGACCGTTGATGATAATGCTGTGTTACATTCAGGTCCAGTTGAGAGTCCCATGATACCAGCTAATGAGTCAGATGAATGCAAAAGTGATTGCAATGAAAGTGCAACACATGACTTTCTTGTACTCCGTTTGAGAGAATGGGCCAAAACCTTCTCAGTGTCACTTGTTGCATTTACAGCACTTCTGAGTATTCTGAGGGTTTTTCATCCCAATCTCCCAAAAGATGCGAGGACGGTTCTAA
This sequence comes from Ammodytes dubius, assembly GCA_026122265.1. Lineage (NCBI taxonomy): Eukaryota > Metazoa > Chordata > Actinopteri > Uranoscopiformes > Ammodytidae > Ammodytes > Ammodytes dubius. Next base: position 6,879,325 of record CM047511.1, read on the forward strand.
GGACTCAAGTTGATGTGTCTACTACCACAATGGAGGGAGGTGAATATTACCACTTTGGCTTGGCAAAGGGATTGCTGTCCCGGTTGTTCACATTGCTTATTCATAGTTGGTCTGTTCAGTGGAATTAGCAAGCCAAAGAGTGTGTTTGAGTACTTAAGCACATTTGTAAAAGACCTTACACACTTGCTGACCCATGGCATCATTTTCAACGGTAAAACGTTTAAAGTGCTTGTGTCTTCCTTTGTGTGTGATGCACCAGCTCGTGCCTATGTGAAGCATACCAAGGCTCACAATGGTTACTCTGGTTGTGATAAATGCTGTCAACGAGGGCAGTGGAAAAACAAGATGACGTATCCAGAGACAAATGCCAAATTAAGAACTGATGCTGACTTTGATGCTATGGTTGATGATGAACATCACCTGGGACAAAAGCTTTCTCCCTTAAGTGGCATTGTAAACATGGTGTCAACGTTCCCATGTGATTACACCTTTGCTGTTTGGGTGTTACAAGGAAGCTGCTGCTGGTCACAAGGGTCTCTTCTCAAACGGTAAATGAAATCTACTCGTGGCACTTTACACGGCCACGCAAAACGGTGCATACGCAGAAAAATTCTGCGGTTGCACTATATCATTTACAGGAAAACAGCAAACGCAAACGCAAACGCAGGCATGAAACCGCAGATTTTTGAGATCACCTCCGAGGGAGGATTTTTTGGGAAACTTAACGGTTTTGGTTTCCTGTAAACACCGAAACCATTTCCCCTGATAACGCTGACGTCACGGGTCCACCCTCACACATGCGTAATCTATAACATTTGCTGTCAAAAATACCCACAAGCGAGTTATAAAGTTAGAAGACAACATGAACGGTGTCTCCACGGCACCATCACTGTGATCAGCGGAGAGTGTCGTGCAGGGCTCAAATATAGGCTAACACTCGCCAATTTAGTCCAAGCGATTACCGCAGTAAGTTATTGAGACCACCCGCCACTTTGGCTGGGGAAAGAGTTGTGCTCTGCCTGTTTTTCTAGCTAAATAAACGTGTGTCACTTCTATATGCCAGGGACACAGCTCCCTCTACATTAAAAAACACTATCAGCGTGCAGCGGTTAAGTTACTGTTCAACAAAAGGAGCATTAAGGCTACGGCTTCACAGTAAAAGCATTTCACTGGCTAAACATTAATAGCATTTCACTGGACACACGTGAGTTGACTTTTATTTTGAAGTACGCCTAACAGGAAGGTATACGCTCACGAAGTCCCTTCACTATCAGCATGTCTTCTGTTTTTACGAGTTCAATGCGGTGAAATAAGAGGGCAGAAAGCTTGTCTTTTACAATATGTGTAACCCCAAGCTTACACCAACCGCTTTATGAACGTTAGTGGCATTAATTTTCGGTTACAGTAAGGTTTTATGCATCAAATTGTACCGGAAGAGCTATCTACTAGGCTGTGTCACCGCTGACTATTGGCTTGGCATGGCTGCTACACTGCTACTTCAGCGATTTCGGCCCGTTTCCTCTGAAAACTTTGTGTACGGGTGAAGATGTCAGATAAATTGTGTCTGAACGGGGTTTTTTTTTAAACCTAAAACTGGAAAACTTTCACGTTTTCACAGTGTAAAGTGCCCCTAAGTCAAACTGTTGGATCTCCGACCCTACAGACCTGTCAAATTTAACCGTAAGCCCAGGGAACTGACATAAATTGATAGATGGAAAGCCACCAAACTTCGGTCATTCATGTTGTATACAGGCCCTATTGTACTCAGAAACAGCATTGCAAGTGAGCTGTATGATAATTCCGTGTTGTTTTCTGTTGCGATGTGTTTGCTGCTTTCTCCAAACACTTCTCCTAGCATGGTTGATTTGGCTCATAAAATGCTTGTCTCGTTTGTTAGCCATTTTGGAGAGTTGTATGGCAGAGATGAAATTGTGTACAACATACACCAAGTAACACACCTCGCAGATGAATACAAGCGTTTGGAGATACCATTGCTCTAGTTAGAAATATATGTCATGTACCAAAATTTTTGCAATCAGGAGTCATACTTTTCCTATCCCTGCCAGTCTTCACTCATAGGCTGTTACAAGGTCTGAAAGTTATGACAATCTTGGTGTAAGCAGACTGGCACACATTCAAAAGAAATGCATCCTCTATCCGGATAAAAATGGCTTCATTGCTATGCCCATGATGCATATGAACTTAGTGAAACACACTCTCTCTCACGCACGCGCACACACACACAAAAGTAATGGGATGAATTCAATGTAACGTGTGCTTATTGTCCTCATTGAGGTTATTGCAGTTCCTCAAGACATCAATTATTTTATCTGAAAGTAAGGCTTTAATTTGGATAAAATATTCTGAATTGCTATTTTAAAAGTCTTAGAAGCCCTGGGAAGTGGTAAGTATGGTTTTGGGATTGCGTTTTGTAATTTTGCAATTACAAATCCCTTAATAGTATGTTTCTTAATATGCCTTTTTACTGATTTTAGGTATGGATTTCCAAGGAAAGAGATGGGCAGTGGTGCAATTTGCCAATGGCACTGTGGAGGTGGTCCCATGCAATTGGCTGCAGGGGGACAGAATCACTTGGCCTCCCTTCACGGCCAAGGATCGGGCCAAGATCCACTTTGCCATCAAAAATGGCTTGGAGCCAGGTGAGGGATGGACCATTCACAAATCCATCCGTCACCTCATAACTCGTGGTAAGAAAACAACTGACGAAGTTTGGGTGCCAGTAGTTATAATAATCATTGTCAAAGACGCTTTTTACTTATAATTATGTGTTAGCAGTGAGTCAAAATATGGGAATATTATCGAAATGTGGGACCAATATGCCTTTTGTGTGTGGTGGGGTTGCTTGCAGACTCATACGAAGAGGCTATACGCTGTATGGGACGCTATGTCAAGAACAGCTGCGATACGGCAGACATGGAGTCGGAGGAAGAGGTGGAAGGGAGGAAAAAGAGGAAGATAAAGTAAAGTTTAAAAACATCACAAAGGTCATACAATTCAACCTAAACTCATGGTAATATAATAATGTATAATAATAAATTAATTGCCTGTTATCCAACTCTTTGTTTCAGACCTAATCCAGCCTACGAGGATGGTGGTGAGTCAGAGGAGGAGGTGGACCAGAGGAAGAATTTTTTTTTTTCAAAGGCTCCCACCATTACAGCACCAGGTACCTTTATTTTTTTATTAATTTGCCTTTTTACTGCGGGACCCCACTTTTAATAGTTTCAATAACCCACATCTCACAATAAATCACTGAAAAGACTTAAACTGCATATAATGTTGTGGCTGACTCTTTAAACTCATACTTCGAAAAATGTATTCAGTATCTTGTCATTTGCTTTTCTCCCTGTAATGATCAATAGGAAATGAGGAATTTCTTTCCTTGACGGAGCTTCAACCTGCTGGTAAGGCTCTTTCACATACTTCTGACACAATGAACTTCAGAGCCCAATAAATATGGAGCTATTGAATGAACTGTACTGTATATACAATGTATAATGTAATACATTTAAAGTATATAGTAAGTATTATATATGTTTTGCATTCTATAGTAACCTTACAAGTCATGGGAAAATGCCATTTTGCATGTATATATATGTATATGCAAAAGGGTGTTGGTGGCACAAGTTTTTACCGATTGAATTAAATGATAAAACACATCTTTGTTGCAGCAAAAGGGCCAGGTGTCTTGAGCTCCAGGAAGGCCAATTGCTCACAGGGTAAGTATCCACCTTTTTAAATGATAATTGTGTCATGATCCCGCTTGGGCCCCTTGGCCTGGTGTGTGTTTTCCCTATTACCCTTGTCCATGTGCTGGTTTAATTGCAGGGTTTGAGACAGGTGTGCTGGAGTCAATCACCAGCATTCACAGCTGCCATCAATCATCATCAACTGCTCTTCATATACCCGGCCCTTCCTTCCAGACACTGCCAGATTGTAGCTTCTGTTTCTCATATAGTCAGTTCTCTCTCTAGCTCACCTGTTTCAAGCTCTGTTTTTTGCACTTTCTCCTGGTTAACTCCTGTTTCTCTGCCACAGTTCTCCCGGCCTGACTCCAGCCACCAGCTCCAGCCCTAGCTCTCCAGCACTACTCCTCGGACCCCTCCTGCCTGCCTGCTCTAGCCTGCTTCCACTCAGCCCCCTGGACTTGCCCCGTGGCTCTCTCCCTGGACCCCCATGCCAGCCAGTTTCCCTCTCCGGATCACGGCCCTAACACCCTACTGGTTTCTCCGCAAATAAATCTTCTTTTACTTACACTGTCTCCGCGCCTGTGTCCTCTAGACCCCAACCGTTACAAATTGAAGATCATTCACTACAAAGAAACAACTATAATGTAGGTGTAGATATTTTTACCATAAATATTAACACATTTCTGTTAACACATTTATTCTTGTATAAAACAGACGGAGAAGCTCTTGAAGAGAGAAATTGTATGCATGTTATTTTATATGTATTGTATTTTGTATGTTTTTTTTTATTATTAATTTACAAGAGTTTGTAGCTGAATCACCACTATAGTCTAGGTGCTGGGAAAGTTTTGTATGCGCTTCATTTAGCGGAGAATATCTCAACTGTTAAGGTGCGAACACACTAGGCACTTTCCACGCGTACAGACGCGTATGAAATCGGCCGGTTTTCCATAGGGAACCATTGGTTTACGCGCGTAGATGCGTCACTCGCGCTAAAGCAACATGTTAGCTGCGTATGAGCCGCGTATATACACGCCTACTCGCGGAGTTCAAAAAATGTAACTTTTGTTGCTCCTACGCGTGACCGTGACGAATAGCCGCGTTGGCCAATCAGCGTTGGGCTTGACCCGACGTCACATACATTGGCAAGGTCGTAGAACAGTGTACTGTACACTGAGGCTGATTAGAGACACCGAGGAAGAAAATGTATTGCAGGCAGCCGAGCCGGTGCTGTATGACAGCAGCTCGGGTATAGAAGACGTGGGGAGAGTAAACCAGGAGAATGGACTTCCTGGTTAATTCAGTTATATGTGCGGCTGTGCTTTAGCCGATAAAACAAGTTAGCGCCGCCGTATAGCATTAGTTAACTCACCCGGTTGTGTGCGGGCGGCTAGTGCCTCATTATGAACCCAAACATGACGGCTATGTCCGGGGGACTTCACAACAAGTACAGCGAAGCACCGGTGTTGATCTACGCCAGCCACGGAGTAATGTTGGCTACTTGGCTTTATGTTGTGCCGCCGTGCACCGATGCTGCTGTAACTGTGTTTGTTATGTAGCTGCCGTGAATATGCAATGCTGTTTTAATGCTAGGCTATTTGTGCTGTTCAGTTTGTCTTTTGGCACAGTTGTTGGCCGTGTTGTTGTTGTTTTTGTGCGGACATGCACGCTGTTGTGTCGGGTTGGGTCTGATCGCAGCCATGGTTAATTAGGGGAAATACAATATTGGGAGGGAGACTACGCACGTTACGCGCGTAGAACCATTTTTGACACAAAATGATCAAGCAACATTTTAGCTGCGTTACGCACGTAAATCTTACGCGGGTAACGCGTGTAGTGTGTTCGTATCTTTATAGACTAATATGACCCCAGTGAACAACATGGGATGTGTGACAAAATCTCTATCCGGGGCAAAAGTCCTGAAAATGATCACAACAGGTTACACTAGTATCACACTATGTGGTGAATGGGACTTTTTTTCCCTTTATAGATATCCTCATACTTTTTTACCAGATTAATCTTCATATTAAGAGAAATACTTTTTGTATTACACTTTGTCAAAAAAAAAATAATAAAATATGCAAATGAGGCAATATCTCATTCAATATGCGTAGCCTACATATAAACCCTAGAGGTCCTGGATACGATTTGGATGCACTTCATTTAGCGAAGATTATCTCAACTGTTATAGACTAATATGACCCCAGTGAACAACTTGGGATGTGTGACAAAATCTCTATCCCGGGCGAAAGTCCTGAATTTGCATATTTTATTTTATTTTTTAGACAAAGTGTAATACAAAATACCCAGGGGGCAAAGTGATTTTATGGACATGGAGCATTGTAAAAGGTTGTTCACCAAAAATGACATCTAGGACCTTCCACGATCACAACCTGGGTGGACAACCTTGTCAACAAGCTGCTGGAAAGCTACAGCAGGCCAACTTTTTTTACACAGTTACATTTCATGTGCCATGGACCAAAAGTGTCCTTTTGGAGTCTCCAGCTGGTATTTTAGGAAACGGCTAGACATTCCCTTGGAAAAAAAACTGTAAAAAATGTATTTTCTATGGGTTATTGATCAGATTTGAACTGTGATTAGGAAAGGCTTCAGGCAGTTGGACACTTGTTTTGTTTTCAAAATTTAAAAAACAAATTGACTCTGCTTTTGTCCAACATCTAGATTTTGGGGTAAGATATTGTTAGTAAGATATTGATGACTTTTCATATTTATTCAAACTTTTTGGAAAATACTGTAATACAAAAAGTTGTTGTTGTTGTCAGTAATCAACTTGCAAAAGTTTCATAATGATATCTATCAGTTTACAAAGCTAGGTTTTAACACATGCACGTTGTTCACTGGGGTCATATTAGTCTATAACAGTTGAGATATTCCCCGCTAAATGAAGCGCATACAAAACTTTCCCAGCACCTAGACTACTAAACAAATTTCATAAACAATAACAGATTAAAAAATAAATTGTCATTTCAAGGAAATTGACTTTACTGCCAATATTTGCACATCTGGAAATTAACAGTAATTTAAAAGCTACAATAAAAGAAATGTGTGTAGAATGATTGGCATTTTTCAAATCAGACTTGGGAGAAAATATTCATGAGCATGTTTTAATTATTTATATTCATCATCTTGTGTGCTTTATTTCCATATGACATACACAAATTGTGGGAGGATATAACTGTACTATAATACTAGTAATTCATTGTAGAAATAATGTTGAATACACATAATCAATTAACTCATTCTAAAACCTTAATTTGCTTTCACATTTAGATCCCTCCTATTTGGGCCAAGGTGCCTTTCATGGTAGGTTAATAGAATTATCTCTATCGTACAGTAAATAACTGAGTATAATGTCACATTGAAAAGGTTGACTCGAGCTGCTGTCTGGATACAGGAGGTGTGGAGAGGTGTTAATGATTACTTGAAAAATAGATGTAGGTGACGGTATCACTTTGAAAATGATGGGCAATGATACGAACTGATAGTCTCTTGGTTCTTTAGACTACAAAGAATATTTGGTTTTAAAAAATAAGAACCTAATGAGATTGACTTTGTGCTAAATTTGACTCCTTTGACCTGCTTGTAGATCAATCATGGGAGCAGATGGACAGAGGTAAGACTGGATTTTGGTGCTTGCTTTAGTTTATGAATATTACATACTATTTTCCTTTTATTTTAACCTTTTTTGTTTTAATTAGGATACCATGAGGCTGACCACATTGTGAAAGGCAAGTTATAAAACATTTTTATTATGTTACAATTTGAGAGAAAACAAAGCTTTACTCATACAAAACAAACTCATACCATACAGAATAACATTTGTGTAAAGGGAATACAAGTTGAATGTAACAAGTGTTATGAAAACTAATAGCTGTGTATCATACTAAATGTTGAAATTTTTCCCCTTGTTTCTCGCTGATCCCTTTTCAAGATATCGTCTTCACAAAGTTGACAGAGACCATTGCGGAACTTGTGGCCGAGGTGAAGGAGCTCCGTGCAGAGGTCCAGAGCTGCATGAGCCGCCAGTCTCATGCAGCTCCTCCTCCAGTGCTCCCAATAACACTGCCCCTCAAAACCCTCTCAGAGCTTGAGGAGGCTGAGAGGGTTTTGTCAGGGGCAGAGGCCAGGAAAATTGTGGTACGTTTCTAAAAAAAAGCAATCCTTTCGTTGAACATTCATACCATATCTTACTAGGTAAAAAAAATATTGATTCAAATATTATCCAGCAGGGAAATTTGTTATTTTGTTCCTACAGTAAACTATCCATTTTTAATGCAAACATCCACAACCCCCTTTTAGGTCGGCCGTTTCGCCAGCATCGGGGGGCTAACTGTTGAGGGCAGAGTAAGGAGGATGCTGGCTTCTGCCCTCACCAATGAGCTTGCCTCTCAGTTTAACTGGGCAGGCAAAAAGACCAAAGGGATCCAAAAATCCTCCTTCAGGGACACCCGGCTGAGGCTCTGCATGTTTGGTAAGTTATGGTCAGTCAGTGCTGGATGTAGAATCAATCAGCCGCAGCTTTGAAATCCACCATCTGTATGCAAATGTATGGGGCTGGTGTCATTTTTTTTTTAATTAAAATTTGTATTTTATCGTTGTTTTCAGAGGCCTTGCAGCAGCAGCTCCAGACGGAGACCGGTGGAGAGACCACCGAATTTGCTTTTGCTGCCACGACCAAAAAATGGCTGGCCTATGCGCCTTAGGACCCGTTGCAGTGGGGATGGGGTTGGGGATTTTTTTTTATTGTTGTTTGAAAATGTAATTCAAATTAAATATATGTAAATCATGTCTGAAGAAAGTTTTTTTGTTTAAGTTAAAGACTTCTGATTTAAAACGGTGGAAATGTGTAAAAGGAGTTAACACTAGAATCCTGCTGTACATTAATCATGATTCATTTGATATTATTTCAATGTTAAAACAGTAATTGATATAAAGTTGAACTAACTTTGGTTTTACATCTATTTTGATGATTTTTCAGTCATTGAAACAACGTTATTTCAAGGTGCAAACCTGGTCATAAATCAACCAAAACCATCAGAAAACAACATTGTTTCAATACTAATTAGATCAACGCATTAACCTTGATTCAATGTTGAATCAATGTATGTTAAAGAACATCAACCGAAAGACGTGGGCCCCCAATGAGTATAGCAGATTATGTGCCTGCCATTTCACCGAGGACTGCTTCACCATCAATCGCAGACTCAAGGAAGATGCGGTCCCCACCCTTTTCGGCAACCCACAAGCACCATCTACTGTAAGGGCAGGTCAGGGCAGAGGTAAGTATTGCCAGGGCAGAGGTAAGTAATGTGAACAAAGAACACAATTACTGCAAACTCTTTTTAGATGTTGCAGGTGTTGTTGATGTAGCTGATGAGGTAAGTGTTCATGTTTCGGAAGCCACAGAGGTTGCAGGTATTGTTGATGAAGCTGTTGAGGTACAGGTAAATGTTTCTGAAGCCACAGCATCAACCAGTGCTGACCATATGTATGCAGTGAATGTATCTCCTAAAATTATCAAAAGGCAGGCTGAACAAAAACTGGGATCTTTTAGAAAAGAACTTAGATTAGAGCAGAAGAAGAGTTGGAAATTGAAGCAAAAAGTGTCCTGCTTAACTCAGGTCATCAGTTCTCTAAAGGACAAACTGCTCATTTCTAGTGGCTGTGCAGAGATGCTGGAGAACTCCTTTAGTGGAGTCCATAAGACCTTGCTCTCCAGAAGGGTGCAAGGTAAAAGATCAAAAGTGTCGGAGGAGTTGCGTTCATTCGCGATGACTCTGCACTTCTATTCAGCCAAAGCTTATAGTTTTGTGCGTAAAGTTTTTGACCTTGTACTGCCCCATCCCGACACCATCCGGACGTGGTACAGCCAAATTTCTGCAGATCCCGGTTTTACACAGCCTGCATTTTCTGCTCTTGCATGTCATGTGCAGAACAGAAAAGTTGAAGGAAAGGAGACCCTGTGTGGTCTCATGTTAGATGAAGTAGCCATTCGTAAGCATGTGGAATATGCAGCTGGGAGATTCCATGGATATGTGGACCTTGGCTGTGGCACTGTTGATGACAGTCTACCACCAGCCAAAGATGCCTTGGTCCTCATGGTTGTTGCCATCAATGACTCCTGGAAAATCCCTGTTGCATATTTCCTCATTGACGGAATGACTGGTGTAGAGCGTGCTAACATCATAAGTGAATGCCTCCATCGACTCCATGCCACCAGAGTGCGTACAGTGTCATTGACATGCGATGGTCCATCATGCCACTTTGCTATGCTGAGAGCCCTGGGAGCAACATTGGATGTCAATAACATGAGATCCTCTTTTGCAGATCCTGCTAATCCATCACAATTGATCCATGTGCTGCTAGATGTTTGCCATATGCTAAAGCTGCTCAGAAACACATTGGCTGACGGAGGTTAACTCCGAACTCCAAATGGAGAAATCTGTTGGAAATACATAGAGGAGTTGAATAAACTTCAAGAGATGGAGGGATTACGGCTTGGAAACAAGTTAAAAATGGCACATGTACGGTGGGAGAAACAAAAGATGAAGGTGAAGCTTGCAGCTCAGGTGTTCAGCAGCAGTGTAGCAGATGCTCTCGAGTACTGTAACACAGAGCTGCATCTCCAACAGTTCAGCGGGTGCGAGGAGACAGTAACGTTCCTGAGAACCATTGATGCCGCCTTCGATGTCCTTAACAGCAGGAACCCATAGGGGTCCAAATCCCCAATGAGGGCATCAAACAAAGACCGGGTGCAGGAAATCTTGCTAAAGGCTCAAAGGTCACTCTTGGAGCTGAAAGACAACAAAGGTAAGCTGGTGTATTTAGGCCCAAGGAAAACTTGTGTAGTTGGCTTTATTGCCAGTTGTGCAAGTGCATGGAATATTTTCCTTGAATTGGTCATTCAGCCGAACGCACCATGCCGTTACCTCCTCACCTACAAGCTGAGCCAAGATCACCTCGAGCTGTTCTTCTCCTCTCTGAGAGCACGTGGTGGATTCAACAACAATCCCACGTCAAGGCAGTTTACAGCTGCCTACAAGCGTCATCTTTTGAAGTCCCAGGTAAGAACCGGTACAGGCAACTGCATCCTACGTGATAATACCACCATCATGGATGTCACTCCTTCTGCAGCGAACACCTCACGCATGTTTGATCTGAAGCCTGAGGGTATTGCTGACCATGAATACCGACACTGCCCAAATGTTGATACTGTGTCCGACTACAAGGATGCAGCAATCAACTACATTGCTGGCTTTGTGGTTGAAAAGCTCAAGGAAAGGCATACCTGCATGCCTTGCGCTGAGCTCTAACTTCATCCACCGTACACCCATTCATTCTGTTGAAGAATCGTGGAGGTTTGGCAAAACCATCTGCCGGGATAGTTGCTGTGTGCAGGGAGTCGCAGCGTTGCTTTCAGAGAATTTTGAGAACAACTTCCGGCAAACTCCCCCAGGGACATGGTATAACATCAGCCATTGTCACAGAAGTACTGGAATACAGTGCTGGTAAGACATTGTTCCCGGAGTTGCACAACCACATGTTCGAAACCACTGTTGAGGACAATCATGTTCATCTTCTGGTGAAAATGGCATCCTCTTTATATTGCAAAATAAAGATGAACCATCTGGCAAGACGTGCAACAGAGAGCCTGCATAAGGACTCTGTAGCGACTGCTCTCCAATAAAGGCCGCTAAGAGGCTTAAGTGGGCTCCAGGCAGTTACGCGTCAAAACACTTTCCAACTCCGGTGATGAGTAGCCTATAGTTTACGAGTTTAATGAATGAAATGCAGAATGACAATGGATGAATGAAAACATGTAGATGGTATTGAAAATAAACAAATAAAAGATAAACTGCTGTAATTGATGGTTATTTGACGTTGTTTGACGGTAAACAGAAAGTATAAATCAGGTGCGCCACTAACCCCCTATGTCTCCTAACCCCCTCCCGCCACAAGTGCCCCGGTATATATATTAAACCACACCCACATGTGTCAATCAAACGGAAGTGTGTGTAACCCAAAACAGTGTACGTGACTTTTCAAAATAAACAATAAACAAATAATCAAATGTTCATTTTGGCCCCTACAATTCCGGCCCCTAATTATTATGTTTCAAATTCAAATAATAATTACACATTTGACATGACAATCAACACAGTATATAAATATATTCTTGATCTTCTTTCTTCATTATTTGTAATCCAAAGAAAGAGTGATTAGTCACAGTCAAGTCTCCAGGAACAAAGTCAAGAGGTCAAAAGTTAGTTTGGGTCAGTCAATGATCCGCTGCCTCCAGTAGTAGGCAGACTTTGTTGACGGGCCTGGTCAGAAATCCGGTCTTTGACTTGATCCGAAGCTGACGTACAAGTCCCTTTTTGTCCATCATGGTCTCCACAATCCTTCCAGTCAACCAGGAGTTGCGAGGCGCTGAATCATCCACAATGATGACGATTTCTCCTGGGGTGAAGTTGCGTCTTATGTTGGACCATTTCTGTCGTTCTTGCAGTTGGGGAAGATATTCCTTAATCCACCTTTTCCAAAATAAGTCAGCCATATATTGAACTTGCCTCCACCTGCGGCGAGCATATAGGTCTTCCTTCTGAAACTGTCCTGGTGGCAGGGATGGCGCAGTTTTGAGAAGCAGAAGGTGATTTGGTGTGAGTGCTTCAAGGTCGTTGGGATCTGTAGAAGCCTTTGTGATTGGACGACTGTTGAGGATAGCTTCGGCTTCACATAAGACTGTGTGGAGTCCCTCCTCATCCAGACTTTGCACATTTAGTGTTGAGTTGAGAACCTTCCGCACTGATCTGATTAGTCTTTCCCACACACCTCCATGGTGTGAGCCAGCAGGGGGATTGAATATCCAGTTTATTCCCCTTTGAAGCAGTACGTTATGGATCTGACCTTGATTCCATCCTTCAATAGCTTCCTTCAACTCACGCTGTGCTCCCACAAAATTAGTTCCATTGTCTGATCGTAGTTCTCTTACTTGGCCTCGTCTGGCTATGAAGCGCCGAAGGGCATGGATGAAAGAGTCTGTGTCAAGCGATGAGGCCATTTCAAGGTGAATTGCTCTTGCAGACAAACAGGTGAAAATAACACCGTATCGCTTCACAACACTTCTGCCACGCTTCACTCCAAAGGGTCCAAAGTAATCAACTCCAACGTTTGTGAATGGTGGTTCATCTGGAGAGACTCTATCCAGGGGTAGATCAGCCATCTGCTGTTGTCCAGGAGTAGCATTTATACGCCGACAGACAACACATTTAGACAGGATTTTTCTGATCAATACTGTTGCACCAGGAATCCAATATTTCTGACGCAGTCTGGATAGCATATGGTTGCGACCACCATGTCCCACCTCTCCATGAATATGTCGTAGAATGAGGTCAGCAATGTGAAAGTCTTTGGCCAGAATTACAGGATGTTTAATTTCTTCTGGCATTGCTGCTCTGCTTAGGCGACCACCAACTCTTAACACATCTTTGTCCAGAATGGGGTTGAGTTTATGAATGTGGCTTGTCCTTTTAACATTCATTCCTTTTTTCAGATTTGAGATTTCATCTCCAAATCTCTTCTTTTGGCAGAAGCGGATTATCTCAATCTCTGCATTCCCCAATTCGCCGATTGTGAGACAGATTTCCTGAGTGTCAAGATTTCCTTGCAAAGAGAGAACACCACTTGTCGTTTTCCTCTTCCTGATTCGTTGCAGAAGCAGTCCTTTAATTCTGAGCATCCATGCTACTGCCCTTTTCAACTGCTTCCAGGATGAGAAGTAATGGATGAAGTTGGTTGTCGGATCCACTACTTCAGCTGTTATCTGAGCAGCATTTACGGTTATGCTCTTGACTTCAGAGTCATTTGGTGAAATTGCATCCAATCCATCAGGGTTCTGAGGCCACTCTTCCTGAGGACCAAGAAGAAACGGAGGTCCGTACACCCACATTTCCTTCTTTAGGAAAGCTTTGACTTTTAGACCTCTGGAAGCCATGTCTGCTGGATTGTCATTTGTGTTGACATACCTCCACTGATGTTCATTTGAGGCTTTGGCAATTTCAGTCACTCTGTTAGCCACAAATGTTCGAAATCGTGTGGTCCTGTTCTTTATGTACTTGAGCACAGAGGTGCTGTCAGTCCAAAATGTAGAGCCTGTTAGTTCCATCTGCAGCTCTTTCCTCAATATTGTGTCCATTCTGCTTACCATGGTAGCAGCAGTCAACTCCATACGAGGGATGGTGACTGGCTTCAAAGGAGCCACTCTGGCCTTTCCCATCACAAATGCACAATGCGTTTGGCCATGGTTGTCATGCAGTAACAAATAACTCACAGTTCCATAACCATCCTGACATGCATCAGCAAAATGGTGTAGCTGGGCAGATGTTACCGTTCCGAAGTTTGTAGGTTTGAAGCATCTGTTGACTTTAAAGTCTTCCAGGTTATGGAGTTCCTGAATCCAGCTCATCCATTCTTGCACAATAGCTTCTGGTATCACATCATCCCAACCAGTCTTTTCCCGACACAATTCCTGTAGGATCCTTTTTGCAGTCAGGACTACTGGTGCCAGCATTCCAAGGGGATCATATACAGAGCTGACAGTCGACAAAATCCCTCGTCTTGTCAGTGGTCTGTCTTTGAGGATGATTTTGAACTTGAAGACGTCAGACTGAACACACCATTGAACACCTAACATCCTCTCCACTGGTAACTTGTCATGGTCCAAATCCAGATCCTTCATTTCTTTTGCTCTCTCCGTTTCAGGTATGGCAGCCAATACATGACGACTATTGCTTATCCACTTGGTGAGTACAAAGCCTCCCTTGAAGCAAATGACTCTTAACTCGTGATAAAGAGCTATTGCGTCCTGTTCTGAAGCTGCTGAAGCGAGACAGTCATCCACATAAAAGTTGTTCAAGATGGTGTTGATAGCTTGTGGGCTGAACTGGCCAGTGTTGTCTTCAGCACATTTCCTCAGGGCAAAATTTGCACAACTTGGAGATGATGTTGCACCAAATAAATGCACAGTCATTCTGTATTCCACCATGTTCTGACTGTAATCTCCATCAGGCCACCAGATGAACCGTAGCAGGTCCCGATCTTCATTTGGTACTTGCACTTGGAGGAACATTGCTTCGATATCCGCAGCGATGACAACAGGTTCTTTACGGAATCTAGCTATCACTCCAATCAAGGTGCTGGTGAGGTCTGGCCCCTGTAGGAGCTGTGAGTTCAGAGAAACTCCCCGATATGTTGCTCCACAGTCGAACACTACTCGAAGTTTTTTCTTTTGTGGATGCAAAACTCCATGGTGTGGTAGATACCATTTTCTGCCATCACTGCGTTCCAAGATCCCGTCTGGTACTTTCTCTGCATAGCCCTTGGATATCATGTCAGACATGAAGTTGGTGTATTCCAAGTGATAGCATGGATCTCTCTGGAAACGCCTTTTTAGGTTTAGTGTCCTCTGTTCAGCGCAGTTCTTATTGTCAGGCAAACAGATTTTCCTGTCCTTCAATGGTAAGCCAAAGCAGTAATGTCCATTAACTAGCTTTGCAGATGTTGAAACCAACTCCAAGAACTGCTGATCTTCTTTTGAAGGTTCTTGGTCATCTTTGACACACTCAGGAAAGTCAATCTTGAACTGCTGCTCCCACTGTTCATCAAGTGTAACAACTGATATCCTGTTAACACTGATGTCTGACTGCTCCTGAGCATAATCATCTTTTCCTCCCAGAGGTCCGTTAACTGTCCAGCCGAGCATTGTTTTAACGGCATACGGTCCATCTCCCACACTCCTGACGACTTGATGTGGTTCCAGAGCCTTTGGTACATCGGAGCCAATCAGCAACTCAATCTCACAGTCCAGTTCAGGTAAGTGAATATTCTTCAAATGAGGCCACTGATTGATGTCATTTTGATGTGGGATGTTTCCTTTGTGCACAGGCATAGTCTTCTGAGTGTACACAGATGGCAGATCACAGAACTCAGTGCCATGCAGTCCTGTAACCTCTAGGCCTGAAACAATGCTGGTTTCAACGACCTTCCTTTGACCCATTGTTCTCAGAAGAATATTCGATTTTCTTCCCTGGAGATTGAGCTTCGTCATTAGCCCCAATGTGCAAAATGACGCAGTGCTTCCAGGGTCAAGAAATGCATATGTATGCACTGTTGTGTTCCCCTTCTTTGCCTTTACTTTCACAGGCACTATTGAGAGTTTGCAGTTGTCTTCACCGGCCCCAGTAAGACCACTTGTCTGTACCGAGGCTATGGCTCTGTTGTCGGCTTCTTCTTTTGTTGGAGATTGATGTTTGTCCATTTCGTTCCTTCTTTGGTGGATATGCAGCATCCGAGGATGCTTCAAATTGCATATGTTGCAGCTGAGTCGCTTCCTGCAGTCCTTACTCATGTGTCCCTTCTGCAGACAACCAAAGCAGGCTCCATTTTCTTTTAAGAAAGTAATTTTCTCATGATGTGCTTTCTTTTCCAATAGGAAACACACCTCCAAAGCATGTCCACCTCCACAGAACAAACACCTTTTCACAGCCGGCCAACTCTCCATTTTCCTAGGTCCATTTCCATTTTTCTCATGTGCCACTGTCACAGTGGTAGCAAATGTACTTCCTTTGACTCTTGGATGCTGTGGTTTTGACATAAAACTCCTTCCATCCTTGCTTGGTGTTGGAGTGTCTCTGATGTCTCCAAATACTGGATCAGTTGCAATCCTCACTTGTTTTTCCAGGTAATTAACCAGATCCCTGAAGGTAGCTCTTTGTTTGTACCTTTCCTGAAAATCACATGCCACAGATCTCCATTTATCCCTCAGTCGATATGGCAGTTTCTTAATGATAATTAGCAGATTAGCAGACATGTTGAGCTCTTGCATGTTGTTAACATCTTCCATGGCATTGCAACATCCTCTTAGAAACAAAGTGTATGCTTGTAATGTTTTTGTATCATCTGGTTTTATTGACGACCATGAAAGAGCCTTCTCCATGTAGGCTGTAGCGATTTTATGCTTGTTGCCAAAGTGCTCCTGCAGTAAGGACTTTGCCTTCCTGAATCCTCTTTCTGCTGTCATATGAAGGCAGCTCCTCACCATTTCTCTAGGTTGTGCTTCTGTATACTGTTCGAGATAATAAAGACAATCTGTGGGGTTTGGGTTCTTGCTTTCAATGTTGTGTTCAAAGGATTTTATGAATGTTTGAAATTGAAGTGGGTCACCATCAAAACGACGAATCTCTTTCTTGGGCATTAAAGAGAGAGACTGTTGTTGGACCATTAATGCAGTGATGTCATTTTGCTTTTCCATGATATGAATCATATTGCTCTGTTCACCATTGCTTGGACCAGACAATGTAGTTGGTACTGTAACATTTGCATCCATATTCAATGTATTTGACTGTACTGCCACTGGCACTGTGGGAGAGATTGGGTTTGAGTAATGTCTCCGTCAGCAATGGCAATCATTTGTGCTCTATTTTCATGTTGTGTTTTCACCATATATGAGTTCATACCATCTGACGCTCTTGATCTGTGGCTACGCACACCAGATCTACTTGAGGCTCTGAGAATTTTCATTTTTGCCATTGTAGCAGCAAGGTTTCCATCCAGTTCCAGTTGCTCTTTTTTCCTCCTTAGCTGCTCTTCCTGCTTCCTAAGCTGCTCCTCTTGTGCTTCTATGGCATGTTTATCTTTTAGCATTTGTTGTTGCACAATAAGAGCAGCCATTTCAGCCTCAGCCTTGATGCATGCAGATGAGGTGGTGGACAATCTTGAGCATGAAGAATGTGATTTGTGACTCCTGTTTGTAATATTTGACACACTGTCACTTGGTTTTATTTCATCCTGCATGTCAGATATTGCTTTATTCTGTTGGGAAGGAATGGCAGGTTGAACATCAGAGTGTGGTATATTTCCCTTTAACTCAACACGTGCAACAGGTGCCTCCTCTACAGTTGGAATGGGAAAGATGACTGATTGTGCAGTTAACACATCTGTAGTCACATTTATTGCTTGCTGCCAGGGTCTTTCAATCTCAGAGAGCCATGTTTGAACATCGTCCGTGAAGTCTGTGTTGTGTTTTATTATGCGTCCAAACCATTCATTTTGTGTTACCTTTTCCTCGTTGGAAAGTAAAACAATCACTGACTCATGTGTTGCATTTGCACTTTCATGCAGTTGTTTGAGTTCATCCAGTTTGAATTGCTCTTTCTTTGCATTTTCATCACTTTTCATGAGCCCTTTAATTTCATGTGAGAGCTCTTTCATTTTTGTCACATTAGATTGACGTTGCTTTTGAAGAGTTTCCATTTTGCAAGCCAGCGCTTTGGCTGTAAACTTGACCGTTCTCTTCTCCGTATTTTCCATTTCATTTGCGTCACTCATTATGCGAACTTTCAATTTTCACAATTCACCAAAGCACAGAGCAACAGACACAATGCAATCCGCAATGACATTGATTCAGCCAATATGCGATTTCAACACAACAGCACAGCACAGCGGCGGCCTCAGCTCACCACGCGGTCAAATCAGCCCAAACAATTGCCGATCGCGACAACCAAGCAAGCGCAACACAAGCCAAAACATACAGTCCCCAATGGACAAAAAACGGCAGCCTTTCCAAACTGTGTTCAACTTCAAACAAATACACAGAAGGATCAACAAACATACCGTTTCCGATGGCTGTGTGATGCCCTGCTGTCACTCGCGCGTTACACCGCTGCTGCTGTCAATTGTGTGTCTCTGATCCAAGGCGTCCGTGGAAAAGAGTCCAATGTTGCATAGTTCGTTCAGTCCAAAACATCGAGATCCAAGCGGTAAGAGCAACGTTGAATCCCGTCCATGCCGTGGTGTTTTTGGATTGACTTTCTGTTTACTAATTGTAGCGACTGCTCTCCAATAAAGGCCGCTAAGAGGCTTAAGTGGGCTCCAGGCAGTTACGCGTCAAAACACTTTCCAACTCCGGTGATGAGTAGCCTATAGTTTACGAGTTTAATGAATGAAATGCAGAATGACAATGGATGAATGAAAACATGTAGATGGTATTGAAAATAAACAAATAAAAGATAAACTGCTGTAATTGATGGTTATTTGACGTTGTTTGACGGTAAACAGAAAGTATAAATCAGGTGCGCCACTAACCCCCTATGTCTCCTAACCCCCTCCCGCCACAAGTGCCCCGGTATATATATTAAACCACACCCACATGTGTCAATCAAACGGAAGTGTGTGTAACCCAAAACAGTGTACGTGACTTTTCAAAATAAACAATAAACAAATAATCAAATGTTCATTTTGGCCCCTACAGACTCTGTTAGACACAAATTTACAAAACTCATCCATTTTCATCACCAGTAAATGGGATAGATAGAAACCAAATTATTAGGATAGATAGATAGATTCTGTAGTAGCAAACATATGTAAATACAAAAATCCCCCTCCCCCTTTTTTAACAATTTGATAAAAACTAAGTTATAAGATTACATTTAAATTTAACCAATTAAAAAATGTAAATAATAATTTAGAAAAGAAGATTATTGTTGTTGTTGTGGCTACTCTTGTGTTCCAAAAAAAGTGATGGTCAAAAACATTAGAGCAGTGCGTGAGGAGGAGGTCTAAGACTCACTAAATAAAAAGCACTCGCGGAGGGATAGTTTCAATCAAAAGTATAACGATTTATTTACAGAAACAAAAACGATCTCATCTCCGGGTTGACTTCAAACAGATAAACAATATAAACTGTAATTTAGCGGTCAAAAAACTATATCACTCCTCACTCCTTCCACAGACAAAAGAAAATCACTTCCAGCACCAGCTGTCCTCACTCCCAAATCACGGGAGGAGGGTCGCCTGACAAGGAGGAGGGCCCTGACTGTGGCTACAGAAAAACAATAATAAATAAATAGTGTAAATAATTATTATTTTACCATAATCAATCAGAAGCAATCAAAAAGAATAATATTATCTAAATAGGCTCCAACATCCCGGCCCCTAATTGTTGGCTTTAGCAAAACAATTACACAAATAAAATTCAAAGGAGCCCATAGAATAATTACGTAATGGAAATTAATTATACTTCTTCAAATTCAAAGTTCATTTAGTTACTTAATGATGACTTTCTGTCCTATCAAAGTTCATAATCATGTCAAAGTTCATAATCATGTCAAAGTTCATAATCATGTCAAAGTATTTGAAACAGCCCATAGTGAAGGCTGGAAGATCACGGCCTCCCTCCGTTCATCCTGCTGCCTCCATTAGAAGACAGAGCTTGTCTATCGGTCGTTGAATCAAACTGGTTTTGGTTTTGACCAAAACACTTCTCACGAAGCCCTTGTCATCTGGAAATGTCTTCATGACAAGGCCCATCATCCATGAGTTCCTTGGTGCTGTGTTGTCAACGATGACGACCAGATCCCCAGGACTCAAGTTCCTTCTTATGCTGTTCCACTTGCTTCTTTCCTGCATGAGCGGAAGATATTCTTTTGTCCAACGTCTCCAGAAGAGATCTGCAAGATATTGTGTCTGTCTCCATCTCTTTCTGGAATATTGATCATGTTTTTCAAAAACTCCTGGTGGCATTGTTGTTTTCGCCTTCAGCTGAAGCAAATGGTTTGGGGTTAGCGGTTCCAAATCATTGGGGTCACTTGACACTGTAGTTATTGGTCGGTCATTTAGGATGGCTTCTACTTCACACAGCGCTGTTGATAGAGTTTCATCGTCCAGTGTTTGTTGTTTTAGAACAGATGTGAGGATCTTTTTGACTAGTTTAATCAGTCTCTCCCAGACTCCGCCGTAGTGGGCTCCAAAAGGAGGGTTAAAAATCCATTTTATTCCTTCTGTCAGACAGGTGTTTTGAATTTTCTGATGATTTAGCTCTTTCAGAGCTTCTTGCAGTTCCCTTTGGGCCCCGATGAAATTTGTCCCACAGTCAGTCCTGATACTTACAACTGATCCTCTTCTGCAGATGAATCTGCGTATAGCGTTTATGCATGAGTCTGTGGTGAGGAAATTTGCCATCTCCAGGTGGATAGCTCGACTCACCAGGCAGGTGAAGATGACCCCCCAACGTTTCACTTGAGCTCGTCCCCTCTTCACTTCAATGGGACCAAAGTAGTCAATGCCAACGTGACTAAAAGGTGGTAAGTCTGGATACAATCGATCCGCAGGAAGATCTGCCATTTTCTGTTCTCCAGGTCGTGCCTGCATGCGTCTGCAAAATACACAGTTTCTGATGATTTTCCTCGCTAAGGAGTTTGCATGAGGGAGCCAAAACCTTTGCCTTAGCCTGGAAAGCATATGACTTCTCCCCGAGTGTCCAACTTGATGATGGATATGTTGTAGGATGAGGTGAGAGGTGTGAGACCCTTTAGGGAGAATAATTGGGTTTTTCTGGTGCACTGGCATTGCACTTTTGTTTATTCTACCTCCTACTCTCAGGATGCCGTTATCAAAAATCGGATCCAGCTTGTGGATGGTGCTTCTTGAACTGAGGGTTTTGCCATTTTCCAGGTGAGTGAATTCATGGCTGAAGTAGCGTCTTTGTTCAAAGCAGATGATAGCTCTCTCTGCCTCTTGCATATCCTCCACTGATAGGTTTTGTGTTCCATGCTTGTCTTTTACTTTTTTCTTCGTCTTTGAAGACACATGTGTCTGATTCTTTCTTAGCTGACTTAGCAGTTGAAGTATTCTTTTCACCTTTAATATCCAGGCCACAGATTTCTGAAGTCGGTTCCATGATGAGTGATACTTGATTAATGTGCATATGGGATGTTGATTTTCAATCCTCACACTGTTGACTGTGATCTCCTTTTCCACACTGTTAACTGTAACGACCTTTCTCACCTCTGGGTCATTTGCTGATATCTCTCCTAGATCTTGTGTGACCTTTGGCCATGTCCTTCTCTCTCTGCTCAGGTATTCAGGACCTTTCAGCCATCTTGATCTTAAGAAGGATTCCACATGCAACCCTCGGGAGGCGCTGTCAGCTGGATTTTCTTTTGAACTTATGTATCTCCACTGGCTTGTGTGGGAGAGATCCTGGATCACTGCAACTCTGTTGGCTACAAATGTATGAAATCTCTTGGTTTGATTGTGAATGTATTTCAATACAGACGTACTATCTGTCCAGAAAGTTGAATCTGTGAGTGGTAAGTGCAGCTCCTTCCTCAGCATCCGATCCACTTTTACAGCCAGTGTCGCTGCAGTGAGTTCAAGCCTGGGGATGGTGATCTGCTTGAGAGGTGAGACTCTGGCTTTTCCAAATATGAAGGAGGTATGAATTATGCCTTGGTGATTTGTTAGTCTAAGGTAGCTTACTGTACCATAACCTGACTCACTTGCATCGCAGAAGTGATGCAGCTCAGCAGTCTCCACTGGGTCAAAGTTGTCAGGCTTTATACATCTTGCTACTTGAAACTCCCGTAATTGGTTTAACTCCTCCATCCATCTATGCCAGGGCCTTGCAAATTCCTGAGGAATAACTTGATCCCATCCATATCTGGATTTGCAGAGTTCTTGGAGTAGTTGTTTGGCTTTCAGGATGAAAGGTGAGAGAAAACCTAATGGGTCATAAACTGAACTTACTGTTGAGAGTATCCCTCTTCTGGTTGCAGGCCGGCTGTTTACAGTTACTTTAAAGCTGAAGGTGTCACTGTGCATGTTCCAGTGGATTCCAAGTGCCGGTTCAACTGTGATTTGTTCTTTCAGCTTTTCTTTATCGAGGTCCAGTTCCTTGACTGCTTTTGCTCTGTGATGCACAGGAATGCTTGCCAACACCTCACAGTTATTGCTGACCCATTTTGTCAGGGTGAAGCCTCCTTGACTGCAGGCTTCAGTGAGATCTTTGACGAGCTTTATGGCTTGGTCAGCTGTTGCCACAGATCGGAGGCAATCATCCACATAAAAGTTAGTTTTGATTGTTTTCATAACTTCATCAGAGTAATGCTTCTGGTTGTCATCAGCAGTTTGACGCAGGGCAAAATTAGCAATGCTCGGGGATGATACAGCGCCAAAGAGGTGAACTTTCATCCTGTAAACACCAAGTGGTTTGCTGATATCACCCTCTGGCCACCACAAAAACCTCAGGAAGTCTCTGTCCTTTTCATCAACATGTACTTGATAAAACATCGCCTCAATGTCTGCCATAACTGCTATTTGTTCTTGGCGAAATCTCAATAGCACTCCAATGAGGGTGTTTGTTAAGTCTGGACCTTGGAGGAGCTCCTTGTTCAGAGATTTTCCCTGAAATGAGGATGTACAGTCAAACACCACCCTCAGTTTGAGTTTTCGTTTGTGGTAGACACCGTGATGTGGGATGTACCACAACCGTCCATCCTCTCTGTGAAGCTGCTGAGGTGGAACCTTTTCTGCATAACCTTCTTTGAGAATGTCCTCCATAAAAGAGGTGTATTCTTCAGCATACATCTTATTCTTCTTGAATTTTTTCATAAGGTGCAGTGTGCGTTCCTTTACCGTGTGATAGTTATCAGGCATGACCTTGGCTTTATCCCGGAAGGGCAGTGGTAGATGATAGTGGCCATCTTTAAGAAATGCTGAGCTGGAAGCAATCTCCATAAAACGTTTATCCTCAACTGACATCTCATTTTTCTCATCGTACATGTTCTCAGAGAAATCCTGGTTATATTGTCTGATGAGTAGATCCTTCAACTCAACAACAGAGATTCTGTTACTTGACACAGCAATGGGCCCAGCATATTCTGCAGCACTATCAACACTGAGTGGTCCAGTTACCACCCATCCCAGTAAGGTCTGGACTGCATATGGTCCGTTTTCATGACTGTTTATTATGTTCCACGGCTCCATTGCTCGAGGAACATCAGTTCCAATGAGGAGTTCAATGTCTGCCTCAATTTCCTTTAACTGGATACCATTGAGATAGGGCCATCTCTTCAAATCAGCTTGAGTGATTATGTTTTCTTTTGAGACAGGGATTTTGCCTTGTGTGTAAACTTTCGGCAGGTCCAGATATGTGCAGCCCTCCAAGTTCCCCACCTCCAGTCCTCTGACCTCATAGGTCCCTGCAGGCTTCTCCTGTCCCATTGTTCGCAAAAGTATCTCTGTTTTGCGTCCTTTTACATTTAGCCGGTTCATTAGTTTTTCTGTGCAAAACGTTGCCGTGCTGCCGGGATCGAGGAAAGCATAGGTCTGAATGTACCTGCTCCCATTTGCCACCTTAACTCTGACTGGAAGAATCGCAAGTGCGCAGTCTCTCCCGGCCCCAGTTGCATCACCTGCTGAAACAAGAGCGCTGCTTATAGGGGTTTCTTCTGCCTCGGCAGTGGCCTTTGTTTGATTTTCCTGTTTGGGGCCTCTTGCATTATAAATATGGAGTACAGTAGGATGTTTCATTTGACACACTTGACACGTTAATCTTCTCTTACAATTTTTGCTTATATGACCTTTTAGTAGGCAACCAAAGCAATGTCCATGGCTTCTTAAGAATTCAACCTTGTTGTCATGTGACTGTGTTTTGAATCGTGAGCAGTCAATCAGAGCATGTTTCCCATGGCAGAATCCACAGGAAGGGACGATAGGACTGGGTGTGGTTTGAGGAGGTGTTTGTGCAACAGCTGATTGCTTTACAGTGCATCCTGCTTTCTCTGTATTCACTGCTACTGAAGTAGCGAAGCTGCTGTTTTTGCCTCTTATTGGTTTTAGTTCATGTTTGCCCCTTGGGATAGATCCTTTCATTGTGATTTGGTCTTGAATGTCACCAAACAATGGATCCAAAAGCATCTTAGCATGTTTTTCCACAAAATCCACAAGGTGCTGGAATCTGACTCTCCTGTCAGTTCTCTGTCGTGTCTCATAAGCTGTGGTTCGCCATCTTTCTCGGAGCTTGTAGGGTAGCTTGGATGCTATTAGCCTTAGGTTTGATGGGACCTCAAGTTCCTGTAAATACTGTAAATCTTGCATTACATTACAGCATCCTCTCAAATACATTGCATATGCCTGCAGCATTTTCCCATCCTCAGCTTTAATCGCTGTCCAGTTCAAGGCTTTCTCCAGGTAAGCTCCAGAAATCTTTATTTCATCCCCAAAGTGCTCTTTTAAAAGGCGTCTTGCTTCACCATAGCCCCTGCCTCCATCCATGTGCAAACAGCTACGAACCAAATCTCTAGGCAAACCAGAGGTAAACTGCTCGAGATAGTAGAGTCTATCCTTATTATTTTTAGTTTTGTCCTCAATCAAGTGTTCAAATGCATGGATAAAAGTCTGATATGCCAATGGGTTACCATCAAACACAGAAATCTCTCTCACAGGTAATTTAGACAGGTTTTGCTGTGAGACAATCAGTTCTGCTATGTCCTTTTGTCTTCGAATAACGACATCCAAGTTATCATGGGCAGCATTAACACCTCTGTCTGAGTAATCTTGTGCAGTATGGGTTATGGTGTAATTATGATTTGCAGTTCCAGTTTTGCATGTTTGAGTTACATTCTTTATTTGAGGTTTATTTTCTGGTATGTGTCTCATAGGGGGAGGTCTTGGGAAACTCATAGGGGGAGGTCTTGGGAAACTCATAGGGGGAGGTCTGGGATGGCTTAAGATGGTTTGGTGAAGTGGAGTTTTGGGTATGGCACCTAATCGCATGAATTCCACATTGCTCTCCCTTGTTTCTAGTTCATCATGGTGAGAGCCATAATACTCATTCATGCCATCACCCAGTGGCTCCTGCTCCACCTCGTCACTTTGAAGGATTTTTATTTTAGCAGCCGATGCTGCGAGGTCTGCATCCAACTCCATTTGCTCCATCTTTGATTTCAGTTTTGTTTCCTCCAGTTGCAAAGCGAGCTTTTCTTTCAGTGCAGCAGCTCGTGCCATTGCAGCAGCCTGATCCGCCTTTGCCCTTTTTAACTCTGAGGAGACTGAGGAAATGGAAGACGAAGACTTTGATTTGCGTGACACATTTGATATGCTGTCCAGTGGTCCAACTCTTGACTGTGCAATTTCTCTTTTCCATAAATCAACCTCTCTTGCGAAATAATTCAGGTTCATCATTCTGGGTTCATACCAGTCATAATAATCAGTTTCCTTTTCATCCACCGACAAGAGTTCTTGCACAGATTTATGAGTATTTACAAATTCATCCACAGCTCCTTTAAACGCTTCAAATGTGTCATTGACTTTATCAACATTTCCAACATCAGTCATCAAAGCCTTTATTTCATTTATTTTCCTCGTACACGCTCCCAATCTGCCTCTGCGCGAAGCAATTAAGCGCGATATCAACTCCTCAGACACAGCTGCGGTCTCAGGTGCATCAGACATCATCACAAATCTCTTTAATTTCCGTTTAGTTTATCCTTAAACATCCTTCCGACATCCCCGTATTATTGCAGTCCACATCCACAGTACACAACTTTGCATCCCACAGTGTTCAATTGTTTCTTTGTAACGCAACGGCGCATTCATTCATAAAGCCGATCAGCTGATTTTACTCACGGCTTCCTCTTCTGTCGGCGGGGGGTCGCTTGGATCCGCCGTTTCTCCGCCACCGACTCTCACTCTCCATTCTCCTTGGAGTCTTCAGTGAAGTTTTTTGACTTGTTGTGGCTACTCTTGTGTTCCAAAAAAAGTGATGGTCAAAAACATTAGAGCAGTGCGTGAGGAGGAGGTCTAAGACTCACTAAATAAAAAGCACTCGCGGAGGGATAGTTTCAATCAAAAGTATAACGATTTATTTACAGAAACAAAAACGATCTCATCTCCGGGTTGACTTCAAACAGATAAACAATATAAACTGTAATTTAGCGGTCAAAAAACTATATCACTCCTCACTCCTTCCACAGACAAAAGAAAATCACTTCCAGCACCAGCTGTCCTCACTCCCAAATCACGGGAGGAGGGTCGCCTGACAAGGAGGAGGGCCCTGACTGTGGCTACAGAAAAACAATAATAAATAAATAG
This sequence comes from Ammodytes dubius, assembly GCA_026122265.1. NCBI lineage: Eukaryota > Metazoa > Chordata > Actinopteri > Uranoscopiformes > Ammodytidae > Ammodytes > Ammodytes dubius. Next base: position 6,905,985 of record CM047511.1, read on the forward strand.
TGTAAATAATTATTATTTTACCATAATCAATCAGAAGCAATCAAAAAGAATAATATTATCTAAATAGGCTCCAACAGTTGTCATCAGTGGAACATTTATAGCATAATCTCAAACCACCTTCCAGCTAATAACATCTGTATTTGTACAGTTTAGTGTTTAGTGTAATACTCGGAGCTTGCATGACGGAGCACAAGTTGGCACAAAGCACTCAAAACTGCAAAAAGACATTGTTCAATTGTAGACTTGGAGCTTGCATAACGGAGCACAAGGCATAGTTGAATAATAAATGTCTTTAAACAGCACATCCGATCAGTGACCTCTGTTATTTTTGTAAATGTAAATGTATGCCCATCACTAACTTGCAAGTTGAGTATAGCTTTGTCTATTATTATTATTTTCTTTTCTTTTCTTTTCTCTTTTCTGTGAGTCTATGGTCTCTTTTATATACATGTTTTTATTAGGGGGCCAAGCCCGAGAAGGGCCTGGGACCGCGTTTTGCAGAGCAACGCGGTTCCATAGCCCTGCTGGGCAGGGAACCCTATTGTTTTTGCTGGGATTATTATTATTCCGTTATTCTTTATTCTTCCATGCGTAAAAGTGGTGCTGCAGCCCAAACCGTAAAGGGTTTGGACATGCCACTTGCATGGCTTATCCAGGTCCATGGTACGTACGCAGACGAAAAAATTCAGACATGCCGGCCACTAGGTGGTGCTACAACAAAGGAAAACGTGTTTGAGGCTATAACTCCCGCACCGAATATCATATCCACACATGCACACAAGTCAGATGCATCTTTTGAGATAGGCCACGCCCATTTGCGTATATATAGATTTTTCGCTACATCGCAAAAACTGTGTCAGTCACCAAAACATACTCCTCCTACAGTTTTCGCCTGATTTGGACGAAACCAAAAGCATTATCAGACCTGCAAACTCATAGGAGGTGAAAAAGGTGACAAACACCCGTACCTTCTGGGGGGGGGGGGGGGGGGTCGGGTGTTTTTCGCTGTCCAAATGATTGACTAATGTTAACTATCATTCACACAACCAGAGTTTTCCACTATTGCCTCCAATGTCCAGCTGGGTGAAAATAATAGCCAGCTGAGATCCTGACCCTCCTAGGGGGGTCCGGGTATGCCCCCCCGGGAGATTTTTTTTAAACTTTTTAAAGTGAAATGCATGAATCTGGTGCACTTTGAGAGGAAAATTAAGAGGCTAAATCTGAGAAATTTTGTGTGAACAAATCATTTGGAGACACTGGGTCGGATGAATTAGAAGCTATTGAAGAAAGACACTTGGATTTTCCATTAAAATGTTCATTTAAAATAAAATGTTATGCAGGGTCCTCTGGGTTGGGCTTGGTAGTCTTTTTCTTTTATGGGACATATTTCTCTGTAATGTAATGAATACATTTAAATGCAATGAGAGGAACGAAGCAGAAGAACTCTGTTGTCCAGCTATCTTTTTTTCCACAGACGAGGCTGAAATAGGTTATACAGTGCATGGGCATCCGAGCCCCATTTCCAAATGTTTTTAAATAAACTCAATACACACTGTGCGTGAACGTGACGTGATCAGTTAAACTTGGATTACCTCCCAGATGAACTGAATAAATTATTGGGCTATTAACTATCTAGACCAAAACATTGTATTCATTTTTTTGTATGATATAATAATATGATGTTAATATCAAAACACATAAAATTAAAAAAAAAAAAAAAAAAAATTAAAACATTGGGGGGGGGCCTGTCGGTCGGGGGCCCTAAGCAACCCTAAATTTGCTTATGCCTCGGGCCCGGCTCTGATTGTGAGCGCACTGCAGACGCTTCATTTTGTGCGCTCATTAAAATGTCAGCTTCACTTAAGAGTCAACAGTTGTGTGGGTCAGAACAGTGCAGTGCAAAATATGCAGCATAAAGCTATAACATTCGTCTACGACCGTGATGTTAAATCACCTTAACACCAAGCCTCCGCCCGAGCAAAGCAGCGAGTCGATCGCTGTGACGGTGAAAATCACCGGGACTCGGGAGACCTCGCCAGTGTGAGCGAGTGAGACGCCGCTCAGAAAAAACTCTGTGGTTTGATGGATGAAATCACAGTCGGGGATATCCTGCCCGTTAACGTTGTCTACGGGAACGGCTTCTGCGATCTGTTTCTATATCTCGAGTCTAAATCATGGACATATACAGAATACAGAGAGCCATGTCGGCAAACTGACAGCGCGACTAAATAAAGGGACTGTACAGTGAGCTGCGTCCCTCCGTTACTTTCTGTTTTCAGCCGAGTAGGCTAAGTCACATTCACCTCTAAAGCATTGACAGTGTTTAATCAAAGCCTCTAATTTTTTATTTTGTATTATCAAAAAGGCTTTGATTGAGACTTTTAGCCAATTCTAAAGTCTGAACACACACACAGCGGCAGCAGTAGTGATACTTTACGGTGCCCGATTTTAACGCTGATTGGACAATACTCATGACGTCTACCAAAGATGTTTTATTGCCAAGATAACTATATTCCCTTGTCTCACACTACGGTAACTCGCCCACACAGTTCAGTCTGGGAAGCGCTGGCTGACTTCTCTGGCAGCTGCCGCTACCCCAACCCCCCCCCCTCCCAAAAACAAAAACTCTTCGGATCTATACGATTCACGTGGGTCATATATTTTGATTCAAAACGGCGAAAATCGCCGAAAAGCGACGAGTTTGCAGGTATGATTATGCTCTACTGACTCCCACGAGCAAAAGATGGTAAAATAATTTCTCTACGACCATCGGAAGACCAAACGGTAGCGCTTTAAAGATTTGCGAAAATCCCTTTAAAAAAAAAAAAAAAAAAAAAGGATTTTCTTGAAACTCAAGGGAGACTATCATGGGGCATACCTGAGTCTATAAAAAAAATATGGCCAAGAAATTCCTATGTATGTCGGACTTATTAAACAAATGAGTTTTTCACTTTTACTTCCTGTTTCGAAGTGTTTTGGCGGGAAAATTCAAAAAAGTGTCTTTACAATGGAGAGGTTGACAATTTGATTTTGCTATAACTCCCCAACCGAACATCGCACATTTAAAAACTTGACATCCACTTGTTTGGTACATTGAGCTGCATCTCTCTTTCGAACATGGTTTTGCGAATGTCATCCATAGGGGGCGCCAAAACCACAAAAAGTAAAGAAAACGCGTTTGGGGCTATAACTTCCACACCAAACATCCCACAGTCAATATATCCACAGATGCCCACATGTCAGCTGCATCTTTTGAGATAGGCCACGCCCATTTGCGTATGGAATTTTTTTTGGCTACATCGCAAAAACTGTGTCAGTCACCAAAACACCCTCCTCCTACATTTTTTGCCCGATTTGGACAAAACCAAAAGCATTATGCTCTACCAACTCCCACGAGCAAAAGTTGAATAAATAATTTTTCTACGACCATCGGAAGACCAAACGGTAGCACTTTAAACATTTGCGCATTAGCTACCTTGTACCAAACTGCTCCTAAATCCAAATCGATTCATCCTATTAACACCAAACTTCACACATGTGTTTGTCCTGTGGTTCTCAGGTTGGTTCTACTTTTTCCTTAAATTGCTCCAAAAGGGGATGCCAAAAACACACTTGAGCATCTTTCTCTACAATTTTTTTGCCTTTTAGTCTATAACTTCCGAACCAAACATCCCACATTCAAAAACTTTACATCCCCGGATTCCGTGGAGCGAGGGGCCGGTGCCGCGGACGACGACGCCCGATCCCGAGTCGCGTGGGAGGCTTGGCCCCCGTTCACAACTGCTTGCAGTTCTAGTTTTTATTTATATTGCATGTGTTTTAATGTTATGTGTATTCTGATTTTAAAGCAAAAACAAAAAAAACCTATGGTCTCGTATTTATATGTTTTTATATTTATATGTTGTGACTGTCTGAGTTTATAATGCGAGTCTCTGGTCTCCTTTTATATACATGTTTCATGTATTTATATGTTTTTTACTTGTTGTGACTGTCTGAGTTTTGTGATGTGAGTCTTTGTCTCGTGAACCCGCTCTTGGCCTGCACCTTGACGTGGTGAGTGGGCTTTAAACTAAGACCGGCCATTTATATTTTCTGTTTGCTATTGATTGTTTGTCACAGTCTATCTTATTAATGATAAAAAGCCTTGATTAAATCCCTTCTCTTCAGTTTTCAGAAACCGGAAACTTCAGAGTATATTCTATTTTAAATTAGATCATCTTTTTTGTTTCCTCATCAGATCCCAGTCCATCATGCTCCTGTACTCGTCTGCTGTGCCACCATCATGCCTCACGCATCACCTCTCAGCGCCCTGCCCAGCTGAGAGGCACCTATTTGCAGACCCATGGGGTAAGTGGAGCTCCACCGGAAGCCACGCCCCAAACTCATTTCATTGGTCAGAATTGTAACCTACTCTGAATTTGTTTTCTTCTTTTTGTTTTACTGCCGGAGTTCACCTAGCGGTGAATAATAATACACAGGTGACCCAGTGTTCAAACACAAAACTGCATATATATATTTAATGTCACTTGTACAGTATGAAATTCTCCTCCTTGCTTTTTAAGCTCTCCATAACATGCCCCCCCCTTACCTCCTCCAGAACTACAGCCCTACCCATACTCTTAACTCTTCTTCCTCCATGATCTTCACAACACCTCCTGCCAAGCTGTCATCCATGGGATCCTGAGCGTTTCAGCCGTACACCTCAATGTTGATATTAAAAATTCTCACAATTGTATTTCTGTCATTCATATCTCCGTCAATCATACCCATTTCACTGCCTCCTCCATCGATTGCTGCCACAGCCCTCTACCAGTACAATATTTCATGCTGAATATATTTCAGGACACAGTTTGAAATTCAGTTTTAGTATTACTTTTTTTTAAACCTGACATGGACATATCTGTCTGATTTATTGCACACACTTGTTCAAAAGAATCAGGTCAACAAACCAGTGGCTGCGTTTTACAGCTCTACAGTGGCTGCACTAACATTTTGCAACTTTTATTTTGGAACTGGTCATCCCAGAGTTTTAAATCACATTGAAGATTAACTAATTCTGCAATTGCTTCAATCCATGATTATTATTTTATTATCAGTTTATTTAATTTAAAAAGTGTTGTTTGCTGGTTTCCATGGCTTTTTATAGTTCCATGTGGGTCATTTCAGACTCTTTCGCTTCTTAACAACTTGAATGAATCAGTGAGTTCCCTGAATTAAAATGTAAATACAAGGTGTTTTTCTATATATATAGGGGAAGGTGGGGTGAGTTGTGCGTTTTGGAAGTTGCAAAACCCCTTGTTTCTAGAAAATCGTGGAAGAAATTGGAAATGTGACCACATATTTAAGAAGAGCCATCCATTTGACTCATCCTGTAAAGAAGGGAGACACAAGGAATAAGATATAAGCACATTTAAGCTCAAAAAACTGTGTTTTGCCTTTCAAAGTAAAATTTCCATGATCAAGGTTTTTTGATTATTGTGTCTGAACAATTATAGACACGTTTGAAAACATTTGACACATGTTTTAGTGCTTTGGTATGCTACACTTTGAGTCTATATAGTTAGCACAATGTCAACCCTAAATTGCTGCATCATGCCTATTATCCAAAATTCTGGGGATGGGGTGATTTGTGCGCAAGGGCCTGGGTGAGTTATAAGTAAGTAAGTAAGTAAAATGTATTTATAAAAGCACATTTATGACAGTTTGCACTGTCCAAAGTGCTGTACATAGTGCATTCAGTAGGTAAACAATGAAGGTACAATAACAATAACCAAAATAAAAGACGTAAAGCCCATACATCCACATAAACACAGATAGTAGTGCAGAGGTAAGATAGTTAATGGGGAGGAAACACCAGGGTGTACATATGGGTTTTGAGCCTTGATTTAAAGGCAGAAATGTAGGGGGAAATCACATTTGTCAGGTGGCAGTTGGTTCCACAAGCACGGAGCAACTAGTGCAAAGTACATTTCTGAGAGTTGTGCCAGTGGCATGGCTGTATACGCTGGTCACCAAAAGAAAGTGATTGTCTACAGTAGCTCAGAAGAGAGTGACATCTCAATTCCACTTAACGACACCACTGATGAGAGTTCAGATGGCCAGAAAGATGATGGTGACTTTGTCATTGGGGTGATTTGTGCGACAAGACAACTTTTTTTCCGAAAGCTATATTTCTTAAACAGTTTATTCCAGATCCAAAGTTGTTATTGCCAGGGATGCACAACATCCTGAAATATATGTACATATTTGAGTTGGAGACATAACTGTCAAGGCCTCACTTTAAAATCACTATGAGTAACAACTCACCCCACTTTCCCCTATATATATATATATATATATATATATATATATATATATATATATATATATATATATATATATATATATATATATATATACTAGGGGTGTGAACGTTTACAAAAATGTCTAACCGTGTACACGACGGAATTTTTTTCGTGTACACGGTTAACCGTGACGTCATTGTCTTCGCGCGCCCGTCGTCCTGCTCAAAACAAGCCCGACGACCTCTACGTCGGCCGACGTCACGGCACACACCAAACAGATTCGTCTCCCGACCCCCTATCGACTCAACGACGGCGATTTTCGGGCTGGTGTGTCCTGACCTTTAGTCTCGCAAAGCCAGACCAAACTACAGCACGTAGTATGGTCTGGAGGCATTCCGCCAGTGTTGCCAACTCTTCAGTAAGGAAAGTAGCTATTGGCTGTCCAAAAAGTCGCTAGAAGTCGCCAGATGACGTCATCGCCTAATTTGCATATGTGTAGATGACGTCATCGCCTAATTTGCATATTTGTAGACAGGGGTTTTATAGGCTACAGTAATATTTGAATAGATGAGGTTCTAGTGTTATGAACGTGACAATCGCATAAACAACCAACGTGGTAATGTTAAGTCTAGCAGTAATCATACATGCTCATGGTTTAAAAAAGCACTGCATAACATTTTGAATTGCACTACTCGTAGACTGTAGAAGAGGTGGGAAAAGCTGCTAACTGCTAAAAGTGATGCTAACGGAACACGAGCGGAGAGTGAGTCAAACTATATATAACAGTGATTTATTTAGTGCAGTGATTTTATTATTTTATTTAGACAAAGAAAATATACATTATCCCGCCCTGACTGTACGTCTGGGGGCGGGATCAGTCAGCGGCAGCTTGCTGGCCGGGACGCGGATTCATTTGCAGCTTGGATGCTGAGCCGTGAACGTCTCCTGTTAGCTCCTGCTAACCTGCTAACAGGAGACAGCTGGGAGGGACTTCTGCGCGAGGAATGAGGCTGCCTGTAAGTGCTTTGAAACGGGGAAGGGAGGGGCCGCGCAGGCACCCGCTGCTCATTGTGAAGAGTCATAGCGATACGTGTTTTCACTTCAAAAAGTCGCCAAAAGTCGCCAATAACTCCAGAAAAGAAGCTAGATTTGTCGCTTGTCGCTTTTTTGAAAAAAAGTCGCCAAAGGGGTCTGAAAAGTCGCTAAATCGGCAACACTGCACTCCGCTTTGAGCCATCTATTTGGGGGGAAACTGGGCTGGCCTGTTTTTAAATCTTTAAACCAATCACAATCATCTAGGGCGGGGCTAACCCTGGGAAACAGCAGCGGTGTACCAGGCCCCCAGGATGCTGCCTTCTCCGAGCAGCCAGCATGGACATGTGGCCAACCCATTGGTATTGCATGGTGAAGGGTGGAGCTTATTTTCATACGGCCCGTAGGCAGATTTCCCTGTCCACACAGTACAAGCGGCGAACAAGATTGTGTCTCTGCAAATTTTTTCTGGATATCAGTCATAGGCTCATACTTATCTTTAGACCATATACTATTAAAACTGAAGTTTTTTCATTTCAAAACGCCACCTCAAGCGTTTTATTAGCCCAACGGCTTTTAACGGCTTTCAGTTTGTTTTCGCCAGGCTAGATGCTACAGAACGAGAATGATTCTACTCCCGTATGGGCAGAGATTTGTGTCAGTAGAACTTGAATTCGAATTGATAGAACTTGAATTCGAATTGATCGACTTGAATAGGAATTGATCAACCTGCATTTAAATTATTGATACTTGAATTCGAATTTATACACTTGAATATGAATTATCCATTTGAATCTGAATTTTATTTACTTGAATCTGAATCAGTTAATATTCCAAATGACTTTCAAATAAAAATTCAAAATTCAAGTTTTCAAATTCAAGTAGAAAAAATTCAAGTAGAAAAAATTCAAGTAGAAAAAATTCCAAGTAGAAAAAATTCAAGTAGAAAAAATTCAGGTAGAAAAAATTCAAGTAGAAAAAATTCCAAGTAGAAAAAATTCAGGTAGAAAAAATTCAAGTAGAACAAATTCAAGTAGAAAAAATTCAGATTCAAGTAAAAATGTGCACATCCGGTTTCTTTGAGGAAGAGCAATCGAGTGCAGATCTCTGATCCTAGGCTACAGCATCCGGCGGGTGACCGTTGTTTAACGTTCAGGAAATATAAAGTCATACATTAATTTGTTTAATCATCATCTGTGTTTTTGACCTCTTGTTTTATAATCAAAGTATCTTTTAGAACACTAATCACGTTTGAGTAATGAAACTGAAAGTAGTTATAATATCGCCAATATGCTATATCATATCAATGAAAACAGACGGTCAAACAGGGTCCAAATGAGCTAAAATCCTAAATCCAATAAGTTTAGTAACATGGCAAACTTATTTTTAGGCAAGCTCTAATTGATTATTTATTCATTTTTTCACACATTTACATGTTTAGAGGCGGAGGATTCCTCCGACGCTCTCTGTCCGGCTTATCAGACAGCACTCAGCTGTCTGTCAGTTGAACTGGACAAGCAAACGTAAAATCATCAGGAAATGATAAAAACATCCCGATGGAGATTTCTATGCAGTGATTTTTTGATTTTACAGGGTCACGTTGTGGCAGTGACACTCTTTCATCAGTCGGAGCTGCAGCGTAAAGTGAAAACAAACTCAGAGTAGGCCTATAGGCTATAGTCATTAATAAACACTTAGGCTACAATAGATAAGAGATCACCACCGCCTGCACCCCCTCTCCGCCCCCCTACACTTTGCCCTGTGCTCCCGCGATTGCTCTGTAAACAGTCTCATAGCCTATGTCCTCTTTCCCATCTCCTGCTCCCTCACATCAACTTGACAGATCATAAATATACACTATAATATATACAGCTTATAGGCTATATACTGTAGGCTATAGGTTACAGTATAGGGCCTATGCCCGTCGCATTTCTTCCCCGTGCCCAGGACAAGATTACGTTTGTGCCCCGCCTTCCCATGCGCACTTCGGTAGAGTCAGAGTGCTGAGAGGCGCGCACTAATGAGCATTAGGTTATCATTAAAAATCCAGGTTAATGGCACAAAGCAGTAGCCTAGATAACTTCAACATAGTCACTATACGTTCCCTCCGTCTGCTAAGCGCCCTACCACAGGGGGGAGAGAGAGAGAGAGAGAGAGAGAGAGAGAGAGAGAGAGAGAGAGAGAGAGAGAGAGAGAGAGAGAGGAGAGAGATGCGCTGACAGGATGCAATGTTCACCTGCGCACCTGCTCCTCCAAGGTGTGTGCCGGTATCGTGCCAAGTTACCGCTGATAAGAATTGTGTCCCAGCCGGCCGGTGAGCGCGCATGCATCAAGTAAAGGCGAACATATATGGGCCCTATACTGTAGCCTATACAGTATATAGCCTATAAGCTGTATATATATTATAGTGTATATTTATGATCTGTCAAGCTGATGTGAGGGAGCAGGAGATGGGAAAGAGGACATAGGCTATGAGACTGTTTACAGAGCAATCGCGGGAGCACAGGGCAAAGTGTAGGGGGGCGGAGAGGGGGTGCAGGCGGTGGTGATCTCTTATATTGTAGCCTAAGTGTTTATTAATGACTATATATATAGGCCTACTCTGAGTTTGTTTTCACTTTACGCTGCAGCTCCGACTGATGAAAGAGTGTCACTGCCACAACGTGACCATGTAAAATCAAAAAATCACTGCATAGAAATCTCCATCGGGATGTTTTTATCATTTCCTGATGATTTTACGTTTGCTTGTCCAGTTCAACTGACAGACAGCTGAGTGCTGTCTGATAAGCCGGACAGGGAGCGTCGGAGGAATCCTCCGCCTCTAAACATGTAGGCTAAATGTGTGAAAAAATGAATAAATAATCAATTAGAGCTTGCCTAAAAATAAGTTTGCCATGTTACTGTTTATTGGATTTAGGATTTTAGCTCATTTGGACCCTGTTTGACCGTCTGTTTTCATATGATATAGCATATTGGCGATATTATAACTACTTTCAGTTTCATTACTCAAACGTGATTAGTGTTCTAAAAGATACTTCGATTATAAAACAAGAGGTCAAAAACACAGATGATGATTAAACAAATTAATGTATGACTTTATATTTCCTGAACGTTAAACAACGGTCACCCGCCGGATGCTGTAGCCTAGGATCAGAGATCTGCACTCGATTGCTCTTCCTCAAAGAAACCGGATGTGCACATTTTTACTTGAGTCTGAATTTTTTCTACTTGAATTTTTTCTACTTGAATTTTTTCTACCTGAATTTTTTCTACTTGAATTTTTTCTACCTGAATTTTTTCTACTTGAATTTTTTCTACTTGAATTTTTTCTACTTGAATTTGAAAACTTGAATTTTGAATTTTTATTTGAAAGTCATTTGGAATATTAACTGATTCAGATTCAAGTAAATAAAATTCAGATTCAAATGGATAATTCATATTCAAGTGTATAAATTCGAATTCAAGTATCAATAATTTAAATGCAGGTTGATCAATTCCTATTCAAGTCGATCAATTCGAATTCAAGTTCTATCAATTCGAATTCAAGTTCTACTGACACAAATCTCTGCCCATACTCCCGCCTCCAGTCCACTACGCTTGCCGCCCTCTTTCTTGATAGGTCCATAATGCAGCTACGTCCATGCTACGTCATGCTTTGGGCCGCATGGAATTTCCGGATTATACTTCCTTGTTGCTTCTCTGCGCCTATGAGCAGCTTTCATAGGAATGAATGGGCGCCATGTTTCAATACGGTGTCCATTTCTTTATATGTCCATGCGGTGTACATGCAAAATAGTGCCGGAGGGGGGACTTATTTTGATGGAACGTCTTCACGTCCAGAGGCTGTCAAACTCGCCATAAATACACAGCGTAGGTTCTGTAAACAGTATAAACAAAGGGGCCCCACTGTACCTAGCAACATGCCAGTTTACAGAGCACAGGCTGTGTATTATTAACACTGGACTATATTTCAGTATACAAAAAACAGCACAGCAAGGTAGTTGATCGTGAGTAGATATTCCCTGATTTTGACAGTTATTTAAAAAGGCAACACATTACAGAGTAATATAAAAGGGAACATATAAATGGTCGACATCATTTAGTTAAGTGATGTGCCTATAATTGTATTAGAAATAAGTATACTTTTTTTTTTTGTATTTCCATGTTTGCGCATTTCAGGAATAGAATGTACAAAGGAACTGAAGCTTCAGAACATGGTCTCCTTGTCAATGGATGGACCCAATGTTAATTGGAAATTTGTGGAGCTCATACAAAGAGAGCATGGCGAGCAATTTGATGAGAATCAACTTCAAATTGTGGGAAGTTGTGGCCTCCATACTCTACACAACTCGTTCAAAAGTGGCTTTGCAGTGTGGCATATTGAGAAAATACTAATAGCCCTGCACTCCCTCTTCAACTATGCACCAGCAAGAAGAGAGGACTTCAGCTCTGCGACCAAATCCACAACATTCGCTTTGCCTTTCTGTGGACATCGGTGGCTTGAAAACTTGCCTGCAGTGGAAAGAGCATTTGAGGTATGGCCTTCCATGGTGAAGTATGTGGACCTGGTTAAAACTAAGAAGCTTCCTTATCCAAGGTCCTCTTCATAAGACACCATCGCTGAGGCCCGAATGGACCCCCTCCTGCTGGCCAAGTTCCATTTCTTCATGGCCATTTCCAGAGTCTTCCAACCATTTCTCACAAAATACCAGACGGATTCTCCAATGATGCCCTTCCTCTGGAAAGACCTGGGGCCTCATTTATAACGGTGTGCGTGGAAACCATCCTGAAACATTGCGTTCGCACAAAGCCAAAAATGTGCTGCGCAAAAAAAAAAAATCAGATTTATAAAACTGTGCGGCGCACACCTGCACGCAATCTTCCCTTTATAAATACCCACCTGCGGTGAATTGTGCGCAGACGATCTCCACCCCGTGTCCTCCCACTTCACCTCCCAGTTTCATCCCACAATCTACCATAAATGGCGAATGCTAAATAGCTCCTGAATATGATAACGCTCTTAATAAGCACGGAATTTTGACTGACATGAGGAAAGAAGGGAGGTAACCGGCCACAAAGAAAGCGACTGGGAAGGAAGAAAGCCTGTGACGTGCATGTGCTGCAATAACTGTCACACGAACACACACGCACGCGCGCTTATCACATATCATGATTGGCACATTCGTTATAGCAGTTCCGCCCAACTTTGTGCTGTATGCAATATCACGTATTAGCGTACCTGTAGTAGGCCTACCTATATAAAATTGTGTGATAAGTGAAATAATGCCTATAGTCTATTCAAGAGCATTGTTTACCTCCCGTGAGATCCACACATTTCCAACAACGTCAGATTATAGTTTAATCTTCCAGGGTGAATTATTATGGGAAAGAGATGCATGTAATAATTTGCTAAATTCACAACATGATTTTATCAAATGAAATATACAGTTTTAATTAATATCTGTTGGGCTTAACTTTGTACAAAACTACTTTTTACACACCGCTTAAAATTTGCTCTCCCGCTGGCCACTCACGGAATCACCTCCCGACGTATAGGATAGGCTATTATTAGAGAGTAGCGTTATAAGATTCAACTTATAAATATAACCAAAGCATGTAGACCTAGGCTACTTGATAAGTAATTCAACCTACATCACAACTGCATGCCATAGACTACAGTAGCCATATATTTGCAACTATAGGTAAGCTTATACATTTTATTGACTAAATATATTGGGTGCCAAGTATTTCACAGTCATTTGTCTGGGTTTTTCTGATGACAGAGCTTTATTTCATGGTGCCATTGAGTGTCGCTGATTCCCCGAGTCAGGAAAACCTTGCGGTAGCTCTACGCATGGTCGAAAGTTGGCGTAGGAATACGCACACTTCTCCGCAAATAATGTTTTTATAAATACCAACGTTTGCCACCGCACATTTTCCCGCACATTTCTGGCCGTCCACGCAAGGGTTTTTGTGCGCCGCAAGCTTTATAAATGAGGCCCCTGGAGAATTTGATCAGGGTAATTATACAATATCCTTATTTTGTTTTAATCTGAGTCTGTTGCACTGGATAAGTGCCCTCTGAAGTTCTCCATTGTACACAATATGATGTGTTTGGACCCAAACACTGTGTGCTCAGAGCCAGAGGAGTGCCTCAAGAAAATGAAGTGCCTCATCCAGAAGTTTGTTCAGGATCATCAGTTGACAGGCGGAGTCTCTGCTGGTAAACAAAAGGAATAAGAATAGAGTGGAGTAGACAGTTATTGGTATTGTTTTTCTGCCATTGTTCGATATGGAACATGGATATTTGTCCGCACACAGATTTGAACATTCTTCATAAAAATTGGCATTACCCTACCTACACTACCTCCCTTACTTTGACAGGAATACCACTGTTCACATATTCATGTTGGTGTAAATGAATTTGGCTACAAACTGATTGGTGACATCTAATTCAAATTATAGTATACACTACACATTTTACATAACTAGCATCATGGAGCAGTTAAGTCACAATTTGAGAGGCAGGGGGCACACTAGGTTTTGGTATTTGTTGGGTAGCACTGATAGCTTAAGAATTATGTTTGCAATTTGGGGAACACCTGCTAAACCAACATTGTTTACTGACTGATTAATGTTATGTGTGAAAATGTACAGACAATTTGTTTGCATCTAATTGCAGGTGATGTGATTTCACAGCAGTTTGAGTCATTCCATTTCAAAGAGGCCAAATATGTCAACTTTATATCCTTCAGTCCACAAGGCCAAGGCTCCAGAGTGGATGTGTTTTTACCATAGATAGTAAATATTATGGATGTAGCATCCGGGCTGACCTCAGTTATTCACACGGCATCCAATAATCCTGGTTTGTGCGCTTCGCCATTTTGTGAGGGGGATAGCTGACGTATACCTCCGAGGCAAAGTGAGGGACAACGAGCGGAGAGCTGTCACTCGAGATCGCGCCAATACATTTTAACCACCAAAAGAATAAAAACTAGCGTGGGCCAAAAAAATTCACCCCCCTCAGTGTTGTCATGGAGATATGACCTAAACATACAGACTAAAATGGTTTCGTGGCCCAGGCTGTAAATAGGTTTAATAATGCTGTGAAAACGGCATGTTTAACATTGGAGTCAATAGCCCCTTTCACACAGCCAGTGAAAGCCGGGAATATGCCGGAATTTCGGCCCTCCGCCCTGATGTATAAATGCGGCCGTTGCGGAACGGGGGAAGAAAGGTGCGAGAGATTGTTCCGGGAATTTTACTACCTCGGGGGGTAGTAAGATTGCCGACACAGTCAGTTCCGCCTCTCTGTATAAATGCGGCCAGCTTGTTGTTGCGGAACAGGGGGGTGTTTGACGTTCCATAGCCTACGTTCTAAACATGTTAGCAGTTAAAGGACGTGTGTTAAACATTAACCACGGCGGCCTGATGTCCCGTAAAAATCACCAAATAAAAGGAACGGCGTATAATCTAGTCATAAGGTCTGCTGCTCAATCCAAACCACCACGCTTCATTTTGCAGAGTTTATGAGTCTATTTCTGCCCAGGGGAAGTTGTTCAATGGGAAAGCTAAGCTAGGCTAGGCTAGGCTGCGACCGGATCGCCGCCGCTATTATTATCCTAAATCTGAGCGTATATCCACACTTTATTTCTGTCTATAGTAACGTGACTTCACACACTAGCTGTGTTCGAAATCATCCCCTATCACGGATATAGTGGACTATATAGGGTGCTCGCCATTTTGTAGTGGTGTTCGAATTCTCAGTTGTTAATTTCATTCACTATATAGTGGACAATTAAACACCAACATTTTGAGTGAACATACGATGTTCCCTACATGTCACTCCTGTATACCACAATGCAATGTGGCCATGTTTTTCCGGAGGAGAAGAAGAAGAAGCCGAATAACCGTGAAAAACTAAAAACTATTCACACAAAAGATGGCACAGTCTCCGACTTTCGTCGACTATAAATGTAAGTAAAGTTCATGATCTGTTTATTCTGTGTATGATACGTTACAAGCCTAACCTTTAACCAGTGATGCCGCGTAACGCGCTACTTAGTAACGCGTTACCGGCATCGGACTTCTTTTTTCAGTAACGAGTAATCTAACGTGTTACCACAGGGTATCTGCAGGTTTCAGCATGTCAAATTTAAGACTTTTTAAGACCTTTTTAATACCACCTTGAATGAAATTTAAGACCTAAAACACAATACATATAGGCGATATTTGGGGGGTCCAGCTGTATTACAACCCAAGCATAGCTTGTGTGTCACTCAATGAGACTCATTCAAGTTTACTTTGTCTGTTTATTGAACATAAAGTGATACTCATTTATATCAGAAGCTAGGAAGAAAGTAGCCTCTCTCAGGGTATCTGCACATTTTAAGACCTCTAATGAACACCAATACCTTGGCAACATAAATCTACTAACTACACTACAGTAGCCTATATGCTCTGTAGAGGTTTATTAAGTTTGAATATCAAATATTCAATGCACTAATTACAGAAAAAAAAAAAATCAGCAGTCTGAATGAAGACAATGTAAAGGCAACGTGAAAACCCATCATTACCACCTTTTCAACCTATTATAGAGCTGTATCAATTGATTGACATTTTCTGATTAATCGAGTCACAAGAACAGTTTAATAAATAAAGAAAATGTGTTAGCTGCAGCATGCAGTATTAGAATGAAATAGAAAAATCTGGTAAGTTATGGGGAAGAATGTCCTTCAAATTTTAATTAGCCTACTTATTCAATAAACAACAAACTTAGTCCATTAACTTTATTTTTCAGAACTTATGGCAGAAACTATTTAAAAATTGGTTCCACAGGTGAATGTTTTTGCACTTTCAAAATCGGGAAATAGGCTACTGTAAAGTAGGCATAGCATAGGCTACTGTATACAGGTTTGCATAACTGGGGGATGCCCACGGGACCTGCGGTAATTTGCGAAATGTTTTATTTTCTTCATATTGTTGCAGGCGGCCAGGTTAATAAACTGCGGGTATTAGGGTTGTACCGAATGGTGATGGAAATGTAGGCTACTGTCTGCGATTGACGGGACGATCGTCGTTCTTAACTAGCCGTCAGAGAGGGAGGGCAGAGTGGAGAGAAATAAAGCGACAGACAGAGAGAAGCAGAGACTCGCGTCTCACTCTGTGAGCTCACAGCAAAGCGACCTGAATGCGACCGTCTGATGAGCAGCTATTAATTAATAAATAAAATTACTAAACACAATCAATCTGTTTGTTTCTGTGTGATTTGCGTTTGGGTCAGTACCTACATCGCCAGCGGGCGGGTGGTTGCACACCTACGGAGTAGCGGCAGTGTGTGGTCGCGGGGTGAATAAAGCCAGCCATGATATTTGTCGTCCTCCCTCCACCTCACTGAATTTATAAAAGCTGGGCATGCATTTCGCTGGGTCGTTCTCCCCTTTCTTGCTTTAACATGACCGACTTCAAAGTCGGAGGCAGGGGACACACATTCTTCTTCTATGCTACGTTTATATGCGGATCACAGCCACACACGGCCGTACTGCCTCTAGTGTCGGACTTTTATATCAGCCGTTAGTTAGAAAGTAGCTCCTTCTCGGAAAGTCGCGGAAGAAAAAATATATATAGGCTAACAATGAATAGTCCTGCCCCGACAAATTTAAGACCTTTGAGTAATGGATTTAAGACCAGCATATGACATTTTTGACGAATTTAAGACTTTTTAAGGCCTTAAATTTAGAAAAATGAATTTAAGACTTTTTAAGACTCCGCGGACACCGTGTACCATCTCCAAACCAGTAATCAGATTAAAGTTACTCATCAAAGTCACTGTGCGTTACTTTTTCTGTCATTTTCCTTAGTAAAACATTTTACATAACTGCACAAATGACTGCGATTATGATTTAATGTAAATAAATGTGCGCGCATGTGTCTCTAAACGCTCGAACTGCTCCAACCGCTCCTCTCGTCTCTCGCGGTGGCCGCACACACCCAGTCTATCAACACATTACTGTGGCCGTTTCTCAATTCCAAGTACACAAAGTACGGACTTGCGGACTTGGAAGTTCGAACTTGCAAGTCCGGACTTCTAAGTACAAACTTCCGAGAACGGGAGCACGCACCTGCAATTGGAACGGCAGCGGACTCGATGGCGTCATCACCTCGGCTCGTTAACTGTGCTACAGAGCTGGGATGCGGTGGAGACGAGCCCTCCTCAGTTGTCTATCTCACGTCGTCTGTGTTTTATTGTTATGGCTTGTTTTTAACCTTTCAATTTATCGTTTAATATTGATAAATACACTTGACTGTAATGAGTGAATTATCATTTTACCACAGGGTGGAAAGTTGAAGCCCCTTAAAGCTACACACAACATATATAACAGGCTAAAATGTTTTAAAAAAACCTAGGCATGTAATAAT
The DNA here is from genome assembly GCA_026122265.1 of Ammodytes dubius. Lineage (NCBI taxonomy): Eukaryota > Metazoa > Chordata > Actinopteri > Uranoscopiformes > Ammodytidae > Ammodytes > Ammodytes dubius. The sequence goes on from CM047511.1 coordinate 6,923,720, forward strand.
TCATAGGCCCTTTACTGATCAAACAAGTAAAATGTTTAATGTTTTTTTTAATTCTGATAGACTTTAACACTTCTTAGCAGACAATACATATTAAATACATAATTGCGATTGTACTTAAAATAAACAAATAAGCATGGCATATACTGGTATATCTATCTATCAATAGTAAATATATATAGCGCCGGAAAAAATTAAGAGACCAGTCCGGGTTTTTCTTAAAATTTCTTATCTCTAAATTACTTATTGAAAATGGTCTGAATGACAATACTTTAATTGTGAATTTGGAAGAAATGTTGTCAGTACTTTATAGTATAAAATCAAAATGTTCATTTTAAGCCAAACATATGCCTCTTAAAAATAAAACAAGGGACACTGAACATTTGGAGTGGTCTCTTAATTTTTTTCCAGGGCTATATATACACACACAATAAACATAAATAATATAAATAGTAAATAACTGAATCAACGATGTTAAAAATATATTTATTATTATTTTTAGAAGCAGCTCACAGCTGTACACAAAGCTCAACACCCCAGTGCCTATCCTGGCTGTCTTCTTTTCTGGAGGGGGACCTGAAGCCAGCCTTCAGGCTCTCCAGGGATAGCTTCGACAGGCTACCCCCATCAGCACCTCGACCTCATGGCTCCATCCAGGGGCTTTCTTCCGGCCGGGGCAGCAAGGCCAGCAGCGTCCCAAATTCAAGCTGGCCTGTGGTGCGTTGTGCAGGGTGACGGTCCATGGCGTGGTGGAGGCCATCCTCCATCGGGTCATCCATTTCCCCAAGCCAGAAGAGATGGAGGAGGTGGGGGCAGGCTTTGTTCGGCCTTCAGATCTGCTGCCGGGGCATTGATGGGTGCCATGTCAGAGTTCTGCCACCTGCAGAACAGAAGAAAAGCTACTTTAACAGGAAGCTCTTCACTTCCATCATCCTGCAGGGTATCTGTGATGCTAAGAGCAAATGTATAGACATTTACATCGGGAACCCGGGGTCGGTGCATGATGCTCTCGTGCTCCGGCGTTCCCCGTTCTACAATTAGGCCCTGTACCCACCTACTTCTTGCTGGGTGATGGAGGGTACTCCTGCCTGCAGCGTCCCGTGGCCATCATTAGGCTCTACCGCCACCCATCCATGTGAATTTTGATTACCAGGTCATATTGAAGCCCGGTACAAAAGGCCAGAGGGCGCAACATTGTGGAGAGGTCGTTTGGGATCATCAGAACATGCTGGTGGGCCATCTTCCTTAGGTCTCTGGAGATAATAATAAGAACATGGTTTGTAAATATTCCTAGCTTTGTAAATAAATGTACATATTTGTAATGACATGTTTTATTCTCCTCTGTGTACAGTTTTTAATATTTAAATTAGCTGATTTTAACTTGCTTGGCATGTTGAGTTTAACCATGTTTGAAGTCTATAAAAGACTTGATGCTGAATGAGTCAACTTTCAGCAGACATCTTCTGTTTTTTATGCTAAATAAAGTAGCGATTTTCTTCTTGAAACTCTTGCCTCCTGAAGTCCATTTGTAACTGAATTTGCCAGTATACATGTGAATGTAAAATATAAAAAACACTGTTGCTATCAAAACAATTTGTTAAATAAATGTGTTCCCATAATGTTATATTAGTTGTTTAACATGATATGCCCCTATATTATGCGGATTACGACCGACTGTTGTATCCAACATTATTTTACACCAATGTGATTGGTTGTTTTATTTTGTTTTCTGTATTGCATTGCATTCTGGGTCATTGACCGTTAATTGCTACTGAGCACATGCCATGGCTGCTGATTGATATACCGGAGCTGTGAAGAAAAGAATAAAGAGATAAATGAAACATATGAAAGACGTGATTCTTTATCAATATGACAGAAGAGAATGAAACCTCAACAGGTTATGGGCCCAGACGTGATACTACAAGAGGAGGAAGATGGCAAAGGTTAGTCTTCAACGGAGATGAAAATAACTTCGAACTTTGGGAAGTGAAGTTTCTCGGCCACATGCGAATGCTCGGCTTGAAGGACACAATACTGAGAATGAAACCTCAACACAATTTGCTCAAAAAACATAGCTAGTATAATAAAGTATACATAAAAAACATAGGGTGAGGACAGTATTTGCAATTACAACTTATGTAATATATTAACATATCAAGCCAATACATTTGACCAATACATGATACCATTCAAATGTAGAGCCTTAGCATTGATTTGTGAATTCATGTGATTTCAATCACAGGGAACCCCTGCTTTGATTTGACAACAATATTATCTATTAACATGTGTCAGAAATAGGAGATAAATGCGATGGACCTTAGGTATCCCAGGTTAAGCAGTGTCCCACATTAGGGCAATTCACCATACGGTTATGAACCACAACTTTGCACCCCCAAACGGGACTAGCTGTCCCTGTCCCAGGGGGAAGCTAGAAGTCCCCCGGGGCAAGCTAGCTGTACCGCGGGGAAGCTAGAAATCCCCCGGGGCAAGCTAGCTGTCCCGCGGGGGAAGCTAGAAATCCCGTGGGACAGCTGGGCAAGCTAGCAGTCGGACGTTTACGGAGCTAAGTAGGATTTGACAGGTTGGAGAATTAAATGATCATCTAATAAAAACTTCAAAACAACATACCGGTATTCTGAAACAAAAGTAGTATTTATAAAACAGTAATAATTATGCTTACAGTTGTGGGTTTCTCCGCCTTGTCCGCCTCTGCCGACTCTGCCTCCTTGCTCTGCTATTACGCTGCGAAATGCATTCTGGGATATCTAACGGCCCCAAGTCCGCACAAGTCACCACCGATGCATCCTCGATAGAATGGCCAGTTGAAGAACACATCAGGAACACTTCCGGGTACTTGACTTGATGCGAACTTTGAATTGGAACAGTACTTGGGCTACGGTTGATGACGTTTTACGAGAACGCAAGTTCACAAGTACAGAAAAGAACGCGAATTGAGAAACGGCCTGTGTGTTTTTCCATTGTCTGTCTCTGTTGGCATGTGGGCATGGCAGCACTCCTGGGCAGACTGCTCCAGGTGTAGATCGTTGGCTAATCAGGATCTCTCTACTTAAGCCTGTGGACTCCAGTCATTCAGCGCCAGAGTATACTACGTTCCAGAGCGGTATGATCCAAGATCCGGATATCTTTGTTTATTGTTTTCTTTCTCGCCTCAGTTTGAGTTTTGTCCTAACTCTGTTCCTGTTTTTCCTCCGTGCCAGTTACCTCCGCTGTTCACCTTACCTGCTCGCCTGCCTGCGGGTTTTCCGGATATCCACTTGCCTCTGCTCGCCACGCCATTCAGCCGTCCAGTGTCCTGCCTGCCGGCCTTCCTGCTTAAATAAACATTGTTCTTTACTGACTACCTGGAGTCTGTTCTGCTTTTGGGTCCGACCTGTGTGCTATCATAACAAAAATGTTGAAACAAAATCTAGCCTATGCCCCTGCACTGTATGTACGCAGGTTATATACCTAGATATGTTTTGTTTTTTTAAGAAGGCATGTCAGTAGACATGTCTGGCCCTTAGTGCGTACTCATGTCGTAGAGTGGCCCTTGGCTCAAAATTGCTGAAAAATGGGTAGCTAAGCAGATTATTTTCTACCTTGACAACAGCTCAACCTCTCTCCACCCCATGCAGTTTGGTTTTAGGACCAAACAAGTGCAAACAAAGTGCTCCTTACCAAGATATCAAAATGTAATTTCTGTAATGGTGCAATGAAATGGATGGAATCATATTTAACAAGTTTCAGTTTCCATAAATAATCATAGATCAAAGTCACTGCAGTTGCCCACTGGTGTGCCGCAGGGATCCATTCTTGGTCCAGTATGTACTGTATATTAATGACCTTCCATCTGTGTGTCCTGAGGTTGAAACTGTCATGTATGCAGATGATGCTGTCCAAGGCAGATGTTGTAGATAAGATTACGAGATCCATGGCTCAGATTACAACATGGCAGAGAGAGTGTTGCCTGCAATTAAATGTCTCAAAACAGTCAGCATGTTGTTTTGTAAAACTAATACACCCACCAGTGACCATCACATGACTGTAGCAGGATAAAAAATACAGGTTGTGAGTGAATTTAAATATCTTGGGGTGGTAATTGATTCAAACCTTTCCTTTAAGGCACATGTTAAAAAAAACCTGCAATACTACTAAATTCAATAGCGCAAATTTTCCGTCCATCAGAAATTACATGTCCACAGAGGCTGTCAAAATGTTTCTACACTCTATGATTTTTAGTCATTTGAATTATTTTCTGACAAGCTGGTCGCAGGCCAATTTGAGCACATTAAAGCCACTTGAAACACAATACAAGCAAGCAAATTCTAGATAAAAAAACAAACCCCTTCCACCACCACAAAAGCACCAGCTTTTAATTTCTACATTACTATTAAAACTGTTAATACACATAGATATTGTCTATATTGCTATTTATACTTTTAACCCCTTCCTGTTGCTGGAAGTGTAATATGATTAGATAAGGTTACTATATAAATGTTTTAATCAACATTATCCTGAGTGCTTAGCAGTTGAATGGTGAATTGGCTAGATCTCCCGTTACCAGTAGACAATATTATCACAGGCGTATGTTACAAATGAAATGATTTAGAAATAGTAGCGCAGTGCCTCCACTGTGGAATTACTTAACTCACACTCTATGAGCTATAATGGTATTTTTTTTTGTCATGATCCTGCCTGGGCCTCAAGCCCTTGTGTTGTTTTTTACCCTTGTCTGTGTCTGGTGTAATTGCAGGGTTGTAGTCAGGTGTGTTGGAGTCAGGTACCAGCATTCACAGCTGCCATCAATCACCAATCAACTGCTCTTCATAAACCCGGCCCTACCTTCCAGACACTGCCAGATTGTAGACTGTTTCACACAGTCAAGCTGTATCCCATTCGAGGGGCCGCAGCCTTCTAAGGACAGGGTCTATGAAGGCCATAGCCTGTGAAGGCCGATTCGAAGGCCGAACGAGCATTGTTAAAGGCTGCTACATACTCCGCGAGAAGAAAGAACAAAGTTCTCGGTGACAGAGCTGCGAGAAGAAAATGACGTCATTATCTTCTCTCAGCTCTTGTTTAGCTGTTCTCGCAGCTTGTTCTCGACACATCACCCGGGCCGAACTTTCTTCTCGCAGCTTGTCTGAGAACTATTGTGTGATTGGTCAGTCTGAAGTCAATGAGGAAAGCGAAGTGAAATCAGCTGCGCTACTGAGTCAATTACCATGGTAACAATGCGCCGCGGTGAGGAGTTCAGCAGTTGAGTTCTCGTGAAGTATGTAATGTCAGACCAGAAAGAATTTCTCGCAGCTCTGTCACCGAGAACTTTGTTATTTCTTCTCGCGGAGTATGTAACAGCATTTAGTGAAACGGTCTCCGCAGGTCTCCGTCTATGAGCATTTCCGGTTTGCATAACAAGCCGTTAAACCTGATTGCTGCCAACGGAAACAGTCTTGTCAACGGAGGAAAAAAGAAAAAGAAGTTGCCTACCAGACGAAAAGAAAAGAAAGTACAAGGAGAAATAAAAGAAAAGACAAGAAAAAAAGAAAGGAAGATAAAAGTTAAGAAGATGGAGCAACACGTTGCTGTTTTGTTATTTTTTATTTTATTTTATGCCATCTCTGAAAAAATCGCAATGAATCTTGGGATATGTTGGCCCGCGATAGATACATCTGTTGGACCCTTCAAAATCGTGAAACGAAGGCTGCATTTCTCGGCCGCATATGAAGGAGCCTTCCAGATGGGACAAGCCTATGACGCAATCGGTCTTCAAATCATAGATAGTAAATAATATGGATGTAGCATCCGGGCTGACCTCAGTTATTCACACGGCATCCAATAATCCTGGTTTGTGCGCGTCGCCATTTTGTGAGATTTTTACTCCGCCTCACGTCGGGGGGAGGGAGATAGCTGACTCCGAGGCAAAGTGAGGGACAACGGGCAGAGAGCTGTCACTCAAAAGATCGCGCCAACACATTTTAACCTCCAAAAGAATAAAAACTAGCGTGGTCCAAAAAAATTCACCCCCCCTCAGAGTTGTCATGGAGATATGAACTAAACATACAGACTAGAATGTTTTTTTGATCCAGGCCTGAAATAGGTTTAATAATGCTGTGAAAACGGCATGTTTAACATTGGAGTCAATGGAAACGGGCTCGCTTCTGCATACAGCCCCCAGTGGCACTTCCTGGTTACTACAGTTGTGGTCACTTCCTTATTGGATGCTGGTAAAAATCGCTGAGGTTGGGGCTTGCTTCAAATGCGGCCCCTCGATTGAGATACAGCCACAGTCGCTCTTCAGTCTTCTTACCTGTTTGCAGCTCCGTCTGCATTTTGTCACGTGCTAACTCCTGTTCTCTCTGCCACAGCTCTCCCGGCCTGACTCCAGCCACCAGCTCCAGCCCTCGCCAGCCAGCACTTCCTCCCGGACCCCTCTGCCTGCCTGCTCTCGCTCAGCTCCCTGAACTTTCCCCGCTGCTCTCCCCCTGGAGCCCCATGCCAGCAAGCTTCCCCCGGATCACGGCCCTAACCCCCTGCTGATTCCTTCAAAATAAACTTTTTAAACTGGTACTGTCTCTGCGCCTGTGTCCTCTCTGCCCAGCTGTAACAATTTCCCCAGAAAATGTAGTTTAAATGTTTACAAACCTAAATCAAATTAAATGTTCAGGACAACAAGGTAGAATGAATAACAAATCAGAATTTTATTCATTAATGCTCTGATTTCTTTTTCTTTATTATATTCAAAAATGTTCTCTAATTAATTCTCTTTTCAATATTCACAATTTATATTTCACACACACAAATTAACAAGTACCACAAATTCAATTACCGGTAGTACCAATGCACTAATTAACACATGAAATATATATATTTTGGTTCCTGAATGGGGCCTGCAGGTTCACTCGAAGAGGGTATGCCGGGTCTCCATAGAGGCACAGGAGGGGATACAGCATGCTGTTCCAGCAGGGGCAGGAGTCTGGAGTCAGCTAACAGCCCAGTCATGTTTCCTCCCCTCTGCGAAGACAAAACAGGTGGTGAATACTTAGATGTTTGGGAAAATTATAGGCCCTATATATATCTTCTAGCTGTCTCAGAAATATATAAAAATGTTCTGATATTTAATTAATGCAGACTTTATGCACACTTGTCAATTGTATTCTGTGCTTTTACAAAACAGTTTTGCTTTCACAGATAATAAAGTCCAATAAAAGTCTGCATTAATTAAATATCAGAAAAATAAGATATGTTTCTGAGACAGTTAGAGATTCTTCCATACAGATTTAAATGGGTGTGGCGCCATCTACTGGTAGAAATTTGTATAGTTTTTTGTAACTGGTGGAGAATATAACAGGCTGTCAGTTCTGCTTTTTGCGGCACTCGCGGTCAGTTATCCTTTTCGTGGCACTCGCGGTAGAGTGGATAAAAAGACGGACGAATGATTTTAAGCTAACTCTTCCCCAACATGAAAGAAGGCGCACACGGTATGATTTGTAGAAATGCTCTTATAGGCTACAATATGTTTTGGGGAATTTGGTATAATATTGCATCTGGTTTCCTGTGCCACATCTGCGGACGAGTGTGCGGCTCGAGGATCGGACTCTACGCGCACGAGAAGTGGCACCAGCAGCAACGTCGCTGACCCCCCCCCCCTCCCCAACCCCATATTTGGAGCAAGCGTCATCATCACACACGATGGACAGCTAAGATGGTGTAGTGATTTAACCTACCTACTGGCCCGTGCAAATGTGCAATGAGCCCATTCGGTATGGCCACGGACTTGATGCTGTGGACCCTTTTGTGGCCGTTGTACATGACCCGCTGACTCTGATCGGGTCTGGCGATTGGCCTTACTGTCCCGTCAATAAAGCCGAAGCCGTTCTCCAGCGGGGCAAGTAGCACAAATCATGTTCAAAGCTAGAAATAAACTGCTACCAGGTAACATTCAAAAACTTTTTTTTGACCGAGAGGGGGGTTACAATTTGAGGCAACAGTTAAACTTTAAGACACTGGTGGTACGCACGACCTTAAAATGTCATTGCATCTCAATTGGGGGTGTGAAACTGTGGAATGGGATGAGCATGGAGCTAAAGCAATGTCCAAACATGATCCAGTTTAAAAAAAGCAATGATTTTCAAAAGGTACAGGGATGAGGGTGTGAAGTAAGAAGGAAATTATAATTATATGGATATATATACTGATTGTATAGATATGTATGTATATATGGATATATTGATTGTTTATATAAATATAGATATATGCATTGTATAAATATATAAAATATAAAAAATGTATAGTATATTAAGTTGTATGTAAATGGCAAATATAGTATCGCCAATAGTGCAGAGAATATATGGATAAGAGAAGCGAATATAATTATTATTTTATTTTATTATTATTTTATTTTATAAATATTTAGATTTTTTTTTCTGCTAATGGTGCTGATTGCAGTTAGTTTAAGGCACAATCCTACCCACAGTGGTTGAAAGGAGGCTGTGTATCTTCTGGTGGAATCAAATGATTTTAACATCAGTCAAAGTTTTCCTTTTCACTCAATATCTTTCCTACACAAACTTGAGTTATTTATATACTGGTTTAGGTGTAAGACCTAGAGGTACCTGTATCAAAAGTGGCCACATATGTTTGCTTCGGTGTTCTTGAGCTTGGCTGAGGAGGATGGAGGCTGGTGGCTGGTAGTTGAGCTTGCTGACACATTAACACTGCTGACTGGCAATGTTTGAGAACCTTAAGATTAGGTAAGAAAGACACAACAAACGAAAAATATTATGCAATTGTCCAAAAATAATTGAATGGAAATGTAAGTCCTTGACAATGACAGTCTAACACTGTTCAGCTCTTGAACTGGTAGACCTCTTCTTAATTGACGTTTCAGCAGATTTTCATTCTGCTTCTGATTTTGATGCTCTATGATGTTTCGCATCCGAAATATGTGAGCAGAAGGCCCCATGTTGTTGAGAAAGTAGTTGTTTTTTTCTCATAGAAGCAAACAGTTGCTCAGCCACTTGACTGTTCAAAGTCGCCTGCAGTTCTGGAGCAATGTATATCCTTCTTAGTACATCCTTTGGGTCTTTAGTGTACAACTGGTGGAATTTGTCGTACAGGACGTAGTTCTTGCCTGAGCCTGTCACAGGATGGCCATTTGACTCTGGATGTTGGAGTGGCTCTGCCAGCCATGGGAGGTGCACATTCAGGTTGCCATGTGCAGCAGCCTCAACATTGCCAGGTGTTGGTTCGGCAAGCCTTCCCTCAGAGGGATGGAATGGAGGGTTGTCTGGGACTCGCAAATTGACATGGGCTTCAAATCCCCGTGCAAAGTCATATACACAAACATTTGGCAGGTGCTTCAATGAAAGAAAGAAATCTGTGTAATTTCAGCTCTTAGGTTGAATTTAAGGCTGTACACAATTCCATGTGGCCACATAATGACGGACCATCCACCTATAACTGCACAAAGTATATATTTAGACTATCATCCTTCTGTACCTTATGTCACTGCTGTAATAAATCTACATTTTCACGTTACTCACCAGAGGCCCCCCATATGGATTGAAAAACCTTGTCGAATAGCCTACTCTTCATCTCCCCCCGCAGCTGGTTTACAAGGTCCATGCGGGACCCCTTTGTGTCTATGTTGCAGGATTTGCACAGCGTTCGAATAGTTGAAACCTAAACATGATTTGGTTTCATATACAGTGTTTTCCATTAGTGGTGGCAAGTGGACATATAAATCAAGGCGGACCAAATTTCACTTTGTCATACTGCATGTCAGAAGAGTAATGCATTTGAATTGACATATGCAAATACATTGTCTTGAAAATAATAAGAAAAAACAAAAAAAATCACAAGTTACTGTACTTGTTGTATTAGCAGCTCATCAACACTGTAATTACACACAGCTGTGGTTTGTCTGAGGACCTCTGCAATGGAATGGGGCCTTTTCAAACTCAGTATTGAGGACAGTGCTGCCTTTACGTGTCTCCCCTCCAATCCAAGGTGCCCAGTTGTCATATCTTGGTTTGACAACAAATGGTTTATGTGAAGAGACTTAATGGGATACTTTGCCATCAAAACAACGTTTATTCTGAAGTGTGGCACACATGTCATCACCAACTTGTTGTGTTTTTAGAATCTAGAAAGACTCACACTCTAAAAAAAAACCTCGGCTGACCATGTTGTAGCGGTTACAGGTGGTTCAGATTAATTCTGCTATTAGAAATTAATCTGATAATTAATAATACTTTAATAGTTTATTAAAGTTCAAAAGGGGCACCACCATTCATCTAAGAATGGAAAAATAATAGCAAATTGTCTCGTTTAATCAATGGTTTATTCTTAAATATTGATTACTTTAATGTTCAGTTAAATGAATCAACATTAATAAATCCTAGTCTCAATGATCATTTCCATATAATAATGTAATCAAATAATTACTATTATAAATTTGGTAATATGATCTTAAACACTGAAGGCTACAGAATCCTTCTACTTGTTGGTTGCGGACTTCCCAATAATATTCACACAAATGAATGACAGAAACTTCTAGTTACCAAAAGAAAATGCATGTAATTTATTAACACGAAGTAAATAAAATACAACACATTTAAAAACCACTAAACTAAAAGCACATGTGTGTGTGTCTGTGTGTGTGTGTGTGTGTGTGTGTGTGTGTGTGTGTGTGGGTGCAGGTCTGTGGATGTAAATTGGGTGTGTGTGTGTGAGTGTGGAGGTGTGAAAAACCTTTGTCTATGGGGGAGAGCTTGAAGAGAAACAAAAGGGGCCTTGGCCAAAGGTCCCTTTAAATGTAATTCAAATCAACATAACTGTGTGGGTATCTAACCAATAAGTTCAATGTAATATCACAGTATTGTAAACCCAATTACAAAGTAATAATGAACAGTTCAAAATCAGTAAATATACATTTCCAAGTTAACAGTTCCTTAAGCCATGTGTTCTTGCTAAGCTAAGCTAACTGCCCAGTAGTTCATACGATACCAGATGCTGATACACAGCGTGGTTGCAGTGTGAGAGGTTCTGGATCCTGTTAGTAGCAGCAGGCTAACTGGCGTTGTTCTCCTCTTGAGGGCCTCTTTGCCAGCTTGGTCTGGTCTTTGGTGCTTCAGTAGCGGTGGGCTAACTGGCGTTGTTGTCTCTGGTAGTTCTTCTTCTTCTTAAAGGGTCTGGCCTTTGTGGGAGCTTGGTTCGTTCCCTGGTTCTCCTGGTTCTCCTGGTACCTCTTTAGTTGCTGGGAGCAACAGGGTGGATCCTTGTTCCTCTTTGGTTGAGAGGGGCTTCACGGCTGTTTGGACAGGCCGTGTTGTAGAGCCTGGATCAGGGAGACCAGAGCTTGTCTGGGTCCAGAAGGTTGAGCTACCCCCGGTCTGGGTGGTTAGCAAGGCAGGAGAGAAGAGCATGAGCAGCAGGGCCTTCACAGTGGAGAGTCCCCCTTCCAGGCTGGAAGTTGGGGAAGAGGAGAGCGTAGACCTCCTTCCTCTCTGGGTAGAGGCGAGGAGGAAAAGAGCCTTAGCCTCCTTTTCTGGTAGGCTAAGCTTGAGTGTTCCACCACCGATGGTGGGTGAAGGAGAAGAGAGCAGACCTCCTTCCTTGAGGTCGCGAGGAGAAGAGAGAGGGCTGTACCTCCACACCGTTTGGTGGTGGGTAGAGAAGAGAGGGGTGAGCTGTTTAGCTCAGTCGCTGTTATCAAAAACAGCAAAATACTTCTGACCAATGGCAGAAGAGACAGGAGTCATGTGGGACATCCTGTCTTGGGCTGGCTAGGTGTGAAACACAGATAAGGGCCTTTGGCTCAAACAAAGGAATGTTGGGGGTTGTGATACATCTTGTGGTAGAGATAGAAACCAAGTCTTAATTCACTTTAGAGTCAAAAGTCTTAATGAATGAATGAACCCATGTACATATTCACTACATATCCCCCGGGTGGCGTCGGCATGATTCCCGATGCGTCATGCTGACGGCACAGCTTCATCTGTACAGGTGTACAAAAGTTCATTAGTTCATTCACATTCACAACATCTGGTGTATCAATAAACACTGGGCAGTTGTTTTAACTATCTGTCATGGCCAAGAGCAAGTCAATGTGATTAAACAAAACAAAAACAAACAATACAATTCTATACACAGTCAAATAACCAGTGTTATTTATGAGGTCTGGGTGGAACAAGAACGTATTGATGGGAAAAATGTAAGGTGCCCAGAATGCAGGTGGTAGCACCTAAAATGAATGAGGTCATAACCCTTACAGGCTTTGTAAAGTGTGGTGTGTCCTAAAATGGTGTTTTGTAATAATTTGTATTACTGACAAAATTACTATTTAAGGAATTAATCCAAGTGCACTTACAAAGTCTTACAGTGGTGTTTGAGTAATCAGACATTTGTTCCCTGCACTAATTCTGGGAGGAACAATCAGAAAATCTGCCGTCTTCATCTGATCTATCGATCTGGTAATCCTGAGTTTGGGCACGGATATCTGCATAAGGCCTTGGACAGCTCCTCTGAGCATGTCCGTCACGACGTAAATGTTGTACCTGACGTCTACTCTCTGTGGGCTGCAGCCTGTTGTCACCCCCGGTGGATCTGTGGTGAGGGGGGAGGCAACGTTTTCTGACAGCAGGTCTCTGTAGGTGTGAACTGACAGAGGGAGGAGGGGACAGACTCTGAGTCGGGCCTGGCTCGTTGGGCCTGGGCTGGCTAATTTCCCAAATTTCCTTGGTCTTCTGTCTTATCTCAGTTAAAGAGGCGTCACTAAGGTTCATCGCGACGTGGAGAAGAGGGCGTACACTTGGATGCAGATTTGCCACAAAAAGACCTTTAAAACTGCTGTCTTCGTCTAATCCGGGGGCATCTTTGCCCTGGAAGAATACATGCCTGAAACGGTTAAAATAATCACGGGGATGTTCACGACGGGAGTGTTTTACTTCAATTGCGGCATAATATCCTCTGTGTCGCCAGTTTGAACCACAGGAAAACTCATCTGTCACGGCCTGACGGAGCTTGTTGTAGTCATTTCGGACACTGACAGGTTGTCTTTGTACAACCTGTCTGACAGCTTTTGAGCTAGTTTTAAGAACAAGTCTAACTTTTTCCCGATGGGTTGCGTCGGGCAAGTCCAGTAGATTATTTTCTAGCTCCCTAAAATAATCATCTACATCTTGGTCAGAATGATCAGGATCAAAGATTTCCATGTCTCTAGCTAACAGTTCCAGCTCTTCGAGGCGGGGACACTGTCTGATCTCTTTCACTGAAGGGGGACCTGGGGATCTGCGTCTATGGCGCCTACCCGTAGAAGATGAGCGGTGCCTGGAACCGTGTCTATGACGGCGGTGTGAATGGGCACCAGAGCGGTACTTGGATCTAGGTTCACGATCAGGTGAACGGGAAGGGGACCTGCGTCTATGGCGCCTACCCGACTCTCTCGACGATGAGCGGTACTTGGTCCTATGTTCACGATCAGGTGAACGGGAAGGGGGGCGCGGCTTGGACCTGGGTTTATGGTTAGAGGGAGGATCATTTATGAGCGGATGCACTCTCAGAGCCTCAGCAGGACAGGTGTCAATAACACTCTCTGAGACTAGACTCACCACCTCGTCTGCCTCGCTGGGGGAGGGGGTTACGCTACCACTGAACAAGGATGAATCTGAGAAACCCGAATCACAGCGAGGGACGACCTTAGTTGAGCTAAGACGTTCTACTCTAAATTTGAACAATTCTTCCTTGTGCAAATGAAGATTGGACTCTGCTGTGTGCAGGTCTCCTAAATAGCGTAGGGCCTCCTTTCTAGCTATCTGCACGTCTTGGGATAACATGTCATTCTGAACTCTTATGGTGTTTATCTCCATCTCTAGAGCTGTTTTACTCTGAACTGTAAGGGTGCTCTGCCTATGGAAGTTAAAGAGCAAACATTGTAACAATGGGCCTTTGTTTGCGGTTTGCAAACCATATCTGTCCTTAAGAAGCAAGTTTATTTCTCTACCTATCTCACTGAGATCCATTTGGCTTATAGACTCTGTGTAGGCTGGCTCGAGACCTTCTGTTAAGGAAGCCATAAACTGCAAGACAGAGGGGTCTTCCATTGTTATCTAGAGATAGGTGGTAAAACACACACACTGATTAGCACAACAAGGCAATGCGGCTGGCTGAGGTGTCAGGAGTACTCAGCACTGTGGTTTGTTAAGGGGGTCTATCAGTGGTACACACCTGGTGGTGTAACTTGGTAGCACACTAGCAAAACAAACAAAATGGCCGCTGAGCCAACAAAATGGCCGCTGACACAAGGGGGAAGTTCACTTCCTGTGGGGAGGTTAACTACAGCGCCACTAGTGTTAGGGAAACGCAAGTTCACTAAAGTAAGTCTGGTTACTTTTGTGGAATACACTAATGATGTGCGGGGCACAACAGTTAGGGAATTTGAATCTTAAGCTTGTACTAAAACTGAAATACGTGGTATTTACAGGGAGTACAATAATTTGTTACAGGTTTTAAGCTTAACTTAGGCTAAAATGCTTGTCATGAATAGCCAGGTTTCAATTCTGTTACAGTGCCGGCGGCAAGCTGTAAAAGTAAGTTTGTACTTACTGTAGTCTACAATAACTGATATGCGTGGCAGTAAAAGTTACGTATTGACTCTTAAACAATTATGTACTTAGGCTGAAATATGTGATATTAGCAGTCTGTACACAATTTCACAGGGCTCTTTTACCACTGTGGCTCTCTTGTGCTCTATTTCTAACTCCAGCTCAAACTACAGCTCCTAACTAGCCTTTAACTCTATCTTTAAGGAACAGGGGAAGAACTTAATCACAGGACAAAACTTGCATTGAATTTTAGATTCAAATGCTGGACCGAGGATGTCTACAAAGTATGTTAAACTTGGATTGCTGGAAGCAAAATTTGAAATGTATAATACGAAGTAGAAGTTATCAAACTATGTCTTTGACTAAAAATCAATTTACACCATAATGCACTTGTTTGTAAGTACCACTGGATCTCTACTCTTGTAGCAACCCAGTGGTGATTACAAATCTAAACTTTTGGACAATTTCAACAATCCTTTGTGAGAATATTTGCAGGAAGTCAACAACATCAAGCCTCACACGGGGCACCATTTATGTAGCGGTTACAGGTGGTTCAGATTAATTCTGCTATTAGAAATTAATCTGATAATTAATAATACTTTAATAGTTTATTAAAGTTCAAAAGGGGCACCACCATTCATCTAAGAATGGAAAAATAATAGCAAATTGTCTCGTTTAATCAATGGTTTATTCTTAAATATTGATTACTTTAATGTTCAGTTAAATGAATCAACATTAATAAATCCTAGTCTCAATGATCATTTCCATATAATAATGTAATCAAATAATTACTATTATAAATTTGGTAATATGATCTTAAACACTGAAGGCTACAGAATCCTTCTACTTGTTGGTTGCGGACTTCCCAATAATATTCACACAAATGAATGACAGAAACTTCTAGTTACCAAAAGAAAATGCATGTAATTTATTAACACGAAGTAAATAAAATACAACACATTTAAAAACCACTAAACTAAAAGCACATGTGTGTGTGTCTGTGTGTGTGTGTGTGTGTGTGTGTGTGGGTGCAGGTCTGTGGATGTAAATTGGGTGTGTGTGTGTGAGTGTGGAGGTGTGAAAAACCTTTGTCTATGGGGGAGAGCTTGAAGAGAAACAAAAGGGGCCTTGGCCAAAGGTCCCTTTAAATGTAATTCAAATCAACATAACTGTGTGGGTATCTAACCAATAAGTTCAATGTAATATCACAGTATTGTAAACCCAATTACAAAGTAATAATGAACAGTTCAAAATCAGTAAATATACATTTCCAAGTTAACAGTTCCTTAAGCCATGTGTTCTTGCTAAGCTAAGCTAACTGCCCAGTAGTTCATACGATACCAGATGCTGATACACAGCGTGGTTGCAGTGTGAGAGGTTCTGGATCCTGTTAGTAGCAGCAGGCTAACTGGCGTTGTTCTCCTCTTGAGGGCCTCTTTGCCAGCTTGGTCTGGTCTTTGGTGCTTCAGTAGCGGTGGGCTAACTGGCGTTGTTGTCTCTGGTAGTTCTTCTTCTTCTTAAAGGGTCTGGCCTTTGTGGGAGCTTGGTTCGTTCCCTGGTTCTCCTGGTTCTCCTGGTACCTCTTTAGTTGCTGGGAGCAACAGGGTGGATCCTTGTTCCTCTTTGGTTGAGAGGGGCTTCACGGCTGTTTGGACAGGCCGTGTTGTAGAGCCTGGATCAGGGAGACCAGAGCTTGTCTGGGTCCAGAAGGTTGAGCTACCCCCGGTCTGGGTGGTTAGCAAGGCAGGAGAGAAGAGCATGAGCAGCAGGGCCTTCACAGTGGAGAGTCCCCCTTCCAGGCTGGAAGTTGGGGAAGAGGAGAGCGTAGACCTCCTTCCTCTCTGGGTAGAGGCGAGGAGGAAAAGAGCCTTAGCCTCCTTTTCTGGTAGGCTAAGCTTGAGTGTTCCACCACCGATGGTGGGTGAAGGAGAAGAGAGCAGACCTCCTTCCTTGAGGTCGCGAGGAGAAGAGAGAGGGCTGTACCTCCACACCGTTTGGTGGTGGGTAGAGAAGAGAGGGGTGAGCTGTTTAGCTCAGTCGCTGTTATCAAAAACAGCAAAATACTTCTGACCAATGGCAGAAGAGACAGGAGTCATGTGGGACATCCTGTCTTGGGCTGGCTAGGTGTGAAACACAGATAAGGGCCTTTGGCTCAAACAAAGGAATGTTGGGGGTTGTGATACATCTTGTGGTAGAGATAGAAACCAAGTCTTAATTCACTTTAGAGTCAAAAGTCTTAATGAATGAATGAACCCATGTACATATTCACTACATATCCCCCGGGTGGCGTCGGCATGATTCCCGATGCGTCATGCTGACGGCACAGCTTCATCTGTACAGGTGTACAAAAGTTCATTAGTTCATTCACATTCACAACATCTGGTGTATCAATAAACACTGGGCAGTTGTTTTAACTATCTGTCATGGCCAAGAGCAAGTCAATGTGATTAAACAAAACAAAAACAAACAATACAATTCTATACACAGTCAAATAACCAGTGTTATTTATGAGGTCTGGGTGGAACAAGAACGTATTGATGGGAAAAATGTAAGGTGCCCAGAATGCAGGTGGTAGCACCTAAAATGAATGAGGTCATAACCCTTACAGGCTTTGTAAAGTGTGGTGTGTCCTAAAATGGTGTTTTGTAATAATTTGTATTACTGACAAAATTACTATTTAAGGAATTAATCCAAGTGCACTTACAAAGTCTTACAGTGGTGTTTGAGTAATCAGACATTTGTTCCCTGCACTAATTCTGGGAGGAACAATCAGAAAATCTGCCGTCTTCATCTGATCTATCGATCTGGTAATCCTGAGTTTGGGCACGGATATCTGCATAAGGCCTTGGACAGCTCCTCTGAGCATGTCCGTCACGACGTAAATGTTGTACCTGACGTCTACTCTCTGTGGGCTGCAGCCTGTTGTCACCCCCGGTGGATCTGTGGTGAGGGGGGAGGCAACGTTTTCTGACAGCAGGTCTCTGTAGGTGTGAACTGACAGAGGGAGGAGGGGACAGACTCTGAGTCGGGCCTGGCTCGTTGGGCCTGGGCTGGCTAATTTCCCAAATTTCCTTGGTCTTCTGTCTTATCTCAGTTAAAGAGGCGTCACTAAGGTTCATCGCGACGTGGAGAAGAGGGCGTACACTTGGATGCAGATTTGCCACAAAAAGACCTTTAAAACTGCTGTCTTCGTCTAATCCGGGGGCATCTTT
Source organism: Ammodytes dubius (assembly GCA_026122265.1). Classification (NCBI taxonomy): domain Eukaryota; kingdom Metazoa; phylum Chordata; class Actinopteri; order Uranoscopiformes; family Ammodytidae; genus Ammodytes; species Ammodytes dubius. Next base: position 6,941,532 of record CM047511.1, read on the forward strand.
GCCCTGGAAGAATACATGCCTGAAACGGTTTAAAATAATCACGGGGATGTTCACGACGGGAGTGTTTTACTTCAATTGCGGCATAATATCCTCTGTGTCGCCAGTTTGAACCACAGGAAAACTCATCTGTCACGGCCTGACGGAGCTTGTTGTAGTCATTTCGGACACTGACAGGTTGTCTTTGTACAACCTGTCTGACAGCTTTTGAGCTAGTTTTAAGAACAAGTCTAACTTTTTCCCGATGGGTTGCGTCGGGCAAGTCCAGTAGATTATTTTCTAGCTCCCTAAAATAATCATCTACATCTTGGTCAGAATGATCAGGATCAAAGATTTCCATGTCTCTAGCTAACAGTTCCAGCTCTTCGAGGCGGGGACACTGTCTGATCTCTTTCACTGAAGGGGGACCTGGGGATCTGCGTCTATGGCGCCTACCCGTAGAAGATGAGCGGTGCCTGGAACCGTGTCTATGACGGCGGTGTGAATGGGCACCAGAGCGGTACTTGGATCTAGGTTCACGATCAGGTGAACGGGAAGGGGACCTGCGTCTATGGCGCCTACCCGACTCTCTCGACGATGAGCGGTACTTGGTCCTATGTTCACGATCAGGTGAACGGGAAGGGGGGCGCGGCTTGGACCTGGGTTTATGGTTAGAGGGAGGATCATTTATGAGCGGATGCACTCTCAGAGCCTCAGCAGGACAGGTGTCAATAACACTCTCTGAGACTAGACTCACCACCTCGTCTGCCTCGCTGGGGGAGGGGGTTACGCTACCACTGAACAAGGATGAATCTGAGAAACCCGAATCACAGCGAGGGACGACCTTAGTTGAGCTAAGACGTTCTACTCTAAATTTGAACAATTCTTCCTTGTGCAAATGAAGATTGGACTCTGCTGTGTGCAGGTCTCCTAAATAGCGTAGGGCCTCCTTTCTAGCTATCTGCACGTCTTGGGATAACATGTCATTCTGAACTCTTATGGTGTTTATCTCCATCTCTAGAGCTGTTTTACTCTGAACTGTAAGGGTGCTCTGCCTATGGAAGTTAAAGAGCAAACATTGTAACAATGGGCCTTTGTTTGCGGTTTGCAAACCATATCTGTCCTTAAGAAGCAAGTTTATTTCTCTACCTATCTCACTGAGATCCATTTGGCTTATAGACTCTGTGTAGGCTGGCTCGAGACCTTCTGTTAAGGAAGCCATAAACTGCAAGACAGAGGGGTCTTCCATTGTTATCTAGAGATAGGTGGTAAAACACACACACTGATTAGCACAACAAGGCAATGCGGCTGGCTGAGGTGTCAGGAGTACTCAGCACTGTGGTTTGTTAAGGGGGTCTATCAGTGGTACACACCTGGTGGTGTAACTTGGTAGCACACTAGCAAAACAAACAAAATGGCCGCTGAGCCAACAAAATGGCCGCTGACACAAGGGGGAAGTTCACTTCCTGTGGGGAGGTTAACTACAGCGCCACTAGTGTTAGGGAAACGCAAGTTCACTAAAGTAAGTCTGGTTACTTTTGTGGAATACACTAATGATGTGCGGGGCACAACAGTTAGGGAATTTGAATCTTAAGCTTGTACTAAAACTGAAATACGTGGTATTTACAGGGAGTACAATAATTTGTTACAGGTTTTAAGCTTAACTTAGGCTAAAATGCTTGTCATGAATAGCCAGGTTTCAATTCTGTTACAGTGCCGGCGGCAAGCTGTAAAAGTAAGTTTGTACTTACTGTAGTCTACAATAACTGATATGCGTGGCAGTAAAAGTTACGTATTGACTCTTAAACAATTATGTACTTAGGCTGAAATATGTGATATTAGCAGTCTGTACACAATTTCACAGGGCTCTTTTACCACTGTGGCTCTCTTGTGCTCTATTTCTAACTCCAGCTCAAACTACAGCTCCTAACTAGCCTTTAACTCTATCTTTAAGGAACAGGGGAAGAACTTAATCACAGGACAAAACTTGCATTGAATTTTAGATTCAAATGCTGGACCGAGGATGTCTACAAAGTATGTTAAACTTGGATTGCTGGAAGCAAAATTTGAAATGTATAATACGAAGTAGAAGTTATCAAACTATGTCTTTGACTAAAAATCAATTTACACCATAATGCACTTGTTTGTAAGTACCACTGGATCTCTACTCTTGTAGCAACCCAGTGGTGATTACAAATCTAAACTTTTGGACAATTTCAACAATCCTTTGTGAGAATATTTGCAGGAAGTCAACAACATCAAGCCTCACACGGGGCACCATTTATGTAGCGGTTACAGGTGGTTCAGATTAATTCTGCTATTAGAAATTAATCTGATAATTAATAATACTTTAATAGTTTATTAAAGTTCAAAAGGGGCACCACCATTCATCTAAGAATGGAAAAATAATAGCAAATTGTCTCGTTTAATCAATGGTTTATTCTTAAATATTGATTACTTTAATGTTCAGTTAAATGAATCAACATTAATAAATCCTAGTCTCAATGATCATTTCCATATAATAATGTAATCAAATAATTACTATTATAAATTTGGTAATATGATCTTAAACACTGAAGGCTACAGAATCCTTCTACTTGTTGGTTGCGGACTTCCCAATAATATTCACACAAATGAATGACAGAAACTTCTAGTTACCAAAAGAAAATGCATGTAATTTATTAACACGAAGTAAATAAAATACAACACATTTAAAAACCACTAAACTAAAAGCACATGTGTGTGTGTCTGTGTGTGTGTGTGTGTGTGTGTGTGTGTGGGTGCAGGTCTGTGGATGTAAATTGGGTGTGTGTGTGTGAGTGTGGAGGTGTGAAAAACCTTTGTCTATGGGGGAGAGCTTGAAGAGAAACAAAAGGGGCCTTGGCCAAAGGTCCCTTTAAATGTAATTCAAATCAACATAACTGTGTGGGTATCTAACCAATAAGTTCAATGTAATATCACAGTATTGTAAACCCAATTACAAAGTAATAATGAACAGTTCAAAATCAGTAAATATACATTTCCAAGTTAACAGTTCCTTAAGCCATGTGTTCTTGCTAAGCTAAGCTAACTGCCCAGTAGTTCATACGATACCAGATGCTGATACACAGCGTGGTTGCAGTGTGAGAGGTTCTGGATCCTGTTAGTAGCAGCAGGCTAACTGGCGTTGTTCTCCTCTTGAGGGCCTCTTTGCCAGCTTGGTCTGGTCTTTGGTGCTTCAGTAGCGGTGGGCTAACTGGCGTTGTTGTCTCTGGTAGTTCTTCTTCTTCTTAAAGGGTCTGGCCTTTGTGGGAGCTTGGTTCGTTCCCTGGTTCTCCTGGTTCTCCTGGTACCTCTTTAGTTGCTGGGAGCAACAGGGTGGATCCTTGTTCCTCTTTGGTTGAGAGGGGCTTCACGGCTGTTTGGACAGGCCGTGTTGTAGAGCCTGGATCAGGGAGACCAGAGCTTGTCTGGGTCCAGAAGGTTGAGCTACCCCGGTCTGGGTGGTTAGCAAGGCAGGAGAGAAGAGCATGAGCAGCAGGGCCTTCACAGTGGAGAGTCCCCCTTCCAGGCTGGAAGTTGGGGAAGAGGAGAGCGTAGACCTCCTTCCTCTCTGGGTAGAGGCGAGGAGGAAAAGAGCCTTAGCCTCCTTTTCTGGTAGGCTAAGCTTGAGTGTTCCACCACCGATGGTGGGTGAAGGAGAAGAGAGCAGACCTCCTTCCTTGAGGTCGCGAGGAGAAGAGAGAGGGCTGTACCTCCACACCGTTTGGTGGTGGGTAGAGAAGAGAGGGGTGAGCTGTTTAGCTCAGTCGCTGTTATCAAAAACAGCAAAATACTTCTGACCAATGGCAGAAGAGACAGGAGTCATGTGGGACATCCTGTCTTGGGCTGGCTAGGTGTGAAACACAGATAAGGGCCTTTGGCTCAAACAAAGGAATGTTGGGGGTTGTGATACATCTTGTGGTAGAGATAGAAACCAAGTCTTAATTCACTTTAGAGTCAAAAGTCTTAATGAATGAATGAACCCATGTACATATTCACTACAATGTGGAGATGAACAGATTCCCAGAAAGCCTCTATGTTCTGTTCACCCCGAAAGTCATCACTCGGCTCTTCCAGTTCACCAACTGGAATTGTCGAAAATACAATATGAGATACATTACACTATTCCAGGTAAAAGTTATGTTGATAGATGGAACCTAAATGGAGACATACCCTTAAAATTGAATACTCCTTTCCTGTGGAGATCCATAACTACCACTGGAGGGTAAACGCCGCAGTTCACACAGGAGTACTGGTAGTCCGTGTTGCAGAGTGCCTCGAATTGGCAATATCCCTGGTAAATTATGTCAGTGACTGGAAACTTCATGTCGAACAAAGTCTAAAGGGGGTTGACGACTCTGGACACAGACACATGATTCTGTAGTAAAATAATGATTATTTCTCATATGTTGTACAATTCACTGTTTCGAAAAAATGTCACTGAAGGTTGCTGCCTTACAATTCATCTCTGCTAAATAATAGTTAATCATTAATAACAAAATAAAGTTTCCTTTTACATGAATTGTATGACAGTCAGTACTAACTGGAAAAGATATTCACATGCAGTATAAAATTCTAGACATCAAATAGATATTTCAGCTGATTTTGCATATTTGTCTTTCATGAAGAAACAAAACACCTGATATAGAGTTGATTTTTCCCAGGAGGAGCTGTCCTCAAATAATCGAATGTTGAAGACATAAACATCATAAACATCTTTTTTTAACACAGTTTTACCTTTTTTTAACCTGCTTCTCCCTGGATTTACAAAGTGTTTATTATCCTTTCAAACGTGTAACCTACAAGTAGTGTTTTGTGTGCTGGTTTACATACATGGTCTGATAGGCTAAATGAAATAGCCTTCTGTAACATCTAAATCCTGATCAATTATACTAAAAAATAAAAAGCTTAAAAGAATAATAAAACAAAAGTGCTTTAAATATACAAACTAGTCCACAAATGAACTGATAGCATCACAAAAATAAAGCTCTCTAGACTAACAGGCCTACCCAAAAATCAGTAGCCTACTGAGCAACTTTAATAGCCAGAATAATAAGTCACTTCAAATATAGCCCTGACTGATAATTACTTATTTATTTATTTCAGGACATTGTACATTATTGAACATGTACAGCAGTACATGTAAATATGCCACATTGTAGCCAGGGGGCTAATTTCCATCTGTAGTCCATTAGGCAGGTTGATGTTACAATACAAATGACACAGATATACAATAGAAAAATGTTCTATATAAAAACAAGGAGAAACAGATAGAAAAAAAGGACAATTCAGTAGGATTAGTAGGTAAAATGAATACACAATTCATTAGTATGCTCTACTGGGCTAATAAGGTTACACAAACATTTAGAGGTAGTTTGCACGTTTGGTTAGTTCTTAGCCAAACCTTTACTTGGCTCTTAAAGGTGGCCAGAGTGGGACGTTCCTTTATAGTTGGGGGTAGTGTGTTCCATAATGCACTACCTTTAATAGATAGTGCATTATGGCTGAAGGCAGTTTTTCTAAAAAGGAACCTCACAGTACCTGTTTACAACAGATCTGGTGATCCGAGTCTGTCTGTACTTAATAAACTCTAGCAGTGGGGGTGGCGCCAAGCAATGTAGTACTTACAAAGTACTTAAGCATACAGAGGAAAATTTACAATAATGATCAAAACTCAGTAGGTTATATTTCTCTAAGATGTTACAATGATGATAAGAGTAAGGTTTTTTATCTAGAGTTTTGAGTGCTCTTTTGTACAGAAGCTCAACTGGTTTTAGGATAGTAGAACCAGACATAGACCAGCTGGTGATGCAGTAGTTCCAGTGGCGTTTCTAGGTGTAAAAAACAGGTGGGGCTCACAAAAAATAAATAAAAATTGAGCTTCAAAGACACTGTTTTTCGCATTCTGGCGATTTTATAAACACAAAATAAGTTGTTCACATCATTGTGCACTTTCACATTTTAGCCAAAGAAGGAAAGGATTGCTCCCTTCATCTTTACTAACATTTAAGTAAGAAAATTCAATGTGCCGCTACAGTCTTTGGCCTCCGACAGCCAGATACAGAAATTTCAAGGTGGAGTTTTCCTTCATGTTGAGGTGATAGCTGACTATTATCGTTTCTCTTGCGTGCCATAACCTACACAGTACACTTGAATGAGGACTGGATCTTGAACGATCAAAAAATGTATATCAATTTCAAATAGATTATGCAAACTGCAAATATTCCATTTTTCTCAAGTGGAGCAAAAACTCCCGGTGGCTCCAGCAGCAGCTGTGCGCAGCGTGAACCTCAAACTGCATCTTAACTAACTGAGTCAAGTGACAACACGGCATAGGACTAACTTAGTAAAGCCTCATTCACGCAGCCTTTGTGACGTTATGGTCACCGAGTGGACTCAATGTGGCTACACATCACAGACAATCTGCTGAAGTACTTCTTCATTTTCTGACGACAAAACAGCTCAATAATTCCTAATAAAAATTATTCCTAATTAAACGCTTTCCATGCGCAGGTGGTGGTTATATTAGCATTGTAGGCTGTAGACTGAAACTAACGAGGGAGGCGGCTGTTTCACTGTACAGACTATCGCGCAGTCAGTTCGGGGACATGTCTCTGTGTATCCAAGGTTAGGGACAAGCAATCGGATCACGATTTTAAGAGAGAATTAAGCTTTCGTTTCAGCACTGCCATATGATTAACTATGAGCATAAAATAAATGCTGCATCTCAAATGCCTTGGACAGCAGCGAGGATGAGCCACTCGTGATCGCTCACAACAGCTTCATGGAAATAATATTCTAAAATTCTTCATGTTATATTCTAACGAAATTCGTTAAAGCAAGTCATTTGGTGCTTTTAATGCCGTGATTTTAAACAGACATATTCCGTTCAGTAGGTACTTCGCGCGCTGCATGCTGCTGCGGTGTCAGATAAAGGCAGGCTAATAAAATCACAGATAACTCTTTAGTTTTCAAAGTAATAATATGTTACATAGCCTATATAAAAAAGCTCTCACTCTTCACAACATACACTCTGATGGCATCGGCAACGGCAACAACAACAACAACTATTGCTGATGATCGCCCATAACATAAGCACAACCAGCAGCACACACACCTTCAAATGCAATGCTACTGACACATGAAAACACTGACACTCCGACTCAACGCCATATTCAATATCAATTTCAATCGATAGCAAAACAGAATAGCATTATTTCACTCACCAAAGCACTTGTTCGGCTATTTGAAGAGAAAGGCGGCCCTGTCAATACAGCGACGTTCACTCGTCCAGCATAGACAGCATCCAGCTGCTCGCATCTCATCCTCTCAGAAAAGTTTTTAAAATCCTTGTATCCCGTCCTCCACAAAATACCTTCTCCACCGAACAGCAAACGAGGGAAGAGTGCCTTCTTATGATAGCCGTTAGCCTTCTTTAGCATTGCTACCACTCCACATTGTAGGCTATATTGTCCGGTGGATCATGTGTACCAAGCGGTTTAACTAGCCTACCAATTTCTCTTCCAGACTAAGGGTCTCAAACATGTGCTCCAAAAATGATCTACTTCATTCATGTTGTCGACTCGTTTCCGTTTGTGTGCCTCTGACATCTTTGTGTTAGCAAATTTATCCTTCTCCGTCCTTCTCTTCTTCCGGCTACATGACTTTTCGCGGCACTACAGCGTCACAGTATTAGTGAAACGAACCATATATGGCTTTTCCCCTGCCGGAGGGGCACTGACCGTTGAGGAAAAAATATCTCCGTCCACTATAACAGAGAAATACTACGAGCACGCGCATTCGCAGTTGTTCACGTGCAATACACATTGCATTGGGAAGGGACGGGCAGGGAGGGCAAAAGGCGAACGAGCCCTTAGCCCTTCGGCCCAAATCTGACTGGCTCACACGGCTGCCGTAGTCTGACTGCAGAGACCATGGACATGGCACATGACATGGCAGAGACACAAATCAGACAAACGCAATCTTTAGAAGCAAGCAAGGGTCGGCTAAAAATGAACTAAAAGCACCAATTTTTTTTTTTGATATATATATTTATATATATATATATATATATATATATATATATATATATATATATATATATATATATATATATATATATATATTTTTTTTTGTGAGAGTAGGTGGGGCTTCGCCCCACGTGCCCCTAATGACCAGTCGCCACTGAGTAGTTCATATGTGAAAGTATCTCTAGCCCCTTTTACACAGAGATTGCGGCATATTGACGGAACAACATGGTGGTAAATGGACTTGTATAGCGCTTTATCTCCGTTATTCACAGACCCAGAGCGCTTTACGTTGTTTTGTACACATTCACCCAGTCACACACACATTCATACACCGATAGCAGCAGCTACCACGCAGGGTAGGCTTAGCACTAGGGTGCTAAGTTAACTAAGCTAACTATCGGGAGCAATTCGGGGTTCAGTGTCTCACATCACTCCAATATGCCGGCTTTGCTTGCTTCTGTGTTATTTACACAGAACCAAGCAAAGCCGGCCTGCTGGCGCATCAGTAGCCTCTTTTACACAGCATTCCGTAATGAAAGAGGTGCTTGTAAACAGTGTCAGGTGTGACGTAAACATTTAGCGCCGCGCCGGTCAGCTGCTTTACAACAACAACACTGGCCGGTGAATTGAGAGCAGAAGTGCTGGAGCTTGCAGTAAGAGGGCCGTATTTTACTGTCCCCGTGATGTGTCGGTTGATCTCGCTACGCACTGACAAAATCACTCCGCTGCTCACTGCTTCACCTGTGTGTTTGTGTGTTTGTGTGACAGGTTGGCTGTGAGCGAGTCTCTTTGTGAGGGCAGCGATCTGCCAATCAGACATACACATACACAAACACAGAGTGTGAAGTCACGTTACTGTAGACAGAAATAAAGTGTGGATATACGCTCAGACTTAGGATAATAATAGCGGCAGCGATCCGGTCGCAGCCTAGCTTAGCCTAGCCTAGCTTTCCCATTGTACAACTTCCCCTGGGCAGAAATAGACTCATAAACTCTCCAAAATGAAGCGTGGGGGTTTGGATTGAGCAGCGGACTTTATGACCAGCTAGATTATACGCTGTTCCTTTTATTTGGTGATTTTTACGGGACATCAGGCCGCCGTGGTTAATCTTAAACACACGTCCTTCAACTGCTAACATGGTCGCATGTTTAGAACGTAGGCTATGGAACGTCAAACGCCCCCCTGTTGCGCAACAACAAGCTGGAGCATTTATACAGAGAGGCGGAATTGATTGTGTCGGGAATCTTACTACCCCCCGAGGTAGTAAAATTCCCGGAACAATCTCTCGCACCTTTCTTCCCCCGTTCCGCAACGGTCGCATTTATACAGCAGGGCGGAGGGCCGAAATTCCGGCATATTCCTGGCTTTCACTGGCTGTGTAAAAGGGGCTATAGAGTGCAGAAACATCAGAGCAGTTGCATGCATCTGACAGAGATCCTCTGATTTGCTTAAAATGATAAAGACCTCCATTATGCAAGGTTAAACTCCAGCTCCACTCACCATAATGCTCATGGAGTAAGTTAGATGACGTAAGTACCAGTTTAACTACAAAAAGTTTTATTTAGCATTGGAAAACTAACCGAATTAGTTTGAGATAGACCCCCATTTGATGTTTTTCGTTCGTCCTGGAACTGTATTATTTGATTGTAGACCGACATAAGACCAATGTTCAGTTTGCATATTCACACTAAAATCAAAGCAGCTGTGTTTGTGTGTAATGACACGTGTCCCAGTATGGAACAGAAATACCCAGAGTAAATTTTAAAAGTTACAGAGCATTTCCGCACTTCGGTTTTTGCCACCCTTGTCACCCATTCCACCATCTTCATTATTTGGATCCCCTGGTCCTCCAGGATATCCTCCTCCAGGAACCTTCAGCACCATATGTATGACTGACATGTGCCCAATCCCATATGAAGAAAGCAGCAGGCCTTCGTCCAGAACCTTGTCCTCGAAGATCAGCCGCAAGTCCTCTCCTACACGCATGCACACACACACACACACACACACACACGCACACGCACACACACACACACACACAGAGAGGGATTATTCTTGATAAAAAGCTTTAACGAACTGTATGATTTAAGAATTATAACCAGTAGCCTTATTGTAAAGTTATAGGAAAGCCAAAACTGCTTTAGTTTTACTGAAGTCAAATGTTAATGGGATGTGCTGTGTTACAACGTGAGAGTAAAGTGTTTTAAGTATACTCAGCTCTTTGGGCGCATAACATATCATATAATCTCACTGGCTACAGTAGGCTACGTTCAATAAACCAGGTGGCTGCAAGTTCAATTATGTCTCTTACCTTTGTAATAAGGAGGCTCCTGCGCTATCTTTTCCTTCAGCTGCAGCACTGTGGTATTCTTCTGCTCCTCTGTGTCGCCCAGATCGATTATGCACCTCGCTCCCTTAACCGTTATCACCCGGACCTGGTAGCATTTGCGAGTCGGCTGACTGAACATTTTGCTGCTGCTTTCTCTGTTTGCAAGATTTTCCGCACTGCTTTCGGGAGGTAGCCTACAGCCTCTTTAGTGCTAAGGCTAAATCTACTAAATCTGACGTGGGAGGCGGACTGAAGATACTTTCACTTTCGTCTTAACAAAATATTATAAACTATAGGCCTAGAGTAAAGTAGGCTACAATTATTACAGTGCTATTTATCAGAGTGCATTTAGTAGGCTGATGGCGTATTGGCACCTGGCACAGAAGATATGATATTAGTAGGCTAGAGGTCAAATTTCTTTTGAGGAGGTGACGAGTGGCACATTGTACACCGCGCTACCAAAGAAGGATGTTTTCACACTATGCTTTACGCCCAAAACAGGTGTTGCACCGAAAGCCGTGACCCATCAGAATGTGTGACCCTGGAGGGCGCTGTTCTTATTGATCAACCCAGTCTCATAGTGAAATATAGGCTATGTAAAAAACCATGGTAAAAACGTTGGTCCATAGCACAAATCGGAGTAGTTTCACAAAATTGGCACTGAAATTGTAAGATTGTTAAAAAAAATTACTAACTAACTAAGTTAAATAGCCTAACTAACCTAGTATCCCAGTGAAATGAGTAGGCCTATATGGCCTATTGGCTACGTTTTTCACTGCGCAATCATTAATCCTACATTTGGAGCAAAACAAGTAATAATCTAGTGCATGGCTGTTTTTGTGAAACTACTAAATTTTGAGCTGTGGACCAACGTCATTATAGGCTATTAAAACATTTCACTGTGAGACTGACTGGGTTGTTATAGGCCTACAGTCTATTGAAATCAGTGAATAAATAACAACAGCGCCCTCTAGGGTCACACATTCTGATGGGTCACAGCTTTCGGCCTAGTTATTTTTTATGATGCTTTATTGAGTGCTGCTATACAGCATGGCATCAACATTAATAACAGCAGACCGAATTAACACATGTGTACGAAAAACTATACTATTATGATCTTTTTGAGTTTTGAATGGATTTCTTATTTTGAGGAATTAAATAACCATGTAGGCAACTGTTTAGCCACGTTTCCACCAAAACTACCAGGAACTCCTCGACCACGAGAAAAGAAAAGGAAAAAACTGGTGAGATGATTAGTGGCGCTGGTGAAGTGTGCTGTGTGGCTGCACTGGTCTGTTAACACGGGCACCGGATTACATATTATTTATCTGTATATTTTAGTGGAGAACAGCGTCCATCTGACACAGTAAAATGCATACTAAACATTGAAGGTGTCCATGCCCGAACACCAAGACGTAGCCTACACCACCACCAATTCTTCTTAACTGCAACCAAATCTATCCGCCGGGTACAAATACCTTAACCACCACTGACCAAAAAGCACAAGAAAAGTCGGCTTCAATATGCTCAAACCAGATCAACAAGTCACAGAGGTTTTGGGATTCGGTTATGTGGAGCATTGAAACAAATCTTGAGCTTGTCAGGCCTATGGATCAGTGGTATGACCTGAGGAGGAAGTATGAAGCATATGCTGAAAGAGAGCACCCTGCCTACAGTGAAGTATGGGGCTTAGTGATGCTCTGGGGCTGCTTTGAATCCTCTGGGACTGGAAAACTCAGTTGATTCTACTGTATGCAGGAAACTAAGAATACTATTAAAACAATGAAACTCATAATACAATGAGGTGCCACACAACTAAGGATATATATTTGTAAATAGTTGAGATACTGTAGGTTATTTTAGTAAATACATAAAGTGTCTCTCAGTTAATAATGCTCATTGGATAAATATATTATGTTCAAGGTAAACCTGAACATGCAAATTGCCATCCCATGCTTCTCACCTTACAAAGATGCTAATATTCAAAAATGCCAACCTTTCCCTTTAAATTACAACTCCTGTCCATATTTTCATCTCACTACTGTGCTTGATTTGTTTGGAGTCAGATAATTACTAGGTAAGCAGATATCATATTTAAAAAAGGAAGAATCTGTATTTACAGTTTATTTTTTGCATGTTGACATGTCAAGCAGTACTTTTTTGGCCCAAAGAGTCTTACATTTGGTTTTAAATTCTGCTTCATCTTACCTTAAGAATATGTCTACTACATAATCACAGTATCAAACCTAAAATGAATCACAGGATACATACGAATATGGGATAAAGAAAAAATAAATTCTTTCAACATTAATATAATTCAGAATTAAATAATGTCCATCATCAAGTCAAGTCAATTTCACTTGTACAGATAACAATTTGCCTTTGAGGCCTTTAAAGTCTTTACAGCATACACCACCCTGTCCTTCGACCCTAATTTGGATAATGAAAAAAAAAAAAACTTGACAATAAAAAGGGAAAACAATTAAAGACAACAATTCTACATTCAGGATATGGACATTTTTGCCTAGTGTAACTGTATTATTAGCATTATTTATTAATTTTTATATACTGGTATGTCTTTTATTACACAAAGGATGGTAGGTGCTAGGATGTTATGCGTGTATGTGGCAATTTATGTATGAAAGGACATACAGTTTATTGATGTATGTGGAGGTATACAGTATAGTACATGTATGTGCATATGTATGTATGTCTATAGTTATAAATGTAAATTGCACATACTGTCTGCAAAAAAACAGAAAACATTGTTTAAAAGAAAGAAGGGGAAGACACTTCAGGAAGAGCAACAGAGGAAGGGTCCTTGTCACATCATCACAGTAGAATTGCAATTAGCCCTTCTGTTTTAACTTTAAGCTGTAATTGGGCGCTATACAGTACATATTAGTTATATATTTTCTTTAGCTATAAATATATTATATGCATTATATTTTTGGGAGTGTGTCAATGTTCCCACATTTCTAAGGTATCTAACTATCTGATAAAGACTAGTAGCCTATGTCTGTCTGTGTCTGTGTTTTGAAGGTCTCACTCCTATTCTATCCTCTCCCTGTCCCCTAACCATCCCGCTGTAATGCCTGAACCTAATCGCCAATTTCAGGAACATAAGGCTGTGGGACCATCGGGCTGTGGGAGCAACGTGCTGTGGGTACATAGGGATGACCCCATGTTTTTTGTCAAGTTACCGACCATGATTTCAGTCACTGTTTATGTTGGAGCATTCCAATGTCAAAAAAACAACCTCAAAATGTAATTCTATCTGTATTATTTATAAAATTAAAATTTTGAATAAATCGTTTAAAAAAGCAGTCAGTATAGTTCAAGTGATAAATTGTAAAATAAAAAGGTGGTATGCAGCAAAAAGAGAAATGATTCTGTCTAAGGACACTTGATTTTTTTTCCTGCCTTCTTAAGCCCCTATCTCACTGGGCTGCGACAGTGTGCGACAAGTTGGAGACACAAAATTGCGACCAAATATGCAAATTAGCCACAATTTTCACTTGCAGTCTCACCGAGTTGGTTCCTCACGACACGTTTGCGAATGTCCTGCCCAACACTTGCCAGGAGGTCGCATTTATGTCTCGCGAGCGTCGCACGGCCGTCTCATTTTTGTCTCAAATCAGTCGCAATTTAGTTTCATAAGTCGCCAACCCCTCGCAAAGTTGTCTCACATTGCTCGCATTTTCTGACTCGCGGAAACTAAATTGAGAAGGGTTTGCGACGCGTTGGAGACACCTGCGACCACTCTGAGACTGTTTTGAGACAGATTTGTCGCACACTTTTTTTGAACATGTTCAAAATTCATGCGACAGGACTGCGCGGCTCTGCGACTCATGCGAGGAAATTGAGACCTCCGCGAACGTTTGGAGACAGTTTAGAGACTCGTTTGCGAATGAAGTCTCCAACTTGTCGCAAACAGTCGCAGCCCAGTGAGATAGGGGCTTTAGCACTAGCAGTCAAGAGAAAGTGTACTGGGCTTTCCTGTTCAACATTGACTTTACCTTAATAGTCTTCTGACGATCCAATTTTACCATTGCACAAAGTCAAAAACTTAACATAACAGTAAACTGTGTTGTAGGGTAACAACAGCTCTGCAGTAAATATTAGTATTTTTATGCTCTACGTAAACATATTCAGTTTGAAAACACCTGTCTATGACTAAGTGCCACAACATAGACATTCAAAGTCAAGTGATCATTTTCCTAAGCCAGTATGATTTTTTTTTTTTATGAAAATATGACAAGATTTACTATATAATGACGAATACAAAATATTGTCTTCTAATAAAAACTGGTCCTCCTTTCCTTTTAAGGTAGGGTACTGGGATTCTCAGACAAGGAGAGGATTGTCCAGCACTGCCACTCCTGCTGCTACGCCCCCGTCTGCGTGCTCTGAACTCTTGGTTCTCAGCAGATGACCCACACACTGGTTCATCACCGTGTCTTTACCTCGCCTGTAGGGAGACAAACACAGATCACTGATAAGACTAGGAAATAAATGCTGATATATATATATTCACAGAATCTGGCAACAATACTACCCTATCCTGAGTGATATTATTGTGTGTTAATGGTTAACTTACTAAGGTTAACCAGCAATATTTTTTTAGGCCAAAACATCCCCTTTTAAGTTGATATGGTTAACTTATGAGCTAAGAGATGTGCAGCAAAGGCCTAAATTGTCTGTTTTTCTTTTAGTGCTATGCATTTTTGAGGTGCACTTTGAGTCTTCAGCAGAGGGGAATTTGTTTTCTTTTGTTAAGTAAAGAGAAAAAAAATATTTATGTAGTTTTCATATTTGAATAGATAACAAAATAATAATTATAACAAAATAATTTGGAGGAAGCTGGAACCAAACATATCCTACCACGTGATTGTAAACTAAACTGTGGGCCTGTATTTGCAGTAACTTGTAAAATAGTCTGAACCAATATAAAAAAAACTATATTGTGATATAATATTTTTGTCATATCACCCACTAGCACTACTTCTACTGTAAACACAATCTTCCCAACATGTTTTCTCTGGTCCTCACCATCTTTACTCAAACAGACATTAATGTACATACAGTATGTTGTTCTCACAAACAGGGTATGTTGCACTAAAAAGGCCGTTACTGTATAAAATGTGCATTTGAAATTAATGAATTTAAGAAACTTTGTAGTGACAAGTAAAAAATGACATTTCTTAGATAATACCAACTTCCAACAACACAACATCTATGTTATACCTGACATTACATACCTGACATAGACTCCAAACACTCCCAGTTCACTAAGACAGTTTGAGATTGTGAGAGGAGCGTCTCGTCTGAGCAGGTAGTTCTGTATGGGCGTGGGGTGGATCTTATCCATCAGAATGTAAGCCATCCTCTCTGTACTGCTCTTCACTCCCTGCAGCACCTGGCAGATCTCTTCTCCATAGATGTTGTTACCTAAGGAAAAAAACATGGCGGAGGTGTGAAAAAAAAACTGTAAAGGGAACTTTTGTGAAACCTGATTTCATACATAAGACTCCAATTAGACCAGTAAGGGGCCTTCGAAATAAATAAAACCAAGTGTATATTGCACCATACATACAGAGAGGGACCATGTGACCATTCTTTGTTTCCATATACTGTGAGTCCTTTGTAAAAACTCACTATACTACAAACATGCAGTACTTAACACAGTAAGCTACACATAGACAATTTTGATTCATCCTGAGTAACCAACCAATAAGAAACAGTCAAATAAAAGATTTCCAAAATAAACTTGATAAGCTTGGACTAAAGCCATGTCATGTTTAAAGTCAGAAACCTTTTAAACTGTCATACTGACTTGCAGTTTGCCGAAAGAGACATGACTAGAGACTTGATTGAACAACCGACTGCTAGTTCCCATCTAACTATCACCGTTCAAATACACTTGTATTAACTGTGGGGGAGCTATCATGACGTTTCTAATACTTCAAAACTTTACTATTTCAAGAAATTGTATTCAGTACAGTGTGCCTTTTTATCGTTTGCTGCATGGGGAAATTAATCTGAATTCATTTGTTTTCCATCATCCATTACCTCCTCCCTCTCGCTGGGGCTTCAGGACAAAGCGGTCTGGTGCTGCCAGAGCCATTGCTACAGTTTGGTCTCCCTCTGGTCCCTAAAAAACAACAACACAAACGCAGCAGGATTAGAAAACTACCATTGGAGCATCACAACACCACAAATTGACTTAACACTGTCTGTATACAATGTAATAGAGTCAAGAGCCTTTTCCCTGAACATTAAAGCCCCTGTAAACCCAAATCCTTCAAACTATATAATTTGGGGAGTTTGTTGCATGATAGTAAGCATTTGAAAAGAGTTAGGCATCTTTATATGCTGCCTATATTAAAAGATATTGTCAGTTTAATTTGATAAACTTTAAAGAAATTTGGTTTAGAAAAGGCAGGCTATGTTCTGGTTCTTATGACACATTAAATATTTTACACATGGCATGGCATGGCCCAACCATTCCATGGAGACCGTTTGATACAGCCACAGGTTTGATACTATTTAGAAGATTTATTTTCAATCAGATTTTTTTAGAGCCAATTAAGACACCCAACTTTAATATCATATATTGATTTCTACTATTTAGACCAGGTTTACAGGGAATTTAACAGTAGTTTAGTAAATTGCATGACTAGCAGCACACACTTTTTTTAACTTCATGCAAGTATTTATTGTGATGTCTTCATTTGTGTGGCTTAGATACAACTCCAGTATAAAAACACTGTAACAAGTGTGAATAGTATGAGTTAGGTCCTCACCATGTCTAGCGTGTAGAGGCCAGTGAACGTGGCCCTGATCAGCTCCACTGCTTGGGGTTCCTCGGGGAAGAACTTCTCCAGAACTCCAGGTCTGGCCAGCACCTGCTGGACCTTCTTGGTTCCAGCCAGGTGAGTGCTGATGTCTGGACACTTCACAGCCATGGAGCGCTCGATCAGAAGGCGAGCATCCCAAGTCTAGGATTGAAAAAAAAAAACACAAACATATTGATTGTCCTCTCCTGGTCGAGAATCCAGATACATTTCAACAAGCCATTGACTAAATACAACTGGTATCAGACCTACAAAGCAGTGCTATAGAATGTCATATGATGAAATACAATTGAACCTTAAGCCTGGTGTCCACTGAGCGGTACAGTTGACAAAGTAAGCCTACATCCATCGATTTATAGATTCATGACAAGTTGACTCGTAAAATTATAATTTGTTCACCTCCGTAATACAGATAGCTTGTAGATATTCAAACTGGATTTACTATTTTTTTCATAGTCCTTCCTGTACCTCAAACAACATTACACCACAAATGGAACAACTTCTATTTCATCCCAGGGCTGTTTTTTGACTGCTGCATGCCCACTAAGTGCATGTGATGCCTGCTCTCTCTTTGTCACCATTGCTGAAAAACAAGAGGGCACTTTGGGCAGCAGAGCATAAAGACTGAAGCTGGTTTTTCAATGAATGGGGGGAGGCAGGGTGCCTCTGTGTTGATAGCAGTGAGTAAAGAATGCAGTAGAGCCCCTATCATACCAGGGAGCATTCACAACACCCATTTTTCCAATTCACTCCTCTTCCCGAATTAAGTCATTCAGAATGTAGTATATAAGGATTTGTAGATATATTCAGTAGCTATACTGTTCATAATAGAGCTGACCGGTGCACCCATCACCAGTGCTTTCAAAATGGGCGAAACCAATCCAAAGATCTTTAGTGCATTTGTACATTGTAACTAAACTAATAGAACTAAGAAAATAGATGGTAAGTGAAAACCTGTTCAGAGACGTAGTTCTGTGGCATGTAGCCATTCCTGAAGTACACCACTGCAACCTCTTGGCCATCACTGAAAAGAGTGTGACACAAGTATATCACCTTTGCTAAATATATCATTGTAAATGTATGATTAATACACTGTATAAAAATGTATCAATTAAAAACAAACTTACATAAATAGTTTCTTGTCCTGATCGAGGGATCCTTTTTTATGAACATCGTCAAACCGCAATCTTTTGGAGGCAATGTTTCTGAAACACATTGAGAAGTGTGCTGGTTACAGAAAAAGCCATATGTCTAACACCATTCACAACAACAACACAGGCCCACTACCTGAGAGCTCATTTCAAAACACATTCAAGTTGCTCATGGATATCAGTGGATCATAGTCACAGATTTAGATTTTATATTGCATATTCATTTCTTATGCAATTAAGTTATATACAAACTATTTGTGAATGGTTTGTTTGTTCAAAGACCAATTTCTTGGTTCTCACACACACACACCTTTTCCACAGTTCACTTTCAATGCACCGCTGATCAAAGACGTTCCTTTGGCTCTCTTCCACCAAGAACACCACGATTGCTCTGTAATGACAACAAATGATCTTGTGAAACACTCATTTAACTTTAGACATTAACATTTTTAACATTACTCCAACTACTTCATGACAAACATATCAATTAAACAGTTAATGGTATACCAACATCAACAGAGTTTACATTTTACTGGACAGACTTGATGGTTTCCAATAACATGTAACACTGCTGAAATCAGTGGATAACAAACGTTTTGCACATCAACAACAAACGCGTACAGTATCTAGTGAGGAAGTGGATTAGATGGATGATCGTGGAATGTTTTTGTTTTGTTTGACTGCTTTGAACAAAGATTTTGTTTGTGGCGGGCGGCCCACCAGTGTTGCTAGTGGAAACACTGGGATGAACTGAATTCCTACCTCTGTGATCCATAGAGCTCCCAGGCTTTAGCCACAGCCCCGGCCAGACCAGCTGCTGGGTTGTTGTCCAGGATGGCTTGGCTCTCCTCCAGTCGGCCGGCCACCTTGAGGATGTGTCTGTCGGGAAGAGGAAGAATATTGGAGTTAGCAACACTGGAGGATACTTTTGGTTAAATTCCCTTTTTGTCAAAATCAGCGATAATCTCCTCACGATCTGCTACCTGTCCGTACTGTGTAAGCGTTGAAAAAAAGAAAGTGTTGATACACAGCCTAGGCTCTGTAAACAGGCATGTTGCTAGCTAAGGTGGGCCCACTTTGTTTACATACCCTTCTACAGCGCCTAGGCTGTGTATTAACACCAGATTTATTTTCAGCGCACATACAGTACGGACAGGTGGCAGATTGTGAAAAAATATTCACTGATTTTGACAAAGTGATTTTTATAAAAATTGTTCTCTAGAGTTGAAATGTGGCTAAGGACAGTGGACAGCCAGGGTCAAGTTGACAGCTCTAGCAGGTGAGCCACCAGCTGTATAAATATAAAGGAATTGAAGAAGTTGTACCACTAAACCAATGATATGCTATCGACTGCCTTACCGATGTACATCTGGAGTGCGCGATGTCAGACCTCCAAAACTGGCGGCAAAGGTGTTGATTTCTATCTGCTTCAGAGACAAGGGGCCGTCCTCTCTCTGATCCAGCATGTAGTCAGACCGGTTCAGACCCAGCACAATAGACTGAAGAAGAAGCAACAATCAGACTGAGAAGTTCCTCCGCTCACAGAAAAAGACATGTATATAGTCTTGTACCTTTGCCTTTTTTTTCTGTTTTTCAAAATAAAAAAGTTAGCGCTCAATCAAAAAAAAATTTTGTCACAGGTATTGGGGTAGCTGGTTGGACTGGTTCTGTGCTTAAAATGTTTGATATAAGGAATTTTTAAAATGTCAATAGATCGGGTCAAGCTCTGTGTTTCCCAGTACCACTGGTTTTTCATATTTACCTGTGTTTCCTGTTTTATTTTGGTAACCATTGTCTTGTTTGATCCCACGTCCTGTCTATTTCCCCTTTGATAGATTACTTGCCTCGCCCTAATGTGTCTCACTTGTGTCTCATTGTCTCCCCTGTCTTACAGTATTTATTTAAGTCTTTGTCTTCCCTTTGTTTGTTGTCGATGGCCTGTTGTGTTTACTTTGCTTTCAATGTTTCCAGTTTGTAATGAAAGTCTTGTTCTATCTTAATAAGGGACGTTCATGGTTTAAGGCCAGGACACACCGGCCAGATAATCGCCGTCGTAGTGTCGGTAGGGGGTCGGGACACGAATCTGTTTGGTGTGTGCCGTGACGTCGGCCGACGTAGAGGTCGTCGGGCTTGTTTTGAGCCGATTGAACATGTTCAATCGGCAGCCGACCGTCTTTCATTTGGAGCAATTTGATTGGTGGAGGGCTAGCGAATCAGTGAAGCCCGGAAGTGAGGCGGGTAGCACAAACAGCTAACAACAGCTAGCCATCGTTTTAATGTGTTTGTTCGTTTCGTTTTGAGAGTACTCACATGCATCAACCCTTGTTGACTGCTCGACACTCTCTGCTAAAAATTGTGCTCTTATGGTCCATAAATATAAATACGTATTTCTATCTATGTTTATGCTTTAGAGAGCTGTCCCATCATTTCCGGCTTTCGTATTTTTTCGGGCCACAATACAGATTAGCGCCGCCTGCTGTTATGGAGACATTACGTCCCGCGCAAGCAACAGAGCGTACGGAAAGTCAGCAGTCAGTTTGGTGTGTTCTCTGGCCGCGACGGGAAGCCTGGAGCTTCCTGAAACGGCAGACTCCATTTTTTGCGTAGTCGGAACAAGTAGAAACAAGTCGGACTGGTGTGTCCTGGCCTTAAATGTAAATCTGGTAACCGATAAGAAGGCTTTTAACCCATTCCAGAAGGCTTGACTGACAACCACTGAATGACTGCATTGCTGCACTTGGGAGACTAAAGCAAGACGTTCAGTGCTTAAAAGGTGGAGTCAGATTCTGAAGAATGCTTGTTGTTAAACCTGTGTGCACGTACTGTGTGTGTGCGCCGAAAAAAGAAATCCAGTGTTAATACACAGCTTAGCCTGTTTGCTAGCTACAGTGGATCCCTTTGATTACATACATGTTTTACAGAGCATAGGCTGTGTATTAACAATCATTCTCCAGAATCCCTGACTGCCCCTTTAACTGGTTAGGTAACAATAAAAAAATAAAAAAAACACATTGCAGAGGACATAACTATTCATCTTGAATTACAACAAATAGATTGTACGTGGTATATGTCTCACAAGCAGCATTATATTTTGGTTGCTATGTACAGTATTTACATAAACCGTGACATGGCTTAATTTACTGGGTTACTCTTAAATTCTGTCAAATGAATTCCTTTCTAATTTCCTCTATTTCAAATCTAATTGAAATCTTTCAATTTGTCCAGTACTTTATAACATCGAATGATTATCTTAAGAACTGTCCGTATCAGCAATAAGCCAAAAATAACACTGACATACCTGTGCCCTTCCTTCTTTTTGGATTTGTTGGTGGATCTTGAACAACCTCGCAGTGAAGTCATCCACCTCAATGGTGCTTTGAACAAAGAAAAGCAGGGTTCAAATCCTGAACACTTCGTCAAAACATCACATCAATTTTGCCATAGATTCATTCAGATTATGTAGCTAAACGAAGCAAAAAAAAGTACAGAAATTTGTGTTTGGTCGAGTATTTCTTTGTTATAACAATGCTTCTTGGCAATAAATCTTCTAGCGTTGGAAAGCCTCTTAATTTCTTCAATGAATAGACTTCAATCAGCCAATCCAACACCAAACAAGAGTCAATAGCAGAATAAGCCATTTGGCATTGGCAGACAAGATTTGGCACGTTTTTTCCATGGGCGCAACCCAAATGCTCAACTCTGCTATGCATTTTCCTTTACTTTTTGTGCTTTTCAGAAGAGGTTTTGTCTTAGCATGCAAATGTTGCTAGCTACTCGAAACTACACAGCATAGCCACAGTATCAAACTAATGGGGATGCTATGCTATCATTACTGTATGCTCATTGCTACCTGGCTAGAGCCTCTTGCAGAAAGTCTACATCTTGGCTGATCTTGTCAATCAGTGTGTTGTAGTGGGTTGCCACTGCCAGGGCTTGGAGGAACACAGGCTTCGGCACAGGTGACGGGAAGAGGGTGAATGGAGCGTATGTCACCAACTGAAAAACAAGTTTGTAAAAAAGGTACGAAAACATTACAATGATGTAGAATAAAACATATTCATCGACGCATCGGCCCAAGCAATAAAGGATTTGGGTTGACATTCCTTTACTTGCATAACACTGTGGCCTCCAGCAAAGCAAATTCCTAACTATAATTTGCTTTCAAGTTGTTTTTGGGAAGGTTTTTTCAGACAGAATATGCAACATCATTATATCGCTGGTTTCGCCTCTAGACAAAAGGTGTATTTAATGTGAATGTTCCTTTAAAGCTCTCATGGTTCACCACAGGACTTAAAATGCTGTTGACAATATGAAGGAAGAAGAAAGCTTCAGTTTTCTTACAGGCAACTTCGGTTGTGAAATGTTAAAGTATTGTACTGTACTGATCATTGCATTACCGCTTCTCACAATCAAATTCCCTAAATGATAGTAGAGAAAGAACTGTCCGACTGTCTTAGGTGAGAGTTATTAATTTCCTGTTTGCTCAGATGAAAAGTATATTGCTAAATCACAGCATCTATAAACATTTGTAATGCACAATTCAGAAGAATAGCTTCATTTTGTAAACGGCCCAACAGATTTTTATCATAAGACCGAGTTGGAAGTTGTATTGAATAATGCAGAGGAAGGTCTTCTAAAATGGGCAGAATATGTTTACTGAATACTATGGTATGTAATATATTTTATCATATTATGTGCAGGTCATCTTAAAAATGTCAATGTTTTTCCATTTATTTCACCTCAGATGAGTTGGGGCTCTCATGAATCCTCATCAGAACACCTTGTAGAAGCGCAGCATCTTTTGCCACATCCGCCAGCTGCTCTATCAGTGAAGTATTCTTCAACAGCTCCTCTGGTATCCACTGGGCCATCCTGAGTTACCTGGGCCATGAAATAAGACAACAAACTGTGTTGAAACAGTACAAGAGTAAACAACAGAAAAAAAACACTACAGATTAAGTAATGTATTGACTATAGTGGTTAGCAACCAACCTTAATACGTTTTTTTTCTTTTTATTCACCTGCTTGTTCATTCTAGGAAATCGCAAAGGAACAGTACTACAGCTAATGCTTCACTAAAATAATATTATATATATAATAAGCAATTCTCATCATCATAACTATTACTGTTAATACCCAGGCAATTATTGAGCACGTTCAGTTTACCACAATGATTTTAACGTTTCACCAAGGCTGATTTAGACTTAGTTCAATACTTTGAATTGATCATTAGACAGATTTTCACGTGAGAAAAGATCAATAAGTTAAAACGATAACAAACCAGTGCATTTGGTAGCTTCTTGTCACTTGTGCAATAATACTGTGTTATATTTCTGCGTATAGAAACCTTACCAAAAACAGCTTGACCTAGCTAACTGAGGCTATTTTAACAAGAAAACAAGCTACTCCATGAGTTGACCACCGCCACACCGACTGACTAACAACATCAGGCAGGTTGTAACCTGTTTGTAACTGGTAGTAAGCTAACTTCACGCCAAAATATTTCTCCACTAACTGTTGTGTTGGGCCCGAAAAGTTTCACGAGCACGATGTGTTAATGTGAGCTGAATAATATTACCTTTCGAGATGCACTTCAGTATTCAGTAGAGCCACAGGAGCGTCAACACACACCTGAAAATGCATGGAGAAATGTGATGGACCGGGTTCTTATAACAGCCGCACACCACCCGGAAGTGGCCACCGCTCACGAGATCTGCTATTGGCTGGACAGAGCGCTCTGCTCTGTTCAGCCAATCGGTGATCAGGACGTCACCCAAAAGCTAAATCCTGCCAAAGAAAGTGCTGACTGAAGAATGAGATTGCACTTTAGTTACGTTACAAACCACCTCACCTGGGTAGAGGCATTCATGTGGCAGACAGGTAATGTGTGTGGCTCAATTAAACAGAAACAAAAGGTCAGGCAATTATCTTAAAGGCCTACAGCAGATGCGTTCTGTGCATCATATTAGGCTAAAGTAGGCTTATGTTCTTTGTGAAAGCTTTTTAGTAATGTCTGAACGTTCTTTTATCTACACAGTATTCCATATCTGATTTTATTTCACTGTTTGTAATTCCTCTGTCTGTTCCTGTTTTTTTGCTAAGCACTTTTTCACTCTGTTAAGAAAAGTGCTAAAGAAATAAACTGTTTTATTATTAGCCTATTTATTTTTTTAATAATGATATTTATTATAAGTAGGCTAAGGCTTTAGGGTTTTTTCATCTACTGTTGAAAGCATCGAGTAAACTTTATCTTGCAAAATGATTCGATAACTAAACAAAATTATGCTCCAATGTCCATTTTCTAAATAAGTAAAGTTTTTGAGACGAAGCTTGCATGCCCCCAACTATTGTCAATATCAAAGTGTTGTGAATTGTATGTTGTAGCCGTAATTACAATATTGGTAAACACACTGTAGAGTTATAATAGGCAACATAGGAATATAAATGATAAGAAAATAATTAAATGGATTCAAATGTTCCAACCGTATCACGATACACTGAAGCAAATAGCCTATGCCTACAGCATGAAATAGGCTTACTTTAAAATAAACAACCAAAGGCTATATAAATGATGATGAACGTTTCAGTCCAGGTCAGGGATTCCCCAGTTGTCAGTCTGCTCCATACCAGCAGAGGGAGCTAAAGCTTCTGTTTGAGTCACTAAAGAGCTTCTTGGTTCTACATAGCATTCTATCAGCTGTTCCACACTCTCATAATAGGTCCATGGTTCCACACATAGACATTATAATGTCTATGGTTCCACACATGCCTTCAGCTGAAGCAAAGGAAGAGGGGATTTAAACAGTGAGGGAGGCTTTTGTTTGAGATTTTGTGTTGTACAAGGTTGGTGGTTAGAATATAAGTTTTATTTTTTTATGTTTGAGTTTTCTCTAGCTATGCTGTAGGCAATCGACATTTTGTAACACACTCTTATACAGTAGATGGTGATATGCACCTTTAAGTTGTTTGCAATCCACCAATACAACCAGAGAAGAAGAAGAAGAAGCCTTTCAGCTTTGCCACACATGCCTTCAAATTGATCAGTAGGTTTCAGTGCACTCTGTTGACTCAGCATATGGGGAGGGAGGGAGAGAAAAACAAAACAAAGAGTTCAAGTGGATTATGATCGATTAATCGATTAATTATGCCCATCCCTAGTTTCTACGCACACCTTTATAAATGAGGCCCCTGGTCTGTTAACACGGGCACCGGATTACAGATAGTTTGTCTGTATATTTTAACGGAGAACAGCGTCCATCTGACACAGTAAGACGCATACTAAACATTGAAGGTGTCCATGCCCGAACACCAAGACGTAGCCTACACTACCACCAATTCTTCTTAAGTGTAGGGCTGGCCCGAATTATTCGAATATCCGAGTATTTGTTTGTTAAATTAGTATTCGGAGCTCAATTCACTATTCGGAATATTCTTTTTTTTTTTTAAATGTATTTAATTTTTTGCAAAGGTAGCTCAAACTGCAACATATTTTATCAGAAAATAATATTTTAGATACACAAGTTATACAACAATTGTAAAATACAACTTAGACGTTCATTTAAAATATATTATCGAATTATTTGAACTTTGACCTAGTTGGCCACTGACCTTTCAATTCGCAACTGGTGATATCAGCTGTAGGCTACATGATGGTACCAGAGCGAGGCAAACTAAAAGCGGCACCAAGCGCAGTTAGAAGAGAGAGATGTAATATAATGTATTATCATTGGGCCTCACAAATAAGATATATTACTGGATGGTTAAATAATGATGCTAATTCCACATTTCTGGATTTGGAAAATATTGGATGTGAACCTGTACTGTCGGATATGCCCTTTATAAATAATGCAATTTCCCTACAGGGAATAAAAGATAATTTTATTCTTCGAAATACCCTTAAAACATGGAATCAAGTACGTAAACACTTTGGGATTAAAATCAACTCCCTATTCTGGCGCCTATTGTTTGCAATCCTGATTTTGAATTGTCTTGTTTAGATGTGGGTTTTAAAACATTGAATGATGCTGGTATCTTTCGAATACAAGATCTCTTCTCAGATGGGACTTTAAAATCTTTCTCTCAATTCAGGACTGAATTCTATCTCCCTCAAACACAATTTTTCCGTTATTTACAGTTTAGGAGCTATATCCATTCTATACCAACATATATGAGTGGCTTGAATATCAATCCGCTTGAAAAGACGCTATTAAAGGCCTCTTCTTTAAAGAAGAAAGTTTTAAGTTATATTTACTCTCAAATGTTTGTCAACATCCCTACAATTAATAGTAAAATTTCCTGGGGTGAAGATTTTGGATCCCATCTGGATGAGGGGATGTGGAAAAAGATCTTGTTGAATGCAAAGAAAATTACTTGTTCTAATAAATCCTATAAGATTATCCACAGACTGCATGTTACCCCTGTTATTCGATGTAAATATGAAAAATATATATAAATATATAATATATAAATATGTGCTCATCATTATGTGTGAAATGTAAAAGTAGTTGTGGCACGTATATATGGACATCTGATGTGGTCATGTCCAAAAATATCAAGTTTCTGGCTATCGGTCAAAAATGAGATTAAGAAAATTTTTAGGTTTGATATTCCACAAAATCCATATAATTTTGTTTTGGGACTGGATGCCAATTGTGATCGTAGGTAAAGGTACATTCTTAGAGTGGCTTTGTATGCTGCACGCCTCACAATACTACATAAATGGTTAGATGATAATATTACAATGTGGTATGAAAAATGTATGTCCATTTTACCATTCGAGAGATTATCACATGTAATAAGAAATACGCTTGATGTTTTTGTAAGGGAATGGTCCCCATTAGATCTATACCTGAAAGAAGAATGGTCTAGAGTAATATGTATAGGGGTATGAATTTGAAAAGTGACTGAAGAACCACACAAAATATTTAATTTGGCACTGCAACTACTAGCTTTATTTTATTTTATTTTACTTTTATTTTATTTCTTTATGTGACTTGTCTGTTTATTTCTTGTGGTCTCTATATGTCTTGTATCACTTTGTGGTTCCTTGTATTGTCTCACGTAAAATAAAATAAATATAGGGGAGAACGGGGGAATCTGAGGCATCGGGTAATGTGAGCCACCCCCTGTATCTAGGCAACGGAAAACATTTGTGGTCATGTGAGATATATGCTTTCAAGCCCCTCTCATTTCCCCATGGCCCTGAAAGAGAGGACCTCATGGTGCTGTGGTGAGCATGTTTTTTTCACCAAAATAGGTATTTTGCATGTAAAAGTAAATTTTCTTGCTGTCAACTTAATCAACTGTTGTGCCAAAGCAAATGTATTCACGTAGAAAAACTTCTATCATACGTGTTGATGAACTACCAACATATGAAACCATGTGATGATGATAACTGAAGATTAGCCTGAAATGCTAAGAAAGGTAGTTTTTTATCAAATTGTGGTGGTGGGGGAAAGTGAGCCAAATGCTGTGGGGGAAAGTGAGCCACTGTCTCACTTTCCCCCACCATGAGGCACAAGTTAAGTTTAGTCTTAAACAATATTTAATGTAATATTACATAACATATGTTTTATTTTAATGTCATACACATTGTAGAAAAGCCATCATGCCAAGGAAATACACCAGGAAGACGACCTGGGGCAACCACTCGGAAAGAGCACCTTCTCCTCTTTCCCTGTAACCTTCAGGGCTGGACTGTAGAGTAGGCCTAGTTGTAGAGTATGACAGGCTGATGTTATAATCCAGTTGGGTCTTCTCCTGTGTTCTGAGTCCCAGGCTGTTCTCGCTGGTTCTGATTTTCCTATGCTTTGACCCCCAGACACAAACTGGCTCTAAGGGTCCTGTGTTCTGACCCCCAGACTGTGTTCTAATCTAACTGGTTCTATCTTTCATTTGAATGTTATCAAAACCTTTTGAATTATAATATGTTGTATTTGATTTTGTTCAGAGTTACTTTCAAGTGTTTAGAAAATTAGCTTTGCTTAATTGACCAAACCCCATCATTCTTTTACTAGTCCGACATTAGTTCTGGAATGTGTGGCTAGCTTTCAGGATTCTAACTGTTACAATATGTGTTGTTATGGTAGTTTCAGAGTGGAAAAAGTAAGTGGTTCACTTTACCCCCTTGATTTTTCTGGTCTGTCTCAGTTAACCCCACAGCTGGGGTAAAGTGAGCCACATGACAACTTTTTTTAAAACAATCATATTTTCAATGCCGTTTGTCTTAAAATAATTCTGCTAATGCCCATTTCTAGGAAACACCCTGAATTAATGGGAAATGTGTAAATTTGAGTGATAAATCATTTTAGCTCGCTTAGAGGGGAGCAAATGTAAAAAGTGGCTCAGATTACCCCGTTCTCCCCTATATATATACAAAAGTGAGTACACCCCTAACATTTCTTCAAATATTTCATTATATCTTTCCATGCGACAACACTGAATAAATGACACTTTGATACAATGTCAAGTAGTCAGTGTACAGCTTGTATAACAGTGTAAATTTACTGTCCCCTCAAAATAACTCGACACAGCCATTAATGTCTAAACTGTTGGCAACAAAAGTGAGTACACCCCTAAGAAAAAATGTCCAAATTGGGCCCAAAGTGTCAATATTTTGTTTTGCCATCATTATTTTCTAGCACTGCCTTAACCCTCTTGGGCATGTAGTTCACTAGAGCTTCACAGGTTGCAACTGGAACCCTCTTCTACCCATTCATGACGACATCAAGGAGCTGGTGGATATTAGAGTCCTTGCGCTCCTCCATCTCCCGTTTGAGGATGCCCCAAAGATGCTCAATAGGGTTTAAGACTGGAGACATGCTTGGCCAGTCCATAGCCTTTACCCTCAGCTTCTTTAGCAAGCCAGTGGTCGTTCGGAGGGGTGTTTGGGGTCGTTATCATGTTGCAGTACTGCCCTGCGGCCCAGTTTATGAAGGGAGGGGATCATGCTCTGCTTCAGTATGTCACAGTACATGTTAGAATTCAATGAACTGTAGATCCCCAGTGCTGGCAGCACTCATTTAGCCCCAGACCATGACACTCCAACCACCATGATTGACTCTAGGCAAGACACACTTGTCTTTGTACTCCTCACCTGGTTGCCGCTCCACACTCTTAACACCATCTGAACCAAATAAATGTATTTTGGTCTCATCAGACCACAGGACATGGTTGCAGTCATCCATGTCCGTAGTCTGTTTGTCTTCAGCAAACTTTTTGTGGGGTTTCTTGTGCATCATCTTTAGAATAGGTTTTCTTCTGGGATGACAGCCATGCAGACCAGTATGATGCAGAGTGTGGCGTATGGTCTGAGCACTGACAGGTTGACCCCCCACCCCTTCAAGCCCTTCAGCAATGCTAGCAGCACTCATACGTCTATTTTCCAAAGCCAACCTCTGTGTACGACGCTGACCACGTGCACTCAACCTTCGTAAACTGGGCCGCAGGGTGGTATTGCAACATGATAACGACCCCAAACACACCTCCAAACGACCACTGCCTTGCTAAAAAAGCTGAGGGTAAAGGTTATGGCCTGGCCAAGCCTGTCTCCAGACCTAAACCCTATTGAGCATCTTTGGGGCATCCTCAAACAGAAGGTGGAGGAGCGTAAGGTCTTTAATATCCACCAGCTCTGTGATGCTGTCATAAATGGGTGGAAGAGGGTTCCAGTTGCAACCTGTGAAGCTCTAGTGAACTACATGCCCAAGAGGGTTAAGGCAGTGCTGGAAAATAATGGTGGCCACACAAAATATTTACACTTTGGGCCCAATTTGTACATTTTTTCTAAGGGGTGTACTCACTTTTGTTGCCAGCAGTTTAGACATTAATGGCTGTGTGTCGAGTTATTTTGAGGGGACAGTAAATTTACACTGTTATACAAGCTGTACACTGACTACTTTACATTGTATCAAAGTGTCATTTATTCAGTGTTGTCCCATGGAAAGATATAAAGAAAAATGCGAAGAAATGTGAGGGGTGTACTCACTTTTGTGAGATACTGTATATTAAAAAAAAAGAGAGAGATGGAGGAAGAATGTGTTCCTCTTACCTCTATACCACAACATTAGCGCAATTTTGGAAGGGAAAGTAATGCTTGGCGTAATGCTAACATTAGCTTAGCTTAGCACTTTTTGTGTATGCTACGTTCGTAATGCGCAGTGCTGCTATTGCCCATTATTAACAGTGATTTGCTTGCATCATGGGAATACGCGGTCAATAATGGATATAATATGGACACAAATGACCTGCACTATCAATATTGGATCTTTGTATGGATTTATAAATCACCGAAAATGTGCATGTTACGGGATGAATTGAAAAGCTCCTGTAAGGGTAATGGTGACAGAGAGGCCAGCTGATTTGGAACGGAACAACAGCTGTTTGCTTCCAAGGGGAAAAAGTAAGGAACTCCAACTTTATTACCGTTCGAAAGTTATTAAAGCATCAACAAACCAGGCAGCTTACTGTCTCGGCTCACACACTCGGTTTCAGTGAGT
Organism: Ammodytes dubius; assembly: GCA_026122265.1. NCBI lineage: Eukaryota > Metazoa > Chordata > Actinopteri > Uranoscopiformes > Ammodytidae > Ammodytes > Ammodytes dubius. The sequence continues at coordinate 6,972,394 of CM047511.1, forward strand.
ACATTGGGATTATTAATGTTGGTTTTGATGGTGTTTTTAGAACGAGTACTCGAATATTCGCTCGGGAAATCCAACGAGTATTCGAAACCTGTAAAATGGTATTCGGGCCAGCCCTACTTAAGTGCAACCAAATCTACCCTCGGGTACAAATAAAGTGACCTTAACCTTAACCACCACTGACCAAAAAGCACAAGAAAAGCCGGCTTCAATATGCTCAACCAGATCAACAAGCCACAGAGGTTTTGGGATTCGGTTATGTGGAGCGTTGAAACAAATCTTGAGCTTTTCAGGCCTATGTATCAGTGGTATGACCAGAGGAGGAAGTATGAAGCATATGCTGAAAAAGAGCACCCTGCCTACAGTGAAGTATGGGGCTTAGTGATGCTCTGGGGCTGCTTTGAATCCTCTGGAACTGGAAAACTCAGTTGATTCTACTGTATGCAGGAAACTACGAATACTATTAAAACAATGAAACTCATAATACAATGAGGTGCCACACAACTAAGGATACATTTGTAAGTAGTTGAGATACTGTAGGTTATACATAAGTGTCTCTCAGTTAATAATGCTCATTGGATAAATATATTATGTTAAATGTAAACCTGAACATGCAAATTGCCATCCCATGCTTCTCACCTTACAAAGATGCTAATATTAAAAAATGCCAACCTTTCCCTTTAAAGTACAACTCCTGTCCATATTTTCATCTCACTACTGTGCTTGATTTGTTTGTAGTCAAATAAGTAGGTAAGCAGATATATTTAAAAAAGGAAGAATCTTTATTTACAGTTTATTTTTTGCATGTTGACATGTCAAGCAGTACTTTTTTGGCCCAAAGAGTCTTACATTTGGTTTTAAATTCTGCTTCATCTTACCTTAAGAATACGTCTACTACATAATCACAGTATCAAACCTAAAATTAATCACAGGATACATACGAATATGGGATAAAGAAAAAAGAAATTCTTTCAACATCATATAATTCAGAATTAAAAAATGTAATCATCAAGTCAAGTTAATTTCACTTGTACAGATAACAATTTGCCTTAGAGGGCTTTAAAATCTTTACAGCATACACCACCCTCTGTCCTTCGACCCCTAATTTGGATAATGAAAAAAAAACTTAACAATAAAAAGGGAAAACAATTAAAGACAACCCTTCTACAGTCAGGATATAGACATTCTTGGCTAGTGTAACTGTATTATTAGTATTATTTATTAATTTTTATATACCGACATGTCTTTTATTACACAAAGGGTGGTAGGTTCTAGGATGTTATGTGTGTATATGGCAGTTTATGTATGAAAGGACATACAGTTTATTGATGTATGTGGAGGTATACAGTATAGTACATGTATGTGCATATGTTGTATATATATGTATGTCTATAGTTATAAATGTAAATTGCACATACTGTCTGCAAAAAAAACAAAACAAAAATTGTTTAAAAGAAAGAAGGGGAAGACACTTCAGGAAGAGCAACAGAGGAAGGCTCCTTGTCACATCATCACAGTAGAATTGCAATTAGCCCTTCTGTTGTTGGGCGCTATACAGTACATATTAGTTATATATTTTCTTTAGTTATAAATATATTATAGGGGAGAGTGGCCTAAGTTGTGCATTTTGGAAGTTGTGCCACCCCTTGTTTCTAGAAAACCGTGGAAGAAATTGGAAATGTGACCACATATTTAAGAAGAGCCATCCATTTCACTCATCCTGTAAAGAAGGGAGACACAAGGAATAAGATATAAGCACATTTAAGCTAAAAAAACTGTGTTTTGCCTTTCAAAGTAAAATTTCCATGATCAAGGTTTTTTGATTATTGTGTCTGAACAATTATAGACAAGTTTGAAAACATTTGACACATGTTTTAGTGCTTTGGTATGCTACATTTTGAGTCTATACAGTTAGCACGATGTCAGCCCTAAATTGCTGCATCATGCTTATTATCCAAATTTCTGGGATTGGGGTGATTTGTGCCAAAGGGCCTGGGTGAGTTATAAGTAAGTAAGTAAGTAAAATGTATTTATAAAAGCACATTTATGACAGTTTGCACTGTCCAAAGTGCTGTACATAGTGCATTCAGTAGGTAAACAATGAAGGTAAAATAACAATAACCAAAATAAAAGACGTAAAGCCCATACATCCACATAAACACAGATAGTAGTGCAGAGGTAAGATAGTTAATGGGGAGGAAACACCAGGGTGTACATATGGGTTTTGAGCCTTGATTTAAAGGCAGAAATGTAGGGGAATCACATTTGTCAGGTGGCAGTTGGTTCCACAAGCACGGAGCAACTAGTGCAAAGTACATTTCTGAGAGTTGTGCCAGTGGCATGGCTGTATACGCTGGTCACCAAAAGAAAGTGATTGTCTACAGTAGCTCAGAAGAGAGTGACATCTCAATTCCACTTAACGACACCACTGATGAGAGTTCAGATGGCCAGAAAGATGATGATGGTGACTTTGTCATTGTGAGCTTTGCAGGTAAAACCATTAGATCTGCTAGGCCTTGTTTAAGAAAATTGACCTTCAATCTTTGTCAACTATTTACTTTATTTACTTTAAATACACCTTAAATAAGTGATTGTGTAATGGATTTGTCTTGCATTACAGTTTATGAGATATATATCAATGGCACAATTCACCCCATGGTATTCTCTCCAACCGCACAACTTACACCACACCGGGGGCAAGTTGTGCATCAAGACAACTTTTTTTCCGAAAGCTATATTTCTTCAACAGTTTATTCCAGATCCAAAGTTTTTATTGCCAGGGATGCACAACACCCTGAAATATATGTACATATTTGAGTTGGAGACTTTACTGTCAAGGCCTTACTTTAAAGTCACTTTGAGTGAAAAGTTGCACAACTTAGGCCACTCTCCCCTATGCATTATATTTTTGGGAGTGTGTCAATGTTCCCACATTTCTAAGTTATCTAACTATCTGATAAAGACTAGTAGCCTATGTCTGTCTGTGTCTGTGTTTTGAAGGTCTCACTCCTATTCTAACCTCTCCCTGTCCCCTAACCATCCCGCTGTAATGCCTGAACCTAATCGCCAATTTCAGGAACATAAGGCTGTGGGACCATAGGGCTGTGGGAGCAACGTGCTGTGGGTACATAGGGATGACCCCATATTTTTTGTCAAGTTACCGACCATGATTTCAGTCACTGTTTATGTTGGAGCATTCCAATGTCAAAAAAACAACCTCAAAATGTAATTCTATCTGTATTATTTATAAAATTAAAATTTCGAATAAATCGTTTAAAAAAGCAGTCAGTATAGTTCAAGTGATAAATTGTAAAATAAAAAGGTGGTATGCAGCAAAAAGAGAAATTATTCTGTCTAAGGACACTTGATTTTTTTCCTGCCTGCTTAGCACTAGCAGTCAAGAGAAAGTGTACTGGGCTTTCCTGTTCAACATTGACTTTACCTTAATAGTCTTCTGACGATCCAATTTTACCATTGCACAAAGTCAAAAACTTAACATAACAGTAAACTGTGTTGTAGGGTAACAACAGCTCTGCAGTAAATATTAGTATTTTTATGCTCTACGTAAACATATTCAGTTTGAAAACACCTGTCTATGACTAAGTGCCACAACATAGACATTCAAAGTCAAGTGATCATTTTCCTAAGCCAGTATGATTTTTTTTTTAATGAAAATATGACAAGATTTACTATATAATGACAAATACAAAATATTGTCTTCTAATAAAAACTGGTCCTCCTTTCCTTTTAAGGTAGGGTACTGGGATTCTCAGACAAGGAGAGGATTGTCCAGCACTGACACTCCTATTGATATGCCCCCGTATGCGTGCTCTGAACTCTTGGTTCTCAGCAGATGACCCACACACTGGTTCATCACCGTGTCTTTACCTCGCCTGTAGGGAGACAAACACAGATCACTGATAAGACTAGGAAATACAGGTGAAACTCGAAAAATTAGAATATCGTGCAAAAGTTCATTTATTTCAGTAATTCAACTTTATAGGTGAAAATAATATCTTATACAGACTCATTACATACAAAGTGAGATATGTGAAGCCTTTATTTTTTATAATTGTGATTATTATGGCTTACAGTTTATAAAACCCCCAAATTCAAAATCTCAGAAAATTAGAATTTTACATAAAATCAATAAAAAAAGGATTTTAAATACAGAAATGTCGGCCCTCTAGAAAGTATAATCATGCATATGTACTAAGTACTTGGTTTGGGCCCCTTTTGCACAAATTATTGCCTAAATGCGGTGTGGCTTCAAGGTCCTGATTGGCCCACTCCGTTTGCCCGTTAGTCTGGGGGTGGTAGCCTGAGGAGAGACTGACAGAGGATCCTAATTCACGACAGAAGGCTTTCCATACCTGGGACACGAATTGTGGACCCCGATCGGAGACCACATCAACCGGGATCCCGTGGAGGCGGACCACATGCTGAACCAGGAGATCAGCAGCTTCAGACGCTGTGGGAAGCTTGGGCAGTGGCACAAAATGGACAGCCTTGGAAAATCTATCAACAATGGTGAGTATGGTAGAATTACCTTCGGACAGCGGGAGACCAGTGACGAAGTCGAGACCAATGTGACTCCAGGGGCGCCAGGCACCGGGAGGGGACAGAGCAACCCTGAGGAGGGTTGATGCGAGGACTTACTGCGTGCGCAGACAGTGCAGGCGAGAACGAAGGCACGGGTGTCAGCCTCGATGGTGGGCCACCAGAAGTGTCGCTTGGCCAGGGACAGGCTGCGGTTTACACCCGGGTGGCAGGAGAAACGTGAATTATGCACCCACTGGAGGACCTTGGAGCGGACAGCACTTGGCACGAACAGACGACCCTGCGGCCCGGTTCCCGGATCCGGTTCCTCCCTCAGCGCCTCTCGGATCCGTGCCTCAAACTGCCACCGGACTGCCCCCACCACACAGCCAGGGGAGATGATGGTATCGGGACTGGAGAGGCCGTGGTCAACGGCAAACTGTCAGGACAGGGCGTCCGGCTTCCCATTCTTGGACCCTGGTCGAAAGGTGAGCTGGAAGTTAAATCGACCAAAGAATAATGCCCAGCGGGCTTGGCGGGAGTTAAGGCGCTTGGCGGACTGGATATAGGACAGGTTCTTGTGATCAGTCCAAACAATAAAAGGGATCTCCACCCCCTCCAACCAGTGCCTCCACTCCTCGAGCGCTAGCTTAACAGCTAGCAGTTCCCTGTTGCCGACGTCGTAGTTGTGCTCTGCTGGTGACAGGCGTCTGGAGAAGAAGGCACAGGGATGAAGCTTCTGGTCCTCCGGGGAGCGTTGAGAGAGGACCGCCCCTACCCCGGAGTCTGAAGCGTCGACCTCAACCACGAACTGCAGGGCCGGATTGGGATGAGTGAGAATGGGAGCTGAAGTGAACCGCCTCTTCAGTTCAACGAACGCCGCTTCAGCCTCAGGGTTCCAAGAGAAGGGGATAGCTGGGGAGGTAAGTCTAGTGAGGGGAGCCGCTACTTGACTATAATCCCTGACAAACCGTCGGTAGTAGTTGGCAAAGCCCAAAAAGCGCTGGAGCTGCTTTCGGGTCACGGGTTGAGGCCACTGTGCCACCGCCTGTACCTTCTCGGGGTCGGCCCTCACCTGCCCTCGCTCTATGATGTACCCCAGAAAGTCCACGGAGTCCACATGGAATTTGCACTTCTCCGCCTTGACATACAGCTTGTTCTCCAGGAGTCGCTGTAACACCTGCTTCACGTGTTGGACATGTTCCTCCTGTGAGCGAGAGAAAATCAGTATGTCGTCCAAGTACACAAACACAGTGCGATTTAAGAGGTCACGGAGCACATCATTAACCAAGGCTTGGAAGACAGCGGGAGCATTAGTGAGTCCAAAAGGCATTACCAGATATTCAAAATGCCCGAGGGGGGTCTTAAATGCAGTCTTCCATTCGTCTCCCCTCCGAATGCGGACAAGGTGATAAGCATTGCGGAGATCAAGCTTGCTGAAAACTGTGGCACCGTGGAGGGATTCAAAAGCAGAGTTAATTAAAGGCAGAGGATACTTGTTCTTGATAGTGATGTTGTTAAGACCCCTATAGTCTATGCAGGGACGCAGGGAACGATCCTTCTTGGCCACAAAGAAAAACCCAGCCCCGACAGGAGATGGCGAAGGTCGGATAATACCTGAAGCAAGGGACTCCTTGATGTATGTCTCCATTGTCTCTCGTTCAGGCCGGGACAGGTTATACAGACGACTGGATGGTAAAGGAGCACCTGGAAGAAGATCAATAGCACAGTCATAGGGCTGGTGAGGGGGCATAGAGAGGGCACGTTGCTTACTAAAAACCTCTCCCATACTGTGATATGCGGCAGGAACTTCAGACAGGTCAGGGGGCTCAAGCTTTAAAGGCACAGTGGCTCCCTCTGCTGGGGAAAGGGCGGACCGCAGGCAAGACGAGAGGCAATAATCACTCCAACTTAGTCGCCCAGTTGATGTGGGGATTGTGTAACATTAACCAAGGCTGGCCTAAAACTAAGGGAGTGTGAGGGGAAGAGATAATGTGAAACTGTATTACCTCATGGTGGTTGCCTGACAGGACAAGGCGAAGGGGCTCTGTGCGATGGGTAACCCGTGCCAGCAGCTTCCCATTAAGTCCCTGGGCATTGAGGGGAGTAGCGAGCGGTCGAGTGGCAATACCTGCTCTAGCAACGAAGTCAGCATCCAGGAAGCTCTCATCAGCTCCAGAGTCCACCAGAGCGAACAGTGAATGGGTTTGTTGGTTACAGGAGAGTGTAGCCTGCAGTTGCATGCGAGTTTGGGGGAAAGGTGCCGAAGTGATCTTGCTCTCCAGTATTCCCACCGTTACTGGGGAGCACTCCCTTTTGGCCGCTGGGGACAGGAGCTCAGGAAGTGACCGGGTTGAGCGCAGTAGATGCAGAGGCCTTCATCTATCCTCCGAGAGCGCTCAGCATAGGAAAGTTTGGCTCGGCCCAGCTGCATGGGCTCCTCTGCCGAGGAGGAGGGAAGGACAAAGGAATCAGGGGACTGACTGGAGAAACGGCCTGGGGAGTGTCTTACAGGGGCTGAGGTAGAACGGGAGGAGAACGGGTCATGAGGCCGCCCGGCTCTCTCCCTACGACGCTCTCTAAGGCGATTATCAAGTCTGATAGCTAGGGCCACTAACTCGTCCAAGCTAGCTGATTCGTCCCGAACTGCTAACTCATCCTTAACTGGATCGGCTAGTCCGTTGAGAAATGCCCCCTGAAGAGCCTCATCATTCCACCCCGTCTCTGCCGCTAGCGCTCTGAACTCTACCGAATACTCAGCTACGCTGTGGGTACCTTGTCGTAGTGTGAGGAGTCGCTTGGTGGCATCCCTGCCGCGCACCGGGTGATCGAACACCTTCTTCATCTCAGCCAAAAACAAAGCAAAAGAAAAACAAACAGCTGACTGACCCTCCCACACTGCTGATGCCCAGGTTAATGCTTTACCCGTGAGTAAACTGATACTATAGGAGATCTTGGCTCTGTCTGTGACATAGGTAGATGGCTGTTGCTCAAACGCTAAGCTGCACTGAATCAAAAAAGGCCTACATGCCCCAAAGTCACCTGAATAGCGCTGCGGCGCCGGGACACGGGGTTCACGGGCTTGGAGAAGCGGCGGAGCTGAGGCAGGACCTTGTTGAGGACGACCGGGGTCGGCAGGAGATGGGGGAGTGAGGTGTGCCGAGACAACGTTGAGTTGCTGCCCCATAGCAGTAACACAGGTGGAGAGCCCACTTAACGTGGAGAGAACATCACGGAGGGCCTGCTCATGTTTCCCCACGAGCACTCCCTGCGCTGCCAATGCCTGATGGATGGAGTCCGTCTCTGCTGTGTCCATGTTTAGGGCCAGATTGTACTGTAACGGTTGGGGTCTGGAGGACACAGGCGCGGAGACAGTGTAAGTAAAAGAAGATTTATTTGCGGAGAAACCAGTAGGGTGTTAGGACCGTGATCCGGGAAGGGAAACTGGCTGGCATGGGGGTCCAGGGAGAGAGCCACGGGGCAAGTCCAGGGGGCTGAGTGGAAGCAGGCTAGAGCAGACAGGCAGGAGGGGTCCGAGGAGTAGTGCTGGAGAGCTAGGGCTGGAGCTGGTGGCTGGAGTCAGGCCGGGAGAACTGTGGCAGAGAAACAGGGGTTAACCAGGAGAAAGTGCAAAAAAACAGAGCTGGAAACAGGTGAGCTAGAGAGAGAACTGACTGTGTGAGAACAGAAGCTACAATCTGGCAGTGTCTGGAAGGAAGGGCCGGGTATATGAAGAGCAGTTGATGATGATTGATGGCAGCTGTGAATGCTGGTGATTGACTCCAGCACACCTGTCTCCAACCCTGCAATTAGACCAGCACATGGACAAGGGTAATAGGGAAAACACACACCAGGCCAAGGGGCCCAAGCGGGATCATGACAAACATATCCTACCACGTGATTGTAAACTAAACTGTGGGCCTGCACTTGCAGTAACTTGTAAAATAGTCTGAACCAATATAAAAAAAAATAAAGAATTGTTGATCCTGACATGAAAAAATATTGTGATATAATATTTTTGTCATATCACCCACTAGCACTACTTCTACTGTAAACACAATCTTCCCAACATGTTTTCTCTGGTCCTCACCATCTTTATTCAAACAGACATTAATGTACATACAGTATGTTGTTCTCACAAACAGGGTATGTTGCACTAAAAAGTAGTATATTTTACCTTGCATACAAAGAGGGACCATGTGACAATTCTTTGTTTCCATATAATGTGAGTCCTTTGTAAAAACTCACTGAAACACAAACATGTAGTACTTAACACAGTAAGCTACACATAGACAATGTGGATTCATCCTGAGTAACCAACCAACAAGTTACAGTCAAAGAACAGATTCCCAAAATAAACTTCATATGCTTGGACTAAAGCAATGTCATGTTTGAAGTCAGAAACCTTTTTAACTGTCATCCTGAGTTGCAGTTTGCCGATAGAAATGGTATACAGTACAGTGTGCCTTTTTATCATTTGCTGCATGGGGAAATTAATTTGAATTAATTTGTTATCCATCTTCTTACCTCCTCCCTCTCGCTGGGGCTTCAGGACAAAGCGGTCTGGTGCTGCCAGAGCCATTGCTACAGTTTGGTCTCCCTCTGGTCCCTAGACAACAACAACACAAACACAACAGGATTAGAAAACTACCATTGGAGCATCACAACACCACAATTTGACTTTAACACTGTCTGTATACAATGTAATAGAGTCAAGAGCCTTTTCACTGAACATTAAAAACCCTGTGTAAATCCTTCTAACTATGTAATTTGGGGAGTTTGTTGCACTTTTTGTTGCATGATAGTGTAGTATCTCTTCTTAACTGATGGCTTGGCTGGATGAAATGAAGTTGACAGCTACGCAGTGTGAGGAGGCTTTCAGGAACAAATCTTTATTTAACACAACAAATTAACTGCAGTACAACGAAGCCAATTTAAAAGTCTAAGTGATTAGAAAGCCAGATTAGAACAGAGGAGATGCAGGTAGTTCCTGGTCAAATGTAAAAGCCTACTGAATTCGTCTGTGTGTCCGTATCTTACCTAGAGGATCTAACATGAGCTGATTGGCTATTAAAATCAACAACTATGCCCTTCCCATACAAACTTATTGCAAGCCTATCCTTAAGAGGGCATTTACAGAAATCTTTAACTATCTATCTATCTGTCCATGTTTGGACTGTGGCCAGGCCAGGGCCTTTCCGTGCGTTCCCAGATTCTGGAGTAAACACACCAAGATCTAGCTAACCTAGACCATAAAAACGTCATACCAGTGTCTGCCTTAACTTAAACACAGATAAGATGATTTACAGAAGCTCAGTCCTCCCGGCCGACATCTCACATTCCTACAGAAATGTGTTTAGGGAGATTATATACCACAATAGTAAGCATTTGAAAAGACTTAGGCATATTGTCAGTTACATTGGATAAACTTTAAAGAAATTCCGTTTAGATAAGGCAGGCTATGTTCTGGTTCTTATGACACATTAAGTATTTTACACATGGCATGGCAGTTCACAGCCTGTGAACTGCCATGAACTGCCTGTGAAATGGAGACTGTTTGATATAGCCACGCCTACAGAGTCCTGTCAAACCTACTAGCTGTTTTTAAACTAAGTTTTATAATATTTATGAACATTTATTTTCAATCACATTTTTGACACCCAACTTTGCACAAACTTTATTTATTTTTTAACTTCATTCAAATCCTTATTGTATAAAAACACTGTAACAAGTGTGAATAGTATGAGTTAGGGCCTCACCATGTCTAGCGTGTAGAGGCCAGTGAACGTGGCCCTGATCAGCTCCACTGCTTGGGGTTCCTCGGGGAAGAACTTCTCCAGAACTCCAGGTCTGGCCAGCACCTGCTGGACCTTCTTGGTTCCAGCCAGGTGAGTGCTGATGTCTGGACACTTCACAGCCATGGAGCGCTCGATCAGAAGGCGAGCATCCTAAGTCTAGGATTGAAAAAAAAAACACATATCGTTAGCCTCATAGCATGAATTGCCTAAATCATATTCAAGATTCAAGATTCAAGATTCAAGATGATGTATTTGTCATTGTACCAAAACAACGAAATGTGGTTTACAGTCATACCCCACCAAGAGACATTCAGTGACAGTAACAAACATGGGAGACAGGGGGGGTACACTGAAGAGTCGGCAGCGTGCGCTGCGCCCCTTAAAGTAGGAAGGAAAAAGAGAACATCGGGAAAGACAGGTTAAAAAAAATGCTACTCTCACACGAGCTCCTTAGGTGCAAGTGTGTGATTAGTACAAAAACCACCTTAGCATAGTAAGCAACAAGATAATAACGCCACAGACAAATAGACACGTCGAAAGCACAAAGGAATGGGTAGGGTTCATGGGACGGTAGGTGTCACAGCCCAGGCGCTAGGGGCGTACGCAGCCGGCAGGCGCCCCGCCCGCAGCTGTCCGCGCTGCGACAGGAGGGAGAGGGGGAGGATTCAGGAAGGCTTAGAGAGGTCGGGGAGTGTGTGCTATGTGTTTATTTACTCTACTCTATTCTACATCTACATCTACGTTTCGTTAGCCTAATAGCATAATTGCCCAAGTCATATTTTAAGGGTTATAGAGTAGGGTAAAGTAGATATAGAGTAAAAATTATTTAGGCAATTATGCTATGAGGCTAACGACATATTGATTGTCCTCTCCTGGTCGAGAATCCAGAAATATTTGAACTAGCCATTGACTGAATACAACTAGTATCAGACCTACAAAGCAGTGATATAGAATGTCATATGATAAAATACAATTGAACCTTAAGCCTGGTCTCCACTGAGCGGTACAGTTAACAAAGTAAGCCTACATCCATCGATTTATAGATTCATGCCTGAGACAAGTCGACTCGTACAATTATAATTTGTTCACCTCCGTAATACAGATAGTCCTATTATTCTACACAAAAACCCATCACATTTCAGTGAATACAGCAACATCCTTTTAGGGAATTGTTTCAGCATCTGATAAGCCATTAAGCTTTATACATATTCAAACTGAATTTCCTATTTTTTTCATAGTCCTTCCTGTACCTCAAACAATATTACACCAAACATGTGTTGCACACTTGAATAATTAAACTCAAGAGTGACTTGACGTAGTTTCTTTAATGAGTTCTGTAAACAGACACAGGCAAAGTACACATTTCGTTACGACACGTTCTGTCCGCCATTGTTCCAATACTGCTCTAATAATGTGTAGCTTTCACTGTTTACATCCTAATCTAAGTATTGCACAATTGACCAAAATACATATTAATACACATAGAAATTGCATATGGAAATACACAAAATAAAAGCACATTGTGACTCCTGATAATTTTCCCAGTTCTTAACCTTGGCCTACAAAGTAAACAAACACAATCTAAATGTACCGCGACCGGACCCTAATGGCGACGCAAGAAGATTAGCTTAACTGCTACTGAAGTTGCTTATGACGGCATTACAACCTTTTAATACAACATTCACGGTAGAGTTAACAGGCCAACTCTTCCCCACATATCTAAACCCTTTCCCAGCTCATTCTTATGTACATTCATGACTCTTATATTGTTTGCTTACCTGTAAACAGACACAGGCAAAGTACACATTTCGTTACGACACGTTCTGTCTGCCATTGTTCCAATACTGCTCTAATAATGTGTAGCTTTCACAGGATAGAACAATACATCAAGGCCACCCTGTGGCGGAAATGAGATACTACATAGGCCTGTGTAAAGGTAAATGGAGCACAATGTTTACAAAATGAAACAAAAACAAGAAGAATGACTAATAAACTAATTATGGCAAAAATAAGGACATCATATATGTAAATTCCTGATGGAATACCAGGGGCACGAAGCCAAAGTAGGGTGAAGCTGAAAAGGCCTCAAGCTGGAGGCCTTCTGGGCTTCACCGTGGTGAACTTAGAAAAAAAAAAGTTTTTTCCTGATGCAGTACCAGGGGCATGAAAAGACTTATGCTCTGGAGCGCAGGCAGTGAGCTGGGTAACTAGGGGCATGAAGGGATTTGGCTATCTTAAGAGAGTCATAGTTACGACCGCCATTACCATAGATTCAAAGAGTGCCAGCATCTAACACTCTTAGACCCGGACGGTCCGAGCCGGCCCGGAGGGCCGCCGCTCGTCCGTCGCCGGTGATTCACACCTGAAGAGGCGCCTCTCTGTCGGGAGGGCCGGTCCCCAGAGGGGGTCACTTATCTTAAGCAGTGCTCCTCCCAAAGGAGTCGTTACATCACCCCCGGAGGAGGCTTTAGACCCCGTAGGGAACCAATCCGTTGCGACGGGGCAGCAGCCCGTTGGGCTAGCCGGCCACACTAAGGGGCGAGCCCCGAAGGGAATCCCCGCGACTAGAGTCCTGTTTTTGCATGGGTGCCGTTACCTTTTCCGTTTTTCGACTCGCGGGTCCTGGATTGCCACAGAACATGTTTCACCAGGGACTCAAAGTTCGGGGTTGACAGCCCGTACTGCCGGCCATGCTCCAAGACCGGATTATGCATCATTGCTGTATGCATCACCCACTACACCCTGTCCGGCCTACTAGCCTGCATGGAATGAACATTTTTCGTCAACGTATGGGCGGCATGGTTCGAGAACGAGACTGAACCCCACTCTCCCTATCACAGGCGGTATGGCCACAGTCCCCTCACGCCTGATGGCCGCTGTCGCAGGACATGTGAGGACTCCGACCCAGTATTCAGCCTCAACCCGCCCACAGGACCTTCCCGCCAGAACGTGCATAAACACCGACACAAGGCCGCTGTTCACCCCGCCTGTCGAGTCGCTCCAGCGGGACAAGCGCGACTGCTGTCCTGTGACTCTTACCCCTTGTCCAACATATAGAGGCTGTTACAACTCCCCCTGACTGGACTCCCGCAAGACCAGTATGGCTGTAGTGATCCACTTACACGGTGTGGACCTGCTATGGGAGCCACTTCATTTGTGCGCCCTGCTGCACCCAAATTCCCAGATCTGTCCAAGCAATGCTTGACAGATGCCATTTGGTCATCAAAGTGTTAAAGCCACAACGACTGATGTTTCGGGTCCCGGACCACTCCTCACGTCCTCCTTCACGGAATAACGAGAGTTGGACCAGCGTAAGGGACAGGTCGTGAGACTTTCCCTTGTTTTTTAGAGCGTATTCCCAGGAAAGTCTCTGACACGAGTGCGGGGGTGATCTACTCGAGACTCGACCAACCTTACGTGTACTGTGGCCCCCCAGGTTAGATAGGTCGTCACACCTAAGGGCTCTGCCGTGTAATGAATTGAATTCGCGAACGCCCCGACTGGGTGGCTCCGGAGATGGATCAACCATTGCCTAGTTGTACCTCACACCATCATACCATCACCGACCCAGCTAGATGATCCGACACTAAATCCCAGGGATGAGCATGGAAGGCAAAGGATAACCGAGTTTCCTCTGTCACCACCTCGTTTATTAAGGCCTGGACAACTTTTCCAAGGGTTTCAAAATCATGACCTTTCGGGCGCCCCTACCCCACTACTAGAGCAGGTAGGGGACATTAATCCCCCCTCCACCCCTTGGAAAGGGGAGGAGAGTTGGGTACCTGAAGGCGTGTAATGGAGGGCTACCCTAGGGTAGTCACATTACACAGGTTATAGTTCCGAGGTTCGGCCGATCTCAGCGATGCCGGAGCAGGACATCCCCTCCAAGGAGGGGAAACAAGTCATCCGGTCGAGACGGGTCAGGGAAAGGGCCACCTTTGGTCACTCCTTTCCTGGGGTCAAGCTTTAGGGGGTAAATCAGTGAAAATGGCTAACCTCCATCCCGCACTAGGAGTGCGATTCACCGATACAACCCCCCTTAGTCTCTCCAACACAGTACTAGGAATCCCTCGGGTCAACTCTGTGCAAAGACGTAGTTGGTGTTTTTAGAACAAGGCTTCCAGCACAGAAAACTATGCCTTAGTTCAGGTTCCTACTCCCCCCAACCATAGTCTTTACTGATTTCGCATCGTCTTGAGTTATGTTACTACTCATGGCTGGGCTCCACCCGGAACTCTGCCGCAACGCCTGCGCCGGACGAGGCTTTTGTATAGCCTTATGGTATCAATGGTCTGTAAAAAGGTTCTGCGACTTAAACATGTCGCAAAGGATCTGATGCGCGCCTTGCTTAAGCCCATGCGACACAGCACCCTGTCATTATGCCCGTGCCACTTGCCCCTCGCTCCAATCAGAAAACCACTAACCAAAACTTTCGTTACCGCCGGTCGTATCGCCATCACCGCTCTTGTGAACTTGCGATACTTTTTAGTTTTCATGGCTGCCGAGTCACGCAAGGTGACACTGGAGACTTCGAAGGGTAGGGCAACATCGATGATCAATGCCTCAGAATCTTTGACTAGAATGAGGTCAGGGACACCAACCTCTCCGTTTGTGGAAGTGAGATGTTTTTCCCGCAACACCTCCCACTTGGACCGCTCGGCTTGTTCCGCAATGAGGCCACATATGTTATTATGCCTTCTCATTCGGTTGAGTTTGAGGGCGCCACACTTGCTCACGATGTGGCTCAGGGTTTCCCCTCCGGCCCCACTCATAGGCCTTTCACACCAAAATGAACCAAGAGTCAGTTCCAGGCTGGTGTTGGGGTCAGTTCAAAACTGGTTACAGCCTTATCCCAGTTATGAACCGGTTGGTTTCACATCGACCGGAGACAGCCATGGAGCCGGCAAGAGAGCAACGTCATGACGTCACTGTAAACGTGTGTACGTCGCCCGACGCCGCTGCTCTTGTGGCTAACGCTAAAGCTACCGCTAGCTTTTAGCACAACAACAGCGGCGAATACGTCTTATTTTTACACGTGTTGGCTCTCGCTTTGCTTTCTTTACTAAACAGGACCCATACAGCGTATTCTCGCCGGTCAATTTGATCGCTACGTTCGGTAATTATGTTATGTTTACGTCTCGTAGTAGCGGTGTTTTTAAATATGGCGGGCATGAGGTTTGAGTTGGTCTGGTTGGTCAGGATAATCCCTCCCCCGGCCGCTGGCGCAAGCGGTTCTTATCAAACCCTGCTCAGTCCTGGGGTTTGATAAGAACCAGTTTTTACGGCCCGGAGCCTGCCCGGAGCAGGCTTTCTGGCGGTGTGAAACCAAAACACTGGCTCTAACTCCGAACTAGCCCAGAACTAGCGCCGATTTTGCGGCGGTGTGAAAGGCCCTAGAGACGACACTCTGTAGCAACATAGTTCTTACCCACCTTTGCCCGCCCCAAGGTTGGTAGATTGTTAGTGCGAATTTGCAGCGCCATTATGACCGCTGCCTGATTGAAACGTTTCTCCTCGGGGTGTAGGAGCCAATCGTTGCTGAAGCGGTCATCTTGGAAGACAACTACACCAGAGCCCTGAGTCTTTAGGGCGCACCAGCGTTCGAACTCTACCGACCTCCACGTAGCGAGTGGAAGGTCGGAGATAGCAATGTCATTGACATTGTTGAGCATGGGAAGGGGGTCGGGCCCCTTATGGTTTTTGCGGGCCACTTTCCACCAGGCAAGGATATCTGATTCAGGGATCGCGTCCCTGACAAGCGATCTTGTCAGGTTGTCCGCTGAATGCCATAACGATACCAACCTCCTCAGCTGTAGAAGTGGGACAATTGTGCCAAGTTTGACGACGCCCAGCCCGCCGTCACGCATCCTGCTGTACAGTAGCCCGTCCGCCGTTGACGGGGCTAAGTGCAGCCAGTTTTTAACAGCAACTCTTATGCGTTTATCGCAATCATTGAGCGCTGTTTGTCCCAACGCTGTTAGGTTTGCTGAATAGATTACCCTCGGAAGGGCAAACATCTTCAACAAAACCAGTTTCTGTGAAGGCCTTAGGCGCGACAAGGTCAGTTTCTGCAACATCGTCTGCACCATTACCACCAGCGGGGCTTTCAGGATTCCACTCCTCGGACTGATCTGAACTCCGAGGTAGGCGACAGTCCACAACCATGTCTAGGGGAAACCCATCAAGTGTCCATGGTTGGCACGCATTGATGGCGTAACTCCCACCTGGGTGGCTGATCATGAACCCGTGGGACTTGGTGGGATTCACTTTCAAGCCGGTCAGACGGGAGAACGTTTCCAGGATAGCCAAGTTTCGCCTCATGCCATCATGAGACTCACTCAGTATCACCAGATCATCGGCGAAGGCCAGAGACGTTAATTTGGCTGACCCGTGCGGATAGCCAACACCCAGCTTCTCAAGGACCCTGAGTAGGGGATCGATACCGAGGTTGAACAGCAGGGGGGACAGGGGGTCTCCCTGTTTGACCCCCTGACGCATCATGATCCTGGCCGTTTCTCCGGAGCCCGTTTTCACATGAGTGAAACAATTTGTGTAGCTATCTGAGATCAGCTGGATCACCGACGTGTCGACCCCTCTGCATCTCAGTATGCTCAGTAAGTGCCGGTGGGAGATAGAATCAAATGCTTTAGCGAAGTCGATGAACACTACCGCTAGTGTCCCCTCAACACGCTTGCAATGCTTCATCAAGCCCCCGAGAATACAGAGATTCTCAGCGCACCCTGGGGCCTCGATGAACCCCCTTTGACGTTCTTGTATGTCACAGGAGTCTCGCAGCCGGTGGTTTAGCACTCCTGATAATACCCTCACAATGAGCGAGCTAATCGTAATCGGCCGCCACTGCTGGATATCTTTCCTTTTCTCAACATCACTTGATTTAGGAATGAGGGTTGTCCAGCTACCCTTAAGACTTTTAGGCAGTCCACCTGAGAGAAGAAATCCATTGAAAAGACAGGCCAACTTCTCACCTCTCCAGTCCCACCTCAGCAGATCGCCCTTCCTAATGCCGTCAGGGCCAGGAGCAGAGCGATTCTTGACTTTCGTCAGAGCACGCAATACTTTGTTCGGGGATACGGGACAGCAAAAGGGGAGATTGTCCGCTTTCGGCAGGTCCGCAAACTGCCCGAGGTCCGAAAACCTCTCTACACCGCCCCAGATCCGGGCATAGGCAGCTTCGATCACTCCTGGGTCGATATCACAAGTCACCCTAACCGTACCATCTAGGATCAACTTGGCCGCCTTGTCCTTGCTCTTCCTGTACAGAGATTGAAGAGACTGATTCAGAGATTGTCTGTTACCCCTGCAAGGTCCCTTAGTGCGGGCGATTTTCACTCTATTTTTACGCCCTATCCTCCTCTGCAAGGCCTTGACGTATGCACTGATAGTCCGGGGACCAGAGGGGATAGCGCCGGGCACCACTTTGCCCGTCAGGGAACGCACGACTATCTCCCTAACCACGTCCACCTCAGGGGTAGGTGCCAGTGGTGTCTCAAGTTCCTGGAGCCCATCGAGGAATGGGTCCAGAGCGACAGGCTTGGCTGCCTCAGCATTTGCCAGTTTGCGGAGAAAGGTGCACTTCCGAACCACCTGCTGATAGGTGAATCGATTTAGCCGAGCGTGGGCAGCTTTGCACAGGGTGGGGCTAACCTTGCCATCCCGAAGCAGGGCCTTCAAACAATCAACATCGCCCTCGTTCCAGATCGCTCTGGAACGCCTCCCGACTCTTCTTTTGTCCTCCGCAACATAAGCCGCCGCATGCTTAACTCTCTGATGATTACTCAACCCGCGTTGAGAACCATAGGAATTAGTACAATGATCGCAAGGGTGGCCAATTTTCTGCACCACCCTCCGACGAGATACGCCACATCTCGCCCCATGTTGTACTGTGGACCCTCGGGCTCGATAGGTCCGCGAGCATTTGGCGCAAATGTACAATATCTTCCTAGGTCGGTGCACCTTCTGGAAATGATCAACGACACTTTTCAGGGTTGAAAGTGTCACGTCACATAGGGTGCATGGCTGCCTTGCCCACGGCACCCTGATACCCAGGTAGACTGAGTTGGGAAGCGCCTTCTTGGACGCCCAAGTACTGCGCCAGTTCTTAACCCAACTCATCAAGAGCAAACCCTTGCGGGTCTTGACGCTGGGGAACAGGATACGCTTGGCCGTAAACCTGCTGACAATCCTTTTGGGGCTTGACCCAACATTTATTCTCGGTGCCAAGACCGGAGCCCTCACCTTAAACAATGCACGACTGCGAATCGTGGTCCGATCTAGGCGGCCCGGGCTGAGAGACAGAGGGCCTTCTCTCAGCCTTGATCGGAGGAAACCCTGAGGGGCCCTCCGGGGCGAAGACATCGTCGAAAGGACAGTGTCCTGAAATCTCCAATGTATTGCTATGCTACTGTAAGATTAACTTGCTTGTTTGATATACTCCCAAGTTAAGACCAACCAAATAATCATACAGTATTTCCCGCCACCTGGCCATAGCTCAAATCGGACGCCTTCAAATCCTTAAAAATTTCAGTTTGCACCTGTTGGCAATGCAAAGTAGCCGATCAGCGTATGTGCCCCCGGCGGCTGCTGCGGTCAAAGACTGTGACTGTTGGGACAGGCAGGCCCACCAGCGGGTCCGCACAGGTCCTTCGCCTACATTACCACCGACTCAACGAAGGGAGTTCAGGGGCTTGCCATGGGAACTAAAGGGCTGCGTGATCCCACCCGTTATCCACCGTAAGGTGTATACCGGTTGATGACCAATTAGCTACAGATCCCACCACAATTCCCCAGTCGTGTCCCTAAGTGCATGGCATCTTTTCCTTCTTAGCCCAATACACATCAAACCCCGCTGGTTCCCAGTAGCACCGCTCCCATCTGGAAGGCCAGCCGACGTGTATCAGGTATCGTCAATTCCTTTAGTATTCAGTTTGGTTCCTGCTGCGAGGGTGCAGGGCCTGCGAGCGCCAATGTACCCCTGGGGGACTTTAGCTTTAGACTAAGACCGGGGGGTGCCAACCGACATAAGACCAGTCATCCGGGCAGGTTCGTACGACGAACGCAGAACCCGACAACAACGTCAGCAAAAGGGAGTTCAGGGGCTCATAAATGGAAGCCAAGGGTGCATGAACCCACCTGTCCACCAGAAGGTTTACATCGGAATGAGGAAGACACCTCAAGGCACCACAAAGTCTTGTCCCTAGGATACCTCCGATTCTTTCAACATGTGGTCACCCCGAAGGGTGACCTACCTGGTTGATCCTCCAGTAGCACAGCTCCCATCCGGAAGACTCAACGCCCCGGCTTCCTCAGCCCTAGCAAGAGCTCTTTACCGAGAGACACCCCTAATTAGCCAGGAAGCAGCCGTTTTCCTAATAAACTAAAGTGCTTCGCCGGCAAAACCTCTGGTAGCACTGCTCCCTCCAGAGTATTAGACACCTGACTTACCTGTTAAAACTAAGTGTTTCGGCCGGCATATTGCCGGCAAAACCTCTGGTAGCACTGCTCCCTCCAGAGTATTAGACCCCTGACGTTACCTGCTAAAACTAAGTGTTTCGCCGGCATATTGCCGGCAAAACCTCTGGTAGCGTCTGTTTCAAGACGGGTCGGGTGGGTTGCCGACATCGCCGCTGACCCCTGACGCCTTTTACGTGAGCCGATCCCCACCCTGGCGGCGCGACGCGGTCGGGCGCACTGAGGACAGTCCGCTCCGGTTGACAGTCGCACCGGGGGCAGGGGGGCCCCGTCCCTCCCCGCGGGGAGAGAGGGCGCAGCGAGCACTTAGTCCACGGCCCCGGGAAGCGGCGAGGTCCGGGCAAGAGGAGCTGTAAAGCACGTCGACCGAAGCCGGCGTGCCACCTTCTCCCCAAGCCTTTCCAGGCCGACCTAGAGCCGGTCGCGGCGCACCACAGCGGAGGAAATGCGCCCGGCAGGGGCCAGTCAAGCCCGGGGAGAGGTCCCACGAGGGGTTCCCCTACCACCGGACGGCCGTCCCTAACCTGCCGAGTTGAATCCCCCGCGCAGACTGCGCGGACCCCACCCGTATACCTCTCAACGGTTTCACGCCCTCTTGAACTCTCTCTTCAAAGTTCTTTTCAACTTTCCCTTAAGGTACTTGTTGACTATCGGTCTCGTGCCGGTATTTAGGGTTAGGGTTAGGGTTGGGTTAGGGTTAGGGTTAGGGTTCGGGTTAGGGTTAGGTTAAGGGCTACTTACCACTTTTCAAAAGTTGTTTTTTTGGACCTAGCTCAGGCAAACAGATGAGCAAAGAAATTCCGAGACCACCCTCGGATAGCTGGGGGCCAGGCGGACCCGCTCCATAAATTTGGCGCCCCTTGTGGCTTGTTTGGGTACTGAAATCTTGATTTGAAAACTTTGAAGGGCTGCCATTCGAAGAAACAGCTGGGCAAAGAAATTCTGAATAGTGCCTGTGGTAGCCCTGGGCCCCCTCTACATGCGTGAGCAATTTGGCGCCCCTAGTGGCAACTTTTTTTAACATGGGACGAGACTTCAAACGGTTGCCATGGGAACAGCGAGATGGGCAAAGAAATTCTAACTATATGGGGTGGTGGGTATGGATGGGGGCTACGTCTGTGCAAAATGTTGGCCCCCCCGGTGGCTTGTTTTGGTATAGAAAACGGCCTTTGGTGTGGGAGGTGCTCCAGGCCCCCTAGACATGTGTGCAAAGTTTTGGGGTTCTAGCTCACTTCCTTCATATAGCTGCCATTGACCCCCTATGTAAAAAAAGTTTGAAAATGGAATATGGAATTGGAATATGGAGTTGGAATGTGGAATATGGAATTGGAATATGGAGCTGGAATCTGGAATTGGAATGTGGAGTTGGAATATGGAAGCTGGGTTAGGATAAGGGGGTTTTAACCAGGATCGCCGGAACGGCGATCGTCAAATAACTGTCCTTGAAAAGGTAAAGTTGACATTTAAAGGTGCTTATTAGACTAATTTTGGGATGGGCTTTCCTATGGTGCTACCCCCGAGGCTCTACGAGCTTTCGTTCTTTGAGTTATGAGTGTTTTTATGTTTAAAAGATCTGTATCTCCTGAACGGAAGGTCGTAGAGACTCGGGGACAACTCCAGTGTGTTCAGCATACCCGAATTATGTCAGACAGAACTTGGTTTCAAGTCTCTAGGACCTACGGCTCTGGAGTTATAAGCGAAACATTTTTCTAAGTGTTGAGACCAAAAAAAAAAGTTTGAATATGGGCCAATGCTGCCCTCTTTTGGCTTGGCAGAGATAATACATATCAATGCATGAAGATTTCAAAGCTGTGTTTTTATGTTTAAAAGTTCTGTATCTCCTGAACGGAAGGTCGTAGAGACTCGGGGACAACTCCAGTGTGTTCAGCGTACCCGAATTATGGCTGACAGAACTTGGTTTCAAGTCTCACGGACCTACGGTTCTGGAGTTATAAGCGAAAACGTTGGCCCAATAGGAATGGATGGGCGTCATTGAACATTTCTCTAAGTGCTGGGAGTGAAAAAAATTAAAAAAACGCCAAAATACACGTTCTCTCTTTAGTGTCTAAAGTGTTTTAAAGTATGTAGAGTATTATCATGCTGTAACCAAGGTGATATATATATATATATATATATATATATATATACATAGACGTCGATTACGGGGGGTATGGGGGGTCATTTTGTCCCCCCCACTTTTTAAGCCGGACATGGAGTGCGTCCAGCCGTATTAAAACACAGCGTCAAGGTCTCTCTCTCTCTCTCTCTCTCTCTCTCTCTCTCTCTCTCTCTCTCTCTCTCTCTCTCTCTCTCTCTCTCCGGGATTACTTAAAAAAAGTGTAGACGTTTTGATTAGAAACGTGGCAGTTAGTAAATTACGCCAAAAAAAAGATTGTGCCTTTGCTGTTTCCCATTCATTGTGTACGGCAAAGCCTATTCATTGTGGACGGCAAGAAAAAAAAAGTTTTCGCGCATGCGCACTTGATTCTGTATTATTTAACATGTACGCAAATAAGCATAATTCTTTGTGCCTTTTTTACGTAAATGGTATGCCACATAAGCCTTTACGTTACATATCATTCATGGACCAATTAAAATCGAGATATTACTAGACATTTACGCAGCTTAGGCCAACGTCATTACGTTGGCAATGCTCATTCACGTCGCGTTACCCCCGCGGATTTTTAAGTCAACATTGCAGCTGCCCTGTCCGTGCCCGCAGATATTTCAGACTGGAGGAATTTTAACAAATTGGATTATAATTTTAAAAGGAACAGAATGAATAGCAAGAGAAAGGCCTGCGCCAGCCTTGGACGGTGTACAGCAGCAACAGCAGGGACAAACAATGTTCGAGCATTTCAAACGGACAGGTAGCCTACATGAACGGAAGGATGCTAGCTAGCTGTGCTGTCAGTCAGACTGTCACTGGATTACTGTCGTCTTGTTTATTTCTACAGCCAGGGAGTCAGATTGGTGAGTCAGAAACTTTTTTGGGGTTTATTTAATAATAAAGTTGGATGAATTGATACCGAGTGCAATCCATTCTGCATTTTATATTCAATTGAGCAGTTGTGTTTTCATTGTTACTGACGGACAAACCTAAGCTCTGCAATGTGGATAAATGGTTACATTCTGATGCTGGACAGGTCCATGGGGCATACACTACTGATACTTTATCTATTAAGATAAAGTTTATGGAGTGGAGTTGCCATCAGTTATGCTGTAGTCCTACATAATGATGAATGCTGTCTTTTATTTTTAAGTTGAATAGAAGTAGTACCGGTAGTTTGAATCGGCGAAGGTTTGACTTGTTGCCTTACGTTTTTTCGGCCCTCGGTGTGAGGGACGGGTCCGTTGAGTCGATGGATGCGATGTTTAATCATTTAGACCAAACTACAGTAGGCTACGGGCAAACCTGAAGTTACCGTCGTGACATTTCATATACGTCCCGTCTGTGTGTGTGTGTGTGTGTGTGTGAGTG
Organism: Ammodytes dubius; assembly: GCA_026122265.1. Classification (NCBI taxonomy): domain Eukaryota; kingdom Metazoa; phylum Chordata; class Actinopteri; order Uranoscopiformes; family Ammodytidae; genus Ammodytes; species Ammodytes dubius. The sequence continues at coordinate 6,995,698 of CM047511.1, forward strand.
AGTGAGTGAGAGAGAGAGAGAGAGAGAGAAAGAAAGAAAGAAAGGGAGGAATTTATTTGAAATCGGCCGTGCGTGCCTGTTTGTTGTTTATTGTTTTTGATTTAACAATATATAGGTTTAGAGAAATCTGGCTTTCAGAACTCAGTGCCTACCCACTCACTGACCTCACCGCACGTCACTGGAGACAACGGCGAGTGGCTTTAAGTGTCCCGTTGTGAAGTGTAAACTGTAGGGATTACCATCCTCTATGCCCACTAATGACTGTAAATGTAGCGGACACTAACAGCAGTTTGTGTCGCGGCACATGGATACTGACGATGTTGTTTATCAAGAAGTCATCAGTGTTTTGTATACATTTTATTTATTAGTGAGCGGGTATGCCGTCTTTCAGAACCGTTCATTACCTGCACTAAAGAGAAAAAAAAGATGTTTCCTCATTGTCCCCCCCACTTTTGAAAATGCACTCCAGAATGCCTGTTTGTCCCCCCCACTTGTTTAGCCAAATCGACGTCCATGTATATATATATATATGTGATTGTATTCAGGACACATGAAGATCCATAGTGCAATGTATAGAAAATAGACTCAATACATAAATAACAACGAAAAGCACACCAATGCATGCAGATAAAAAAATAAACACAAATACAATAAGAGGTCAGCATACATGATATAATATATATAAATATAAAGACAATCATCTTCTCAGTGTAACTACAGTACTATTCAGAGCTTGGTCTCTGGCGCCCTCCTGTGGACACATGTAGGAGGTTGACCTTGATGGCACATTCATCAAAGCAGTTAAATTCACAACATGCCCTGCTTTATAAATCTCATACTCTTTCTTTTTCCTCTCCTACATACCACAGCTGACTATAAACAGTCCCTGAGTTCCAAATCACATACTCTTTCTTCTTACTTCACTTTCTTCTTACTTCACTACATACATACATACTTTTGGAAGCCCAACTCCTGTCTTTAAGACTAGTACTTAATGTAGATAAAACTAAAATGATGATCTTCACTAAATCTAGGGATAAAACTAACTGTTGGCCCACTTTATTTACAACTCAAGGTACACTTATTGAGACTGTTTCCACTTATAAATACCTTGGTATCATCCTTGATGACAACTTGTATTTTAAACCCCATATTGAGAACCTGGCAAATAAACTAAAAGTGAGATTGGGCTTTTACTTCAGGCATAAATCCTGTTTTTCTTTTGCTTCTAAAAAAAGGCTAATTGCTGCTACTTTTATCCCATTGCTAGATTATGGTGATGTACTGTACATGAATGCCTGCTCTACTTCACTGCATATGCTTGATGCTACATACATTGTGCTTTAAGATTCATTACCGGCTGTAAATCACTCACTCATCATTGCACCCTGTATTCTAAAGTAGGCTGGCTGTCCTTGTCAGCTCGCAGGCTTCTTCACTGGTACACCTTCATTTACAAAGCAATTACTGGACTACTCCCCTCATATCTCTGCACATACCTCACTTTTAAATCAAATCCATCATACAGTTTACGCTCTCTGGACTTTCTTTCCACCTCTGTCCCCAGAACTCGTACTGAGTTTGGGAAGAGGGCTTTCATGTACTCTGCTCCCTCCGCCTGGAACACTTTACAAAAAACACTCAAATTACAAGAACTCATCACTATAAATGATTTTAAAACTCGGCTCACATGTTTTTTAATGACGAATTTTGGAGTGTGTCAATGTTTCACTGAGTAGCACTTTATCATTGTCTGAAAACTGTTCTTCTTTTTCACCCACTGAAATGTATTTGTCTCTGTTTTCTCATGTCTGTGCTTTCTCCTTATGTTATCATGTCTGTGCTTTCTCCTTATGTTATCATGTCTGTGCTTTCGTCTCTGTTTTCTCATGTCTGTGCCTTCTTCTTGTCTTGTATTTTATTCATTCTAGCTGTTGCCATTTTGGCCAGGCCTTGCTCGGAAAAGAGGTCATTTGACCTCAAGCAATTTTGCCTGGTTAAATAAAGGTTAAATAAAAAAAATTAAATAGAATAAACATACTAAAGTACAGAAGAAGTTTAGTCTTTTTACTACACTATACTAAAGTACAGAAGAGTTTTAGGGCCACAGACAGGAGAGAGAAAAAAAAAGAAACAGTCAAGGAAGAATTATTTTTTCATTATGTAGAGAAACAAAAAATAAAAATTCTCCCCTTGACAATGCATGGGGCCCCTGCGGTTAGGTATAGATTGGGCTGGGCACAGCAAAATCCTGCAGGTAAGTAAGGTAAGCACAGGTTATTAAGGTAAGCAGAGGTAAGTAAGGTAAGAAAGTGGACTCTTTGGTCTGGCCCCTGGGAGCCCCACTGCAAATCTGCAGTGGTGCTCCCAGGGGCACGCAAGCCCTCACCTTCTTCTGTGACCTTAAATATTTGTTTAAAGGTCACAGAAGAAGGTGAAGCAGGATGCACATCCCAAACCAACAACCAGTAAGATACATTTATGTTCCACTGTGTGTGAGTTCTGCTTCACGCTACCTTCACTGGGACATGTTTATATTTCACTTAATACAACGTTTCTGGTCTCATAACACTGAGCTGTGCGAGGTACTAAGATAAAAAATCCCCCAAACTTGTTTCATCCCTGGGACAGGAAGGAACTGTGCAAAAATGAGACCAATACTGGCTGGGGTTACAGGGCTAGGGTTAGCCATTGTCTGTTGCACCTGACTACAGACAATGGCTCAACATTATCGGTGATAGTCTCATGATGGAGAACTCACATTTATATTAAACACTATGGAAGACTGATTTTACAAAGGCTGGGATAAATGGCTATTGTAAATGTGAAGAAACAAAAGTAAGAAATGAAAAATATTCTTTATTAGAAGATTGTCATCCAACAGACTCTCTATGTCTCTCTCTTTCTCTATGTATATTATTCTAAATAGCAATCAAAGACAGTTTAACAAACATGTTTAGAACCCTTTGCACCATTTCCAAAGCTTAAGATTCAGCTGCTTCTTCATCAAAATTCAATTGAGCAATTTCTTTAAGTCAAATTCCATTAACGGACAAAATATACAGAGAAAATAAATGTCTTCTCAACGACGGAACCAATGGCAGTAAAATGAGCAGCAGCGCCCGGAGCAGTTATGGAAGCGACAAGCTGAGAACAGCAGTCTAAGAAAAAACCTCCGAGATTTGCAGCAGTAATGTCAGCGATAGGTGGTTCTACAAAGCAATGCACGCCACACTTTTCAGTTTTTTTATTTATTTATATTTTTATTCATTTTCATTCCACTTCACAATGATGCGCCACTTTCTGTTGGTGTATCACATAAAATCCCAATAAAATAAATGTACGTATGTGGTTGTAACGTGGCAAAATGTAGAAAATTTGAATGAATGAATTATGAATACTTTTGCAAGCCACTGTATGTCAAAATGAATTCTGTGGTATTCATTAGAATTATACATTATATACTGTAGACCTAATACAATTCATCCGTACATACTCCATCCATCTACTGTATTCAGTGTTTCTCTTATCCCTGTCTCGGGGATTCGGCCCAAAGACAATGATAGGAATATCATTTATGTTGTTGTTGTTTACCTAATCTATGTGAAGGTAGTTTCTACTGCTGTGTTGCTTTGCTCTCTCCTCTGTTTTGTGAAGGGCGGGGCTACACCTTCACACACACACACACACACACACAACACACACAACCAACACACACACACACACACACACACAACACACACCCCCCACACACACACACACACACACAACACACACACACACACACACACACACACACACACACACACACACACACACACACACACACACACACACACACACACACACACACACAACACACAACCCCACACACACACACACCACACACACACACACCAACCCCACCCCCCCACCCCCCCCCCCCCCCCCCCCCCCCACACACACACACACACAATATACTTTGAAATACTACTTTTTTTGATTTCCATGAGCTATAAACCGTAATAATCTTTATTTTTTTTAATTTTTTTTATATATTCCACATCATATGTAATGAATCTAGAATGAGCCTTTCATATCTACAAATATTTCATTTATTTAAGGTTTATTGAACAGGGACAATGCAAAATATATTTTTTAAACGTGTAGATATTAAATACAATGGATGTAGCATCCGGGCTGACGTCAGTCATTCCAACTGAATCCAATCGTCCTGGCCCCTGCGTCGCCATCTTGTCAGATTTTACCTCTGACCTCCAAGGCGAAGTGAGGGCAAACGGACGGCTAGCTGTCACTCAAGAGGCCGCTCCTCTAATTATTCTGACATTTTAACCTCTAATAGTTTAAAAACTAGCGTAATCCCAAAAAATTTGACTTTATTGTCCTAATGGGGAAATTCTTTTTCACATTACTGTACATTATGGACATCACCCTTAATAATAAACAGTGAATAACACAGACGTATAACAGAGATTTATCCAGGCATTTTGTTCAGGGCTGCTGTGGCTGGCTAAGGCCCCAGGCTTTAGCGAGCTCAGGGCAGTTGAGTGGGTGTGTGTTGTCCTGAGCTATTGTGAAGGCCTTGAGATTGAGGTCAAAAAGTGTCGGGAGGCCGACTCATTTGGCAGCCATGTTTGTTACGTGCATGAGCTTTCAGTGAATTTAATTATTGATAAAATAGTTAGACTCTCTCCAAATACATGTTTGTCTTTATGTGGGAGTGAGCGCATGCACAAACAGTATGAGTAAAGGGGAACATTGACTGGACCTTTTGAGGAGTCCAGCCATGTGCGTGGGTGGCGTGTGGAGCTTGTTCATTTGGCTTTGTTTAAAGCACATATTGTGGTGCAGAAAAAGCTATTTCTTAATTTGGTCAAAGGTAAGCTTCTCTGAAGTCACAGTTGATCAATGAGATGTAAAATTATAAAATTGTTTCTTATCACTTTGAACAACCTGACTGATATGACATATTTTTCAATAAATATATATATACATTGTTCAATGTTCCCAACCTCCACAGGAATGTCAGAAGCCACCGCAAAATGTATTATTGAACATCTATATATATAAGGGAGAGTGGCCTAAGTTGTGCATTTTGGAAGTTGTGCCACCCCTTGTTTCTAGAAAACCGTGGAAGAAATTGGAAATGTGACCACATATTTAAGAAGAGCCATCCATTTGACTCATCCTGTAAAGAAGGGAGACACAAGGAATAAGATATAAGCACATTTAAGCTAAAAAAAACTGTGTTTTGCCTTTCAAAGTAAAATTTCCATGATCAAGGTTTTTTGATTATTGTGTCTGAACAATTATAGACACGTTTGAAAACATTTGACACATGTTTTAGTGCTTTAGTATGCTACATTTAGAGTCTATACAGTTAGCACGATGTCAGCCCTAAATTGCTGCATTATGCTTATTATCCAAATTTCTGGGATTGGGGTGATTTGTGCCAAAGGGCCTAGGTGAGTTATAAGTAAGTAAGTAAGTAAAATGTATTTATAAAAGCACATTTATGACAGTTTGCACTGTCCAAAGTGCTTTACATAGTGCATTCAGTAGATAAACAATGAAGGTAAAATAACAATAACCAAAATAAAAGACGTAAAGCCCATACATCCACATAAACACAGATAGTATTGCAGAGGTAAGATAGTTAATGGGGAGGAAACACCAGGGTGTACATATGGGTTTTGAGCCTTGATTTAAAGGCAGAAATGTAGGGGGAATCACATTTGTCAGGTGGCAGTTGGTTCCACAAGCACGGAGCAACTAGTGCAAAGTACATTTCTGAGAGTTGTGCCTGTGGCATGGCTGTATACGCTGGTCACCAAAAGAAAGTGATTGTCTACAGTAGCTCAGAAGAGAATGACATCTCAATTCCACTTAACAACACCACTGATGAGAGTTCAGATGGCCAGAAAGATGATGATGGTGACTTTGTCATTGTGAGCTTTTCAGGTAAAACCATTAGATTTGCTAGGCCTTGTTTAAGAAAATTGACCTTCAATCTTTGTCAACTATTTACTTTAAATACACCTTAAGTAAGTGATTGTCCAATGGATTTGTCGTGCAATACAGTTTATGAGATATATAGCAATGGCACAATTTACCCCATGGTATTCTCTCCAACCGCACAACTTACACACACACCGGGGGCAAGTTGTGCAACAAGACAACTTTTTTTCCGAAAGCTATATTTCTTCAACAGTTTATTCCAGATCCAAAGTTTTTATTGCCAGGGATGCACAACACCCTGAAATATATGTACATATTTGAGTTGGAGACTTTACTGTCAAGGCCTTACTTTAAAGTCACATTGAGTGAAAAGTTGCACAACTTAGGCCACTCTCCCCTTTATATATATATATATATATATATATATATATATATATATATATATATATATATATATATATATATTTAATCAACACCATTGGGTGCCTTGTCCCTCAAAAATGTAGATTTAGCTACTGGAAGATTTTTTAGGAAATCTAGGTGAGATATTGAGAAATGAGTGTTTGATGGTTGCCATTTTGTCTTATCGTAAATGGAATCATGCATTTTCTGATTTGTTATTCTTTGACAATTTCAAAAATGTACCAAATGACACTTGGAGAAAGTTGGTTTGTTTACAGCAGGTATTCACTCTCATCCCTTGTATTGCCTAATGATGTTGCAGCAGTTGCTGAACAGTAAATATAAATGTTTCATGAACAAACATAACAAGGACAGTAAATAAAGTGTGTTTTGATTCATGTTGCAAGATGACCTACTTTTGGACATACAGTAAGAATAAGGCCAAACCAAAGGTAAGACCAACAAATTTGACTTGTTTGATATGCATTTGCCTGACCAATGAACAGATGGAAAAATAAGAATGTAACCAATCAGAAGAGGACACTATGGGGTGGGTGGAGTTTAACCTTGCTTGAAAACTGTATTAAAGACTTGATGCTGTTTGAAGTGAGCCAGAGAAACTCAGATAGGTTTACTGATCAAACAGTTCAACTGCCAGTGTGAGAATGAAGACCACGGCTGTGTTTGCGCTGTTGCTGCTGGTGTGCCATGTCTCTGCCGATTCAGAAGAATTGATGCCATCAGTTCTTCTGAAAGAAATGGCCATCAGGTTAGCCAAACTGGAAGTGGACGTGACCTTCTTACGAAATCAAACTCAAGGTACAGTATTATGTTGTAATAAATAATCTGTTGGGCATTGGATTTGGATTTTGCCTATCAATAAAAAACAAACCTTTCAATAACAGAAATTAGAAAACCTTGACACATTGATGCTTTAAAGCTACAGTGTGTAACGTTTTTATATGAATGAATGTTGGTTACATTCAAGCAATTGCTAAACAAGTTGACACAAAGTTGATTAAGCTAAGAAAAAAAACTGAATGTACAGCAGAGGGTAAAAATTAAATATTTGACACCTAGCTCCACATCCAGTCAAACAATGTGACCACTTGGACAAAAGAAAAAATAATTTTATTTCTTAATTGCTGAATGAGATGGTGAAGCATAATAAAGGTAAAGAGATTTTAACGTTTCAATCAGATAATTAATTAAATACATTAGAAAACTCTAAGAAGTAAAGTTGTTTTACAACAATGTAAAGTTGTCAGTTCAGAATATTGTCTGTTGAAAGCTGCCTCTGCTGCTGACAGATTCACAGCATACATTTCATGTTACTAACTTTAACCATGGTGGCCAAACTGTTAATGTGTGAATAGGGGATTTGGTTGCAGTTCAGTCTACAGTCAAGACAAATGGCAGTGTTTAAACCTGTAGCTGTGTAGAATGAATGTATATCTGTGCCTCACAGTTCATGAGTTATGAGTCTAAACTAAAGTGCTTCATATCTGGTCACATGTTTACATAACAGGGAAGTGAAGCAAATATATCTTTACCTTTACCTGTCAAACATCGCTTTGGTTTAAGAGAAATGTTTTAGGGGATTTAGCTCTTTTTTTGAAGAAGGTTCAACTCAGTTAAATGTTTCATTCTGAAAATCTCTTTCTCTCTCTCTCTCTCTCTCTCTCTCTCTCTCTCTCTCTCTCTCTCTCTCTCTCTCTCTCTCTCTCTCTCTCTCTCAGACAAACAGGTGGCTTTCTCAGCATCTCTGTCCCCTGGAGGCGAGATAACAGTTGGACCCTTTACGGAACACACTCCTCTGATCTTCGAGCATGTCCTCACAAACATTGGAGATGCCTACAACCCAGAGACAGGTACCTGACATTAATACATCTCACTGTTTAGCTTTGATGGTCTGTTTGATGTATGTTGCTATATTCGCAATCCTATTTGTTTCCCATTTAAAACGATTCAAACTATTGTCCAACAGGTGTTTTCACTGCGCCGGTGAAGGGGGCCTACCAGTTTGAGTGTTACTTTACTATGGCTGGAAGTGGTACAGCTGTTGGGTTGTTCAAGAACTCAGAGCTCGCTTTTGCAGCAGCTGAGCATCAGCAAGGCAGCGGTTTTGGGTCTGCTGCTCAAGGCGCTACCATGCTCCTGGAGGCTGGAGATGTTGTAGTTGTGAAGGTGTGGGCAGGCAATAAAGTGTATGATAATGACAATCACCATACCACCTTCAGTGGTCACCTGGTTTTCCCCATGTAAGACAGAAGCAGGTGAAATCCATCCATGCTTTTAGTTTCCTTTAACACTACTGCTCTTAACCTTAATCCTAATCACTGCAGCACTGTGAAGTTAACTGAGCTGAATGAGAGAGAGCAATGCAACATGTAAACTATAATGTAAGAAATGTGATTCTCTTCTTCTCATTAAACATGATTGCAGCATTATCTCTGGATGTCTTTATTATGTTCATCAACTGTCTTCATCAGTTCATCAAACTCACAAACAGCTCTATCTCTCCACCAAACCTGACTCCACCCTTCCACCATCACACCTCTCTCAGTGTCTCATGATTTAAAAACCTGGTTTTCCTCCAATTTCCTGCAACTCAACTGCAATAAAACTGAGTTTCTTCTCACTGGTACTAAATCCACACTCGCCAAATTCAGCAGCATCTCTATCCCCATCAATAACACTCCCGTTTTCCCCTCCCCTCAGGTTAAGAGTCTGGGTGTCATCTTCGATAGCACACTGTCTTTTCAATCACACATAAACAATATCACCCGCACTGCCTATTTCCACCTCCGCAATATCAACCGTCTCCGGCCCTCCCTCACCCCTCACTCCACTGCCATCCTGGTCCACAGTCTAGTCCAGTGCTTCTCAAATGGGGGGGCGTCGGGAGTTGTCAGGGGGGGGGCGCGGGCTGCCTTGATTTCCAACTGACCAAAAAAAAGTGCTAGCATGCGCAATATGTGCTTGTGTATGGTCATATCCGCGCGAAAGGCCGCGATTTGCAGTAAATAAATAAATGTCCACATGTGTCTCCAAGTGTCTCTGTAGGCTATTTGAAAATAAATCAAGCAAGTAGACTAATAATAACATTAATTAATTATTGGTTATCGCATCACAGAAGGCCTATTGGCCTATAATAATAAAAAAATACCACCCTAACTATGTTTACAGTTTAAAAATGTTTTGAATTAAATGCAAACCTCAGTGAATCATTTTCTCTTGTTTCTCTGTCCTGAGATTCACACAGACTGAGTAGTCTTGTTAATGTTTTTGCTGCAGAAGTTATCTAAGCTATTTTGTTATCTAATTTGATAATAAGGTGATTGTATGCAGAATGCTCGTGCCAGAAACTCATACATTGTTTTTGTACAGATAAATAAATAAATATTAGCAGGTTCTCAATAGTATTTCAATTTAGGGGGGGCGCGGAAAAAATTCTGTCCCCTAGGGGGGGCATGACAGAAAATAATTGAGAACCACTGGTCTAGTCACCTCAAGACTAGACTACTGCAACTCCCTCCTCTTCGGTCTCCCCCAAAAAACCCTCCATAGACTACAACTGGTCCAAAACTCTGCAGCAAGAATCATCACCAGAACCCCATCCTCACACTACATCACCCCTGTCCTGCACCAGCTTCATTGGCTCCTGGTTCACTTCAGCATTCAATTCAAGGTCCTCCTCTATACCTTCAAAGCCATCCATAACCTTGCCCCCCATACCTAACAGACCTTATCCAAATTGCCACTCCCTCCCGTGCACTCCGCTCCTCCTCCTCTGTTCACCTCACTGTCCCCTCTGCCCGTCTCAAGACGATGGGGAGCAGAGCCTTCAGCCGCTCTGCTCCCCTGCTCTGGAATGCACTACCCCCCGACATCCGCTACACTGAATCCATAACACAGTTCAAATCCAAACTCGAAACCCACCTTTTTAAATCTGCATACCCCCCCTGATCCTGCCTTCCTCATCACCTCACCACCCATTGTGTATTTATTTTAAACTGTTTTTAATTCTATTTGTGTACCTTGCTTTTAAACAGTATATGTTATTGAATTCTTTGAATGTAAGGCGACCTTGAGAGCTTTTGAAAGGCGCCTCGAAATAAAATGTATTATTATTATTATTATTATTATTATTATTATTATTATTATTATTATTATTATTATTATTATGTTCTGGAAAGTAGACGAAAAGTTTGTTTTCTGGTATAATTTTGAAGGTCTATTAGAAACATATTGGTAGGGGAGGGTCACGTGATGCGAAGAGAGTAGGAGCGCGAGTTCAGAGCTCCCAGACTAAACACTTTTCTGAACAATTTAGGGATAGTTTTTCACTGCTAAAACAGGCTGGCCACAGAGATAATGTCACTGCGTGACTTTTGGACACAGACTCCGGACAGTGGAAGGGCTCTGCGACCAGTAACTCGAAGCAATCCGTCTGGCTCAGAGACCAGCAGTATGGACACCATGGCGGACAGCGATGAAGTAGATAGCTTAGCCGCTAAGATAAGTGAAGGAGTGTTTGCAAGGCTCAGCGCCAGCCTGGATACTAAACTCGACCAGATTGGCAAATCAGTGAGCTCGGTGTGTGAAAGTGTCAAAGTTGTCGAGAAGAGGGTAGACGCCGCGAAGCAGAGGATTTCCGACACGGAGGACACAGTAACCCAGTTGCTAGCTAAACTTGAGCGCACCGAGGCGCGGCTGAGCGAGGCTGCCAACAGGCTGGATGATCAAGAGAACCGGTCCAGACGTAACAACATAAAGATCGTCAACCTGCCGGAACGCACGGAGGGGGCCAACGCCAAAGAATTCTTTGAAACGTGGTTACCAAAAACCCTGCACCTCACGGTGAAAAACGGTCGGATAAAGACAGACAGATGCCACCGGAGCCCCGGACAGCTGCGGACGGAGCCTACTACGAGGCCGAGGATCGTGTACATCCGTCTCCACAACTACGCGGATAAACAGATGATCATGCAGAGCGCACGACACATGGGTGAAATCACTGTCACCGGCAACCGTATACATTTCTTTGAGGATTTTTCACACCGCGGTGGATAAAAAAAGGCGTGAATTCCTGGAGGCAAAGAAGTCATTCCAAGCACTGGGGATTCCCTACAGGATGCTTTTCCCTGCCGCGCTGCGCATCACACATGACAACAAGGTCCAGCTGTTCAAAACTCCAGCAGAGGCACAGAGGTACGTGGAAGAAATGCAGAAGGCCAACACCTAGGGACAAAAGCTGCAACATATAGCCCACAATTAATATGTGGGCTAACTCAATAGTGTTGGCCTGTGGTGATCACACAGCTAAGATGTCACACACATCAGGTGAATGAACATAAACGGACTGTGCCACTGTAAAGTTTAAGCTACTTCTAATGTAAGATGCCAGTGGAATATGTTTTTCTGTTATATTTTTTTTCTCCCATACTTGTGTTATTAGCCTTTATGGCTGAATGATCCACTGCTCTCTTGGTTATTACATTTTATCCACTGATTTAAGTATTCCTTACTGTGGACAGGCTAAATAGTGGCAAGGGTTTATTATGTAACCTATCTCTTTATTTTATTACTATATACATATTTTTTTATATGAAACTCCATTTGTGCAAGTAAAGTGGTGTACAGTGAACCACAACTATCCCTTTAAGATGCGTTTATATAGCAGAAAGTTTGGGAAGCTTTGTTCAATCCTACAAGTTTGTTTTCGACGTTAATGGAAGAAAAGAGGTTAGAGTTAAATAGGGCTCACATGTGCCCTTTAACTAAGTTAATGTTACAGCAGGTGTATGTGTACTTAAGTGTTTTCTCGTCATTAAGTGTTTTTTGTTGTTTTTTGTATCCCACCACCACCATAAGGGAATATTTACAAGAACTAACTAGACTGGGGTCGGCTGTAGATGTCCAGTACGTTGGTAAGGGGACACTGTATCTCTATGACAAAAATAAATGTCAGGAATGAATAACATCAAGTTCTGCACACTAAATGTAAAAGGAATCCATCATCCTATAAAGCGGAAGAAAATACTCAGCTTTCTCAAAAAAGACAAGGTGCAGATAGCTTATATTCAAGAAACCCATTTAGTGGATAAAGAACACATGAAACTTAAGCGTGATTGGGTGGGCCAGGCTTACTATTCCTCATTTTCTTCTAACAGTAGGGGGGTTGCTATTTTGATCCACAGGGCCATCCCATTTGTACTCGACACATGTAAAAAGGATCCAGACGGCAGATATGTCCTTGTTCATGGCACAATTTATGGTGTGCATGTCACTATGATGAACATATATGCCCCTAATCCACCATCCCCTTCATTCTGGACAGGTATAGCAGCAGTCTTGGAGGAATATAAATGTCTTTTTACAGTGCTAGGGGGCGACTTTAACTGTTGTTTAAACAATAAGATAGACAGAACCCCTACAGATACAAATAGAAAAACAAATACAGGTGCTTCTCTAACTAAAATGTTAGATGACATCTCACTGATAGATGTTTGGAGGACTTTGAATCCGTCAGCAAGGGACTTTACATTTTATTCCAATCCACACAATTCCTATTCTCGAATTGATTATCTTTTCTTGCCACCGCAAATCATGGGACAAGTGACGGCATGTAGTATAGGATCTATTCACATCAGTGACCATGCCCCAGTTTACCTGGAAATGATGATTAGTGAAACAACACCTGGTATGCAGAGATGGCGATTCCCATCATACTTATTAAATGACAAGGAATTTAGGAAAAAGATGGAGGCGGAAATAGATATTTTTTTCGATATCAATGACAACAAAGAAACTAATCCGGAGTTTCTCTGGGAATCTACCAAGGCTTACATCAGAGGGTTCACTATATCATATATGTCACACAGAAAGAAAATGTTGCAACTTAAACAAAGCGAATTGGAAACGGATCTAAATAAGGCGGAGTGTGTTCACAAATCCAACCCAACTAAAACAAACCTCATTAAAGTACAGACTATTAAAGCAGCACTAAACTCAATTTTAAATGAGAAGGCTTCCAGGTCATTATTTTATCAAAAACAGCGACTTTACGAATATGGGAACAAACCAAGCAAATACTTAGCACGTCTTATAAACAGTAAACACAATTGTAATACCATAGCAGGAATTAGAGATGGGACCGGGAAAAGGCACTTTGACCGCAAAAACATCAGTTCAGTTTTTGTATCATTCTACAAATCATTATATAAATCTGATAACAATAGCACTAAGGAGGAGCTTGACAAGTTCTTTTCAAAAATTAAATTACCAGAATTAACAGAGAACCATCAAAAAACCCTGGGGAGGCCGATTCAGGAAAATGAAATATTAGAGGCCATTAGCCTAATGCGCAGTGGAAAAGCCCCGGGCCCAGACGGGTTCCCGACTGAATGGTTTAAAACTTTCAAAAACAAGCTATGTCCCCGTCTGGTCAAAACCTATAACTACAGTTTCAACACTGCAGACCATTTGCCGGAAACAATGTCATTGGCTAGCATCAGTCTGATTTTGAAAAAAAATAAGGACCCTGAAGACCCAGCTTCTTATAGACCCATATCACTCATCAATGTAGATGCAAAGATCCTGGCCAAGGTTTTGACCTTGAGACTTGAATCTGTAATATCATTACTTGTAAAGCCAGATCAAACAGGCTTTATTAAGGGGAGGAGCTCCTCTAATAACATCCGAAGACTTTTGAACATAATACAATTAGCCAGTGACGATGACACACAGGGTCTAGTGGTATCTCTGGATTCATTAAAGGCCTTCGATAGAGTTGAATGGCCGTTTTGTCTTTTATGCTATGGAAAGGTTTAAGATTGGCACCAACTTTATTAATTGGGTGAAATTATTGTATCGGTCCCCTAAAGCTGCTGTTATTACAAATTCGTACTGCTCAGATCCTTTTCCATTAGAGCGTGGAACGCGCCAGGGGTGCCCACTGAGCCCCCTTCTCTTTGCATTAGCTATTGAGCCTTTAGCAGAGCTTATTAGAACCACCTCTTCGATTAAGGGATTTAATGTGAAAGGCAGAGAGCATAAAATCTCACTTTATGCTGATGACGTCTTGTTGTACTTATCCGAGCTAGAGACTGGTATCCCTCGTCTGCTGGAATGCCTACAACAATTTGGACATATATCAGGTTTTAAGGTGAATCTATCGAAAACTGAGGCAATGCCAATTGGGGCACTAGCGGGTTCTGCCCCACCCACAGGCTTTCCTTTCCATTGGTCCACTAAACAGATAACATATCTTGGCATACAAATTGGCCCCTCACTTCAAAAACTGGTTAACCTTAATCTCAAACCAATAATAAGGCTCATTAGAGAGGACCTAGACAGGTGGGGAGCCTTTCCTGTGTCCTGGTTAGGCAGAATAAGTGTACTTAAAATGAACATACTGCCTAGGTTACTGTATCCCCTGCAGATGTTGCCAACATCAATCCCCAACAGTGTCTTTAAAGATCTAGATAGGATGTTTACACAGTTCATCTGGCAGGGCAAAAAGGTCAGAATGAAAACAAGTAAATTACAGAGAGACAAGGACCAGGGGGGTCTTGGAGTTCCAAACATGCGATTGTACTATTGGGCAGCACAAATGCGATATTTATATGAATGGGCTAACCCAGATGCTACAAATACATGGATTGATATGGAGTCTAGAAATTGTGGTATACTAGCACTAAGAGACTGCCTTTTTGTGAACTATAAAAAAGCAAAACTGGAGGTTCAAAACAACTTCATTGTTCTTAACACATTAAATACATGGAATAAGATTAAGATCTGCTTCAGACTTAAGAACCATTTCTCACTTTTAGCTCCCATTTGGAGAAACCCAGATTTCCCCCCCTCATGCCAAGACTCAGTGTTTAAGCTATGGCACGAAAGGGGCCTTGATCAGCTTGCAAAACTATATGAGGGAAATACGTTTCAGTCATTTGAGGGCTTGAAAAGTAAATACTCCTTACAACAGTCTCATTTCTTTCGCTATTTACAAGTAAGACATTACATACCAAAAAGTTTATATGCTCCAAATTTAAATTTTTTGGAAGAAATTCTCAAACAGCCCATACAGAAGCGATTTATTTCTTATATTTATGATGCTTTCAGTTTAAATTCTAATTACTCTACGGATCACATCCGAAGGCAATGGCAGATTGATATAAAATGTGAGATTAACGAAGATAAATGGGCATCAGTTATAAAAAACACACATACTACAATGAGCTGCAATACTGACAGAGAGACACAATTTAAAATTGTACACAGACTGTATTGCTCAACATTGTTGAGAAGCAGACTTGGTCGAGGCTCTCCTGAATGTATTAAATGCAAATCACATATTGGAACGTATATTCATATGTTTTGGACATGTACAAAGATACAAACATTTTGGGTGAATGTAATGGATGAGATTGTTGCTTTGCTTGGATATCAGAATCAGAATCAGAATCAGCTTTATTGGCCAGGTTTGCGTAAACAAACAAGGAATTTGATTTCGGCTCCATTTGCTCTCCAAGTACAACATTCACTTAAAACATTAAAAATACTGTTAATTAAACAATATTACAAATGAACAAAAACAAATACACAACAACAATTCAAGATATGGAAGAAAATGGTGCAATCAGTCAGTGATTAAGAATTAAATAAAATATAAATATATATATGGTATATATACACGGTCAGATTTAAGATTACAAAATAAATATAAAAATATAAGTACAGTGCAAGGCAGATCAGTGCTGAGGTAGTATTAACAATATTTGAGTTTGAAAAATATACATGAGGTACAACACAAGTGTTAATGGACCTTCAGCGACAGGATGTGGGAGATCTGAGAGTTCAACAGAGTGACTGCTTGGGGAAAGAAGCTGTCTTTGTGTCGGCTGGTTTTGGCAGGCAGTGCCCTGTATCGCCTACCAGAGGGGAGGAGGTTGAATAGGTTATATCCAGGATGTGAGGGGTCTGCAGATATTTTTACGGCCCTTTTCCTGACCCTGGACTGGTACAGGTCCTGGATGGAGGTGAGGTCAGCTCCTATGATCCTCTCTGCAGTCTTTATTGTCCGTTGCAGTCTGGCCCTGTCCCGTTTGGTGGCTGACCCAAACCAGACAGTGATGGAGGTGCAGATGACAGACTGAATGATGGCGGAGTAGAAGGTGGTCAGCAGATCTTTAGGCAGATTAAACTTCCTTAATTGTCGTAGAAAGTATAACCTCTGCTGGGCCTTTTTCCGGACAGAGTCGATGTGGGGACACCATTTTAGGTCCTGTGAAATGGTTGTTCCCAGGAACCTGAAGGACTCCACAGTGGACACTGTGTCGTTCTGGATGGTGAGGGGGAGGAGTGGGGGGGGGCTTCTCCTAAAATCCACTGACATCTCCAGAGTCTTCTTGTTATTTAACTCCAGGTGGTTCTGACTGCACCACTCGACCAGCTGGTCCACCTCCTGTCTGTAGGCAGACTCATCACCATCCTGGATCAAACCAATGACGGTGGTGTCATCTGCAAACTTGATGAGTTTTACTGACGGGTTCCTTGAGGTGCAGTCATTGGTGTAGAGGGAGAAGAGCAGCGGGGAGAGGACACACCCCTGTGGTGCGCCAGTGCTGATGGACCGAGTTTTGGATGTGGTGCTCCCCAGTCTGACATGCTGCTGCCTGTCAATCAGGAAGCTGATGATCCACTGACAGGTGGTGACAGGAACTGCAAACTGGGTGAGCTTATGATATAGGAGTTCAGGGATGATTGTATTGAATGCCGAGCTGAAGTCGACAAACAGGATCCTGGCATACGTCCTTGGGCAGTCGAGGTGGTGCAGGATGTATTGTAGTCCCATATTGACAGCATCATCCGCCGACCTGTTAGCCCTATAGGCAAACTGCAGGGGGTCCAGCAGGGGTCCTGTTATGTCCTTCAGGTGGCTCAAGACCAGTTTTTCGAAGGCTTTCATGACCACAGACGTCAGGGCGACCGGCCTGTAGTCATTTAGTCCTGTGATGGAGGGTTTTTTAGGGACTGGGATGATGGTGGAGCGTTTAAAGCAGGAGGGCACTACACACAGCTCCAGAGAGTTGTTAAAGATCTGCGTGAAGATTGGCGCCAACTGTTCAGCACAGACTCGCAGACAGGAGGGGGACACACCATCAGGTCCTGGAGCCTTCTTGATTTTCAGCTTCTGAAACAGCCGGCACACATCCTTCTCGTGGATAGTTAGTGCAGGTGGGGGGAGGGGGTTGGGTGTTGAGGGAAAATCTTTTGCGCGTGAGGGGTGTGATGGTGGGTGCTTTTCAAACCTGCAGTAAAAGTCGTTCAGGTCGTCAGCCAATCTGAGATTTTCTGCAGGGTGGGGGGGTGCCCTCTTGTAGTTTGTGATCTGTTGCAGGCCTTTCCAAACTGATGCAGGGTCGTTGGCTGAGAGGCTATTATTTAATTTCTCACTGTAGCTTCTTTTGGCTACCTTGATCTCCTTTGTCAGATTGTTCCTGGCCTGCTTATATAGGTCCCGGTCCCCACTACTGTAGGCCTCCTCTTTGGCTCGACGCAGCCTCCTAAGGTTAGGAGTAAACCAAGGTTTGCTGTTGTTATATGTGCAGAAGGTCTTGGTTTGCACACAGATGTCCTCGCAAAAACTGATGTAAGATGTTACAGTGTCAGTGAGCTCGCTGAGGTCTGTAGCTGCAGCTTCAAAAACGCTCCAGTTGGTGCAGTCAAAACAAGCCTGCAACTCCAGCTTTGATTCCCTTGTCCATTTCTTTACAGTCTTTGCCACAGGTTTAGATGTTTTTAGTTTTTGTCTGTAGGTTGGAATGAGATGAAGCAGACAGTGGTCGGAGAGACCTAGAGCTGCCCGGGAAACGGCACGGTAGGCATCCTTTAAAACAGTGTAGCAGTGGTCAAGTGTATTTTTGTCTCTGGTGGGAATCTTGATATGCTGTCTGTATTTAGGGAGTTCCTGGTTGAGTTTGGCGCTGTTAAAATCCCCAACAATGATAGCGAGAGAGTCCGGGTGTTTTTTCTCTGTGTCTGTTATCTGGTCGGCCAGCTGTTGCAGCGCGTCTGCTACGCAGGCTGACGGTGGTATGTAAACACCGACCATAACAAACGAGGAGAACTCCCGCGGAGAATAAAAGGGCTTGCAGTTTAAGAAGAGGGTCTCTAAGTGAGGGCTGCACGTCTTTTTCAGCACTGTAACATCTGTACACCAACCTTCGTTTAAGTAGAAGCAGATTCCTCCGCCTTTCGTTTTCCCCGAAAGCTCTGTGTTGCGGTCCGCTCGGATGAGTTGGAAACCGGGCAGCTGAAGTGCGCTTTCCGGTATGCGTTCACTGAGCCATGTTTCAGTGAAACACAGGGCGGCGGATCTGTAAAAATCCGAGTTGTTTTGGATGAGAAGCAGCAGCTCGTCCATCTTGTTTGCCAGGGACCGGACATTTGCCAGGTGAATGGCTGGAAGCGAAGTGCGTAATCCCCGTTTCCTTAATCTCACCAGCGCTCCTGCTCGTTTCCCACGTCTGCGTCTCCGGCAGAGAACTGCTGCGCCTCCAACCAGGATTTCCTTAAAACTTGCTGAGTTTGTGAACACCGGAGAAGAGGTACCTGAAGAGGTTTGCCTGATGTTTAGAAGTTCCTCTCTGGTAAATGTTGTTGGTGAAAAACCGCAGAAAACGTAACAAACGCACAAAAACAAACAAAGCACAAGAGAGCGAAGTACCGAGGCTGCCATCCGCGGCGCCATCTTGCATCTACGCGCGCCATCTTGCATCTACGCGATAACCTATAACCTAGAGCTGTCACCCCTTGAGTGTATTCTGGCAGCTAAAGTGGACAATGCAAGGAATAATACCAAACTGGTTGGAAAACTGCTATATATAGCAAGAAAGACTATTCTCAAATTCTGGATTTCAGAGGATGCCCCTGGACTGGACGATTGGTATAAAGGGGTATTGAGAAAACTCCCTCTAGAAAAATTGACATACACCCTTCATGAAAATGCAGAGGGATTTATTGACATATGGCAGCCTGTCTTGGATGTTGTTGACCCCTCTGGTCTGACTTTTGCCCTGTAATATTGGAGATTAATTCCATGTAAATGTACATGCCCATTGGTGGTGTATGTGTTTGTTTGTTTTTTGTTATGTTTCTCACATTTTTTTATTTATTTATTTTTTTGTTTGTGTTGTTTTGTATCTTGATTTTGATGTCTTGTCCCCTGCTGTTTTTGTGTTTTGTTAAAGCAAGCAAAAAACTGTAAAATATGGTTCTGTATATATATATTCAGTACTTAATGTGACTATTGCCAGAACCTTCAATAAAAAAAACAAAGAAAAAAAAAGAAACATATTGGTAGAGGGGTTACACATACTACAACCGATTAGAAACAGAACACAAAATAAAGAGGACTAAACAATTCTAAAAAGCGAGGGGCATTTTCAAAACAACAAGAAAGGAGATACATCTCTAAAAATCTTAATCTTTCTTACATTTATTAGACCAGCCTAGTAGTGATAAATCCTTACAATCCAAAGAAAGGTTAAGTATTACTCCATTCGTACAATGAATATGATAAGCTATAGTAGCCTAGCCGATACAAATAGCCTATATGAGTGATTTAAATAGTAAGAATATTAATACGTAGTTGATGAAGTAGTAAAAATCCCTTATTATTACTGTAGAGATGGACATGAGGAAATGTATTTATTAATACTTAAGGATGTTTAAAATGGATGAATATATAGACCATTTGCACTTGTACAAATAGCATAAATATGAGTGATTTCTGTAGTAAGAATATAACGTCAAGAAAAAAGCCTTATTATTATTTAAACCTTATCATCATTGTAGAGATGGACATGATGAACTGTATTATAGGCCTTATGATGTGTTATATGGATGTATATGTAGTTGTAGACCGGGGGTCACTAACAGGCGGACCCAGACGCCGTCCTATACGGACCCGGAGCTGTAGTCAATAAATTATTTAAATTTAAATTTTTGACGGGGCGCTTCTATTTTGACCGGTGCATCTTTTCTAGACTTTACGGTACTGGTTTAGCGAATCAGGAAATCCACCGACCAATTGCATTCGAGTCAAGCCATCCTGCCTCCTGCTACTCAGCCAATCGAATCTGTGCATTCCCGGCTCAGGCTGGCTCACCGACAAAGAGACAGTGAGCGATCATGCGAGAGATGATAGAGAATTAAAGTGCAAGAATTACGAGAATTACAGCGAAATAAGTCAGATAAGAGTGGGAAATACAGTGGTAGAGGGGTGAGAAAGACAGCGGGAGGAGAGTGAGAGACAGCGGGAGAAGGCAGATAAGACAGCGGGAGGAGAGTGAGTAGGCTACACAGCGGGAGAAGGCAGAGAAGAGTGAGAAATACAGCGAGACAGAAAAGAGAGAGTGAGCCGGAGACAGAAAAATAACTACAAATGGCGCTCTCTAAGAAGAGAAAAGTAGACAGCGAAAACAGAGCCTTCAATCCAGAATGGACAGACTCATTCATGTTCATTCTTCCAACTGGAAACACAAAACCAGTCCGTCTCATGAACATAATTAAAAGTAAATATCGATCCAGGCTCACCTATGAGCACCTACACATGTGCATGAGAATGGCCCTCACATCCTTCCAGCCCAGATTTAAACTCCTGGCAGGACAAGCTAGAGCTCAGTTCTCTCACTGAACAACAGAAAGTGGGGGAGTGGGATAAAAGAGGGAAAGAAAGAGAAGCTAAAACTGTTCAATTGTAATGGTGTTGAGCAGGCCCGGTACTACGGGGGTGCATAAGCATGCATTGCACCCTCAATTGAAATGTTAGTTCTGCATCCTCAATTAGGGAAAGAGCGCGGACTGAATTGTTTTATAAATTCTTTACTTTAAAAATATATATGTAATTGCTGTAGTTTTTGCTGAGGTGCTACTCTCTCGCTTTCTCTCTCGCTCGCCCACCGGCTCCGTGTGTCAGTGAGCGGGTGAGCGAGTTAACAAGCGATCAACAGCTGAGTTTTTTCCCCTTTTGTAAGACTGGTGAAAACCCGTCAAGGTACAATCATGTGGACTCTCTATTACCCTGATGTAGTCCTATGTGTGAATGACACAGACATAAGATTGACATGCATCATCACCAATCGCCAGCAGCACTACTGCCCACAACAGCAACAAAAATAAATAAATAATAAAAATACATTTTGTATGTAGTTTCAATTATCTATATTTTAAGTGTTACATATTCTTAGTAATGGCAGAATTTTATAAATAAAGGTTAATTTTTTTAGCAAGATATTTGGATAGTAGCCCCACTAACATTAGCGAAAGCTAGTGGTCATCCGTCCCTCAGTCCAGTTGTTCAGCATCTGGCTGCTAGCAAGTTATGTTGTTTTGTTAATTTTTCTATTCCTCTTAACTATATTAAATGTTGACTTTTTCTTTTATTCTTTTCCCCAGAATGCACCAGAATGCTCCGATTACATTTTAAAAACACAAAAAAACGTCTGGGGGGGATACCCCAGACCCCCCCTACAGGGTTTAGTTTCTGACAGGTTTTTTCAGAGCTTTTCAAAATCGCAAAATAAAAATCCAGTATTAGACAAAGTGGGAGATTACTATGTTAAACAAACATAGTAGGTATAGTGAAGTTTAGAAATTATACATTGAAATAGTTCTCAAATTGCATAATTGATTTTTTTTCTAATCTCAGATGCACCCCGAGTCATTATGTTCTGCAACCGGGCCTGGTGTTGAGATATATTTTTTTGAAATTGGTTGAAACTGTTAAAACATTCACAAGGACATAGGGGACACTGAAGTTGCTGCTATACTTTATTTAATTTTTCAAAAATGAATTATATATTTTATCTTTATTTTAAGATTATTATTATATTTATTTTCACCATTTTATTTTTAAATGCAGCCCTTCTTTTCTATGAAGAGATTAGTTTCAGTTGAGTCAGTTGAACCTCCTTAAATAATACATATATCTTCAGTATTATATATCTGTATAATTGTTTAAAAGTGAGAATAAATATTGTCGAAATGTTTTTGAATTGTTCTTTCTATATTGATCTGACAGTCAGTTGTTGATTACATGCAGACGTTGATAGAACTACTAGGCTACTTCAGTATATATCACACTGAATCATAACGCAAGTTAGACATTATGATATTCCGGACCTTTGCTTGAGGACATTTTCTCTAACTGGACCTATTTGAATTTTAGTTGAATACCCCTGGCCTATAGGGTTTAAGTCTGGAGATTGACTTGGCCAGTCTAACACCTTCCACTTCTTGCCCCTGATGAACTCCTTTGTTGTTTTTGCAGTGTGTTTTGGATCATTATCTTGTTGCATGATGAATGATCTTCCAATCAGTTTGGTTGCATTTTTCTTTAAATTGGCAGACAAAATGTTCCTGTAGACTTCTGAGTTCATTTTGCTGTTGCCATCCTGTGTTACATCATCAATGAAGATTAATGAGCCCGTCCCAGAAGAAGCCATGCAAACCCAAGCCATGACATTGCCTCCACCGTGTTTCACAGATGAGCTTGTATGTTTGGGATCATTAGCAGATCCTTTCTTTCTCCAAACTTTAGCCTTTCCATCATTTTGGTAAAGGTTAATCTTTGTCTCATCAGTCCATAAAACGTTGTCCCAGAATTTTTGAGGCTTGTCTCTGTACTTTTTGGCAAAATCCAGCCTGGCCTTCTTATTCTTTTTGCTAATGAGTGGTTTGCATCTTCTGGTGTAGCCTCTGTACTTTTGTTCATGAAGTCTTCTGCGAACAGTAGATGATGATACCTTCACTCCTGCCCTCTGGAGGTTGTTGCCGATGTCAACAACAGTTGTTTTAGGGTCTTTCTTTACAGCTCACAATATTTCTGTCATCAACTGCTGTTGTTTTCCTTGGTCTACCCGTTCGACGTCTGTTACTTAGTACACCAGTGGTTTCTTTCTTCTTCAGGACATTCCAAATGGTTGTACTGGCTATGGCCAATATTTGTGCAATGGCTCTGATGGATTTTCCATCTGGGTTAGGGTTAGGGTTAGGGTTAGGGTTAGGGTTAGGGTTAGGTTAATGAAAGGCAGGCTGTTTACTGGTAGGTGCACTCGCAAGGATCCATGATTCTCATAAATATTAATCTCTCATTGAGGCCCTGTAATGTGCAAAGGTAAGTGAGTTCAATATTAAAATGAATGCCTAACTAAGGCCTTTAAATCCAAGGTATTAAGTTCAGGTATACAGGTACACGGTTAGGGTTAGGGAAGGTATAGGGAGATGTTAAAATAGTTTCAACATATCATATATAGCAGGGCCTAAATGGGGCATATCAGGGGTAAGTAACTAAACAGAAGAGGCCATGGCAAGCCTACCAATGGATGATAATAATGGGGGAAGGTAAGTAAGATGTTAAATTATTGTTTACACATACTGCCTAATGAGGCTTAAGTAATGTTATAGACATATATATTCATACATACTTAAATAAACATTTCAACCCATTAAAGCATTCCTATGTGAAGGCCCCAACTGGGCTCAAAGCTATCAAAGCATAACTATTACCTCTTAATGCTTAAATTATGCCATAATGTACAGATATGTCAATCTATAAATACACCCTTAAATACACATTTCAGCTAATCACAACCTGATCTGTAGACCTAAACAATACACTGCTTGGAAGTCTTCATCTTGAACCTCACTGGGGAAAAGAGGGATGATGGCCTTCAATGGAGGAACAGCTGGCAGGCTTGGTGTCATCTCCAATCTGGGTGTCCCTCTATGGAAGCAATGCAGACCATCTAGGATGGGGAAAAGAGGGATAGTGTCCTTCAGTGGAGAAGCAGCTGGCAGGCTTGGTGTCAACTCCAATCAGGGTGTCCCTCTGTGGTGGCAATGCAGAACATCTGGGGCTGATGGGGGTCCTCTTCTCCTCATCTGGAGCCTGTATTGGTCTCAGACTGGAGAGGACTGGAGAGCCCATGCAGGTGGAGGATTTAAGGGTTTTTCTGGACGTATTTTGTTGAAGGTAAGTATGTGAATTCGTCTGGATAACACAGTCATCTACCATGGTGGAGGAAGAATGGAACCTAGGGTGCAGGCACGTGCCTGGGGCCCTCTCACACAGGCGCCTCCTATACACAACTTGGTCTTGTAGCGGCGATAGTTTAGCATTAGCAGCATGGCGGTGGCATGTTAGCATTTAGCTTAAAAACAGTTTGAAAAGAATAAAAGCTTTACCAAACTGCTGCTTCAGACGTACTTTATTTTCGAAACCTATACAAGCGACGTTTCGACCATAGTCGGTCTTCTTCAGGCTTAAAAAGGTTTATAACACTTACAAAGTGTAAGCCGAGCCCATGCTATGTCTGGCATGATGGGCGTCGTGTCTGAAAAGAGAGAGGAGAGGCTTTGCGGCAGTCGTAAAGCTATGTGGCATTTTGCCTTTCAAATATGAGCCAATGCTGCCCTCTTGTGACTCAAAGAGGTAATACATGTGAATGCATAATTATGCAAAATAAATGTTTTTTTTAATTCTATAGTTACAGTGCCAGTCTCCTGTCTCTTCCAGTGCATAACACAATCAACAACAAATAGTCCAGATAAAAGAAAAAAGAAAAACATTATAATTCCCATGCATTGTAGCTAAAGGAGAAATGAATATATACAAGGATCATCAAAGCAGCTCTGGCTGGGTTAGGTTAATGAAAGGCAGTAAACAGCCTAGGTAGGTGCACTCGCTAGGATCCATGATTCTCATAAATATTAATCTCTCATTGAGGCCCTGTAATGTGCAAAGGTAAGTGAGTTCAATATTAAAATGAATGCCTAACTAAGGCCTTTAAATCCAAGGTATTAGGTTCAGGTATACAGGTACACGGTTAGGGTTAGGGTTAGGGTTAGGGTTAGGTAGTTTGAGCTATCTCGGTGACCCCCCCCCACCTCATCCAACGACTGGGCAGTTGAACTGGGGAGCCAAAGGTAATGCACGGACCAACTCACGTTATCTGCAGCTACTCATTCCATATTACCCAAAGTGATTAGTTACTGATTTAGGATTGCCCTAAAAAGGGTTCTGTATTTCTGGTCTTGGAATATACCCAGAGTGATTGGTTACTTGACTTGGATTGCCCTAAAAAGGGTTCTGTATTTAAGGTCTTTCGAATTTGTCCAGAGTGATTTGTTCTTGGATTTTTCTTCTTTTTCTGGTCTTTAGAATTTATCTAGGATGATTAGTTACTTGACTTAGGATTGCCCTAGAAAGGGTTCTGTATTTCAGGTCTTTAGAATTTATACAGAGTGATTAGTTACTTGACTTAGGATTCCCTAACAAGGGTTCAGTATTTCAGGTCTTTAGAATTTACTCAGAGTGATTAGTAACTTGGTTTAGGATTGTCCTGAAAAGGGTTTTGTATTTACGGTCTTTAGAAATTGTCCAGAGTGATATGTTATTTGACTTAGGATTGCCCTATCAAGGGGTTTTGTATTTCCGGTCTTTAGAGTGTTTTTATTATAAGTTTGAATAAACGTGTTTTAATAGTTAGTTATTTTTAGGATAAATCCTAAATTTAGGGATACATTTCATCAGTAGTAGACCTCGGAATCACAGAGTGTTTCGGCCATTTCTCACTAGACACTCTCCTCCGAGGGAGGCCCTCCCCGTGGTGATCAACTCACGGGGTGTATCCGTTTTTAGGCCAATTGTATTCTAAATTTCCTAGTTTTTGTTTTTCCCTTATAGGGTTTTGGTAGAAACTTTGAGAGAATAAATGTTAAAGTAAACTAATGTCAGCATTTATTGGATAAAATGGGTTGTAAGCGGGTTTGTTATTTTAGAGTGGTTAGGGTTAGGTAAGTGTCGGTGATTAGGGTTAGGATAGAGGTCATGGTAGGGTTATAATCGAGACGCCAGGGTTAGGTTTAGGTAAAAGTCGGTGATTAGGATTAGGACAAGGGTCATGGTAAGGTTGTTATCGAGACGCCAGGGTTAGGGTTAGGTAAAAGTCGGTATTTAGGGTTAGGTGAAGGGTTAGGTTTAGGTAAAAGTCGGCGATTAGGGTTAGGATAAGGGTCATGGTAAGGTTATAATCGAGACGCCAGGGTTAGGTTTAGGTAAAAGTCGGTGATTAGGGTTAAGACAAGGGTCATGGTAAGGTTGTTATCAAGACGCCAGGGTTAGGGTTAGGTAAAAGTCGGTATTTAGGGTTAGGTGAAGGGTTAGGTTTAGGTAAAAGTCGGCGATTAGGGTTAGGATAAGGGTCATGGTAAGGTTATAATCGAGACGCCAGGGTTAGGTTTAGGTAAAAGTCGGTGATTAGGGTTAGGATAAGGGTCATGGTAAGGTTGTTATCGAGACGCCAGGGTTAGGTAAAAGTCGGTATTTAGGGTTAAGTGAAGGGTTAGGTTTAGGTAAAAGTCGGCGATTAGGGTTAGGGTTAGGGTTAGGGTTAGGTAAAAGTCGGTATTTAGGGTTAGGTGAAGGGTTAGGTTTAGGGTTAGGTGAAGGGTTAGGTTTAGGGTTAGGTGAAGGGTTAGGTTTAGGTAAAAGTCGGTGATTAGGGTTAGGATAAGGGTCATGGTAAGGTTGTTATCGAGACGCCAGGGTTAGGGTTAGGTAAAAGTCGGTGTTTAGGGTTAGGTGAAGGGTTAGGTTTAGGTAAAAGTCGGCGATTAGGGTTAGGATAAGGGTCATGGTAAGGTTATAATCGAGACGCCAGGGTTAGGTTTAGGTAAAATCGGTGATTAGGGTTAGGATAAGGGTCATGGTAAGGTTGTTATCGAGACGCCAGGGTTAGGTAAAAGTCGGTATTTAGGGTTAAGTGAAGGGTTAGGTTTAGGTAAAAGTCGGCGATTAGGGTTAGGGTTAGGGTTAGGGTTAGGGTTAGGGTTAGGTTAAGAGCAATCTGCCCACTTTTCAAAAGTGGGTTAGGTTAGGGTTAGGGTTAGGGTTAGGGTTAGGGTTAGGGTTAGGGTTAGGGTTAGGGTTAGGTTTAATGAAAGGCAGGGTTAGGGTTAGGGTTAGGGTTAGGGTTAGGGTTAGGGTTAGGGTTAGGGTTAGGGTTAGGGTTAGGGTTAGGGTTAGGGTTAGGGTTAGGGTTAGGGTTAGGGTTAGGGTTAGGGTTAGGGTTAGGGTTAGGGTTAGGGTTAGGGTTAGGTTAAGAGCAATCTGCCCACTTTTCAAAAGTGGTTTTTTGGACGTAAATTTTGAACGCAGAGGGGCAACCTCATACCGAGACCATCCTCGGATACCTTGGGACCAGGCGCATTGGCCGAAAAAGTTTCGTCCCCCTGGTGGCGATTGTGGGTACTGCAATCGCGATTTGAAAAGTTTGAAGCTCCTTAACTCCCCAACGCAGAGGGGCAACACAATTCCAAGCAGTGCCTGTTGTAGCCCTTGGCCAGGACTACATGCTCACCAATTTTTAGCCATTTCCGAGAAACTTTTTTTAACATGGAAAAACAGGTTTTTTGGGAATAACGTCCGGTAGGGGAGGGGCAACTGCACAAGATTTTTAACCAAGATACTAGGCGTGGGGACGGATCAGAATCCGTTGAAATTTTGGTTCTATGTTGTTTCTATCCCGAGTTATGGCCGATTTAGAAAATTGAATTTTAAAATTTCAAAGTTGTGCCACTGGGCGAGGAAGATAGGCACAGGGATGTCCTTTGGTGTGGCAGGTGCCCCAGGCCCCCTAGACATGTGTGCGAAGTTTTGGAGTTGTAGCTTACTTACTTCATGTAGCTGCCATTGACCCCCATGTAAAATTTTGGGAAAATTTCTTTAAGTGCCGAGTCCTAAGAAAATAATTTTTCCAAAAAGTATTTAGGAGCACGTTTTAGGCCATTTGGAGTATATATGATTTTTTTTTTTTTTTTTTTTTTTTTTTTTTACACCACTAGTTGGCGCTATCATGACCAAAAATTATGGGTGAGTAAGGGGGAACTCCCCGTCACTTTTTTAAAAACCCTATATAAAATGTGGAAGGAGTTGGAATTGGAATGTGGAAATGGAATATGGAGTTGGAAGGTGGAATGTGGAGTTGGAATATGGAGTTGGAAGGTGGAATGTGGAGTTGGAATATGGAGTTGGAAGGTGGAATGTGGAGTTGGAAGGGTTAGGGTTAGGGTTAGGGTTAGGGTTAGGGTTAGGGTTAGGGTTAGGGTTAGGGTTAGGGTTAGGGTTAGGGTTAGGGTTAGGGTTAGGGTTAGAGCAATCTGCCCACTTTTCAAAAGTGGTTTTTTGGACGTAAATTTTGAACGCAGAGGGGCAACCTCATACCGAGACCATCCTCGGATACCTTGGGACCAGGCGCATTGGCCGAAAAAGTTTCGTCCCCCTGGTGGCGATTGTGGGTACTGCAATCGCGATTTGAAAAGTTTGAAGCTCCTTAACTCCCCAACGCAGAGGGGCAACACAATTCCAAGCAGTGCCTGTTGTAGCCCTTGGCCAGGACTACATGCTCACCAATTTTTAGCCATTTCCGAGAAACTTTTTTTAACATGGAAAAACAGGTTTTTTGGGAATAACGTCCGGTAGGGGAGGGGCAACTGCACAAGATTTTTAACCAAGATACTAGGCGTGGGGACGGATCAGAATCCGTTGAAATTTTGGTTCTATGTTGTTTCTATCCCGAGTTATGGCCGATTTAGAAAATTGAATTTTAAAATTTCAAAGTTGTGCCACTGGGTTAGGGTTAGGGTTAGGGTTAGGGTTAGGGTTAGGGTTAGGGTTAGGGTTAGGGTTAGGGTTAGGGTTAGGGTTAGGGTTAGGGTTAGGGTTAGGGTTAGGGTTAGGGTTAGGGTTAGGGTTAGGGTTAGGGTTAGGGTTAGGGTTAGGTTATAGGGATAAATACGTCCTTCGAGGGGCCCCTCAGGAATGTTTTTGCCAATAACTCCGGATAGGAATGCCCTATCATCATGGAACCAAGTTCCTTGGATTCCTTGGCCCCAGACCTTTCCAATGGTGTGTCGTTTGACCCCGTGGACCCTTGGAAATATTCGAAATCTTAGTTTGAAACTTTAAAATGGCCATATCTCCGGAACGGTAAGTCGTAGAGACTTGATTTCAACTCTGGCGTGTTCAGCGACCCCAAATTAGGTCGGACGCCACCCACTTTCAAGTCTCTAGCACCTTCGGTTCCGAAGATATTGGCCAAAAACGGAATTCGGAAATTTCCGTTTTCTGAAAAATTCTAACTTTTGATAGGAAGGTCGTAGAGACACGTGAGTGGGCTCTACGTGACGGGCGTGGCCGAAATAGTGGGGGTAGACACCAATTGCAAACTTGTGGGAGGTACCGTTGTTGAGTTAAGGGCGTGTCAAAAATCCCCATAGCAATACATGTAAAAGGTGAAAATTTTACTAAGTGTCACATCCAAAGTGAGACTTTCTTGAATAACTCGAGAACGCTAAGTCGTAGTTGGTCAAACTTGGTGTCTTTCCCCCCTATTTCACGTATAAGGAACACGTAGACACCAAGTATAAGTGTGTGGGACGTCCCTTTCAAAAGTTAGGGCCACATTTTGGGAAAATTTCTCTAAGTGCTGAGTCCTAAGAAAATATTTTTTCCAAAAAGTATTTAGGAGCACGTTTCAGGCCATTTGGAGTATATATGATTTTTTTTTTTTTTTTTTTTTTTTTTTTTACACCACTAGTTGGCGCTATCATGACCAAAAATTATGGGTGAGGGTGAGGGTGAGGGTGAGGGTTAGGGTTAGGGTTGGTTAGGGTTAGGGTTAGGGTTAGGGTTAGGGTTAGGGTTAGGGTTAGGGTTAGGGTTAGGGTTAGGGTTAGGGTTAGGGTTAGGGTTAGGGTTAGGGTTAGGGTTAGGGTTAGGGTTAGGGTTAGGGTTAGGGTTAGGGTTGTAAGAGCAATCTGCCCACTTTTCAAAAGTGGTTTTTTGGACGTAAATTTTGAACGCAGAGGGGCAACCTCATACCGAGACCATCCTCTGATACCTTGGGACCAGGCGCATTGGCCGAAAAAGTTTCGTCCCCTGGTGGCGATTGTGGGTACTGCAATGGCGATTTGAAAAGTTTGAATCTCCGTAACTCCCCAACGCAGAGGGGCAACACAATTCCAAGCAGTGCCTGTTGTAGCCCTTGGCCAGGACTACATGCTCACCAATTTTTAGCCATTTCCGAGAAACTTTTTTTAACATGGAAAAACAGGTTTTTTGGGAATAACGTCCGGTAGGGGAGGGGCAACTGCACAAGATTTTTAACCAAGATACTAGGCGTGGGGACGGATCAGAATCCGTTGAAATTTTGGTTCTATGTTGTTTCTATCCCGAGTTATGGCCGATTTAGAAAATTGAATTTTAAAATTTCAAAGTTGTGCCACTGGGCGAGGAAGATAGGCACAGGGATGTCCTTTGGTGTGGCAGGTGCCCCAGGCCCCCTAGACATATGTGCGAAGTTTTGGAGTTGTAGCTCACTTACTTCATGTAGCTGCCATTGACCCCCATGTAAAATTTTGGGAAAATTTCTTTAAGTGCCGAGTCCTAAGAAAATAATTTTTCCAAAAAGTA
This sequence comes from Ammodytes dubius, assembly GCA_026122265.1. Classification (NCBI taxonomy): domain Eukaryota; kingdom Metazoa; phylum Chordata; class Actinopteri; order Uranoscopiformes; family Ammodytidae; genus Ammodytes; species Ammodytes dubius. The sequence goes on from CM047511.1 coordinate 7,026,605, forward strand.
TTTAGGAGCACGTTTTAGGCCATTTGGAGTATATATGATTTTTTTTTTTTTTTTTTTTTTTTTTTTTTACACCACTAGTTGGCGCTATCATGACCAAAAATTATGGGTGAGTAAGGGGGAACTCCCCGTCACTTTTTTAAAAACCCTATATAAAAGGTGGAAGGAGTTGGAATTGGAATGTGGAAATGGAATATGGAGTTGGAAGGTGGAATGTGGAGTTGGAATATGGAGTTGGAAGGTGGAATGTGGAGTTGGAATATGGAGTTGGAAGGTGGAATGTGGAGTTGGGTTAGGGTTAGGGTTAGGGTTAGGGTTAGGGTTAGGGTTAGGGTTAGGGTTAGGGTTAGGGTTAGGGTTAGGGTTAGGGTTAGGGTTAGGGTTAGGTTAAGAGCAATAGGGTTAGGGTTAGGGTTAGGGTTAGGGTTAGGGTTAGGGTTAGGGTTAGGGTTAGGGTTAGGGTTAGGGTTAGGGTTAGGGTTAGGGTTAGGGTTAGGGTTAGGTTATAGGGATAAATACGTCCTTCGAGGGGCCCCTCAGGAATGTTTCTGCCAATAACTCCGGATAGGAATGCCCTATCATCATGGAACCAAGTTCCTTGGATTCCTTGGCCCCAGACCTTTCCAATGGTGTGTCGTTTGACCCCGTGGAACCTTGGGAAATATTCGAAATCTTAGTTTGAAACTTTAAAATGGCCATATCTCCGGAACGGTAAGTCGTAGAAACTTGATTTCAACTCTGGCGTGTTCAGCGACCCCAAATTAGGTCGGACGCCACCCACTTTCAAGTCTCTAGCACCTTCGGTTCCGAAGATATTGGCCAAAAACGGAATTCGGAAATTTCCGTTTTCTGAAACATTCTAACTTTTGATAGGAAGGTCGTAGAGACACGTGAGTGGGCTCTACGTGACGGGCGTGGCCGAAATAGTGGGGGTAGACACCAATTGCAAACTTGTGGGAGGTACCGTTGTTGAGTTAAGGGCGTGTCAAAAATCCCCATAGCATTACATGTAAAAGGTGAAAATTTTACTAAGTGTCACATCCAAAGTGAGACTTTCTTGAATAACTCGAGAACGCTAAGTCGTAGTTGGTTAGGGTTAGGGTTAGGGTTAGGGTTAGGGTGGGGTTAGGGTTTGGGTTAAAAGGTTCCTTGGTTGGAATACTGTTGGGTTAGGGTTAGGGTTAGGGTTAGGGTTAGGGTTAGGGTTAGGGTTAGGTTAAGAGCAATCTGCCCACTTTTCAAAAGTGGTTTTTTGGACGTAAATTTTGAACGCAGAGGGGCAACCTCATACCGAGACCATCCTCGGATACCTTGGGACCAGGCGCATTGGCGGAAAAAGTTTCGTCCCCCTGGTGGCGATTGTGGGTACTGCAATCGCGATTTGAAAAGTTTGAAGCGCCGTAACTCCCCAACGCAGAGGGGCAACACAATTCCAAGTAGTGTCTGTTGTAGCCCTTGGCCAGGACTACATGCTCACCAATTTTTAGCCATTTCCGAGAAACTTTTTTTAACATGGAAAAACAGGTTTTTTGGGAATAACGTCCGGTAGGGAGGGGCAACTGCACAAGATTTTTAACCAAGATACTAGGCATGGGGACGGATCAGAATCCGTTGAAATTTTGGTTCTATGTTGTTTCTATCCCGAGTTATGGCCGATTTAGAAAATTGAATTTTAAAATTTCAAAGTTGTGCCACTGGCGAGGAAGATAGGCACAGGGATGTCCTTTGGTGTGGCAGGTGCCCCAGGCCCCCTAGACATGTGTGCGAAGTTTTGGAGTTGTAGCTCACTTACTTCATGTAGCTGCCATTGACCCCCATGTAAAATTTTGGGAAAATTTCTTTAAGTGCCGAGTCCTAAGAAAATAATTTTTCCAAAAAGTATTTAGGAGCACGTTTTAGGCCATTTGGAGTATATATGATTTTTTTTTTTTTTTTTTTTTTTTTTTTTTACACCACTAGTTGGCGCTATCATGACCAAAAATTATGGGTGAGTAAGGGGGAACTCCCCGTCTAAAACCTTATAAAGGTGGAAGGAGTTGAATTGGAATGATGGAAAATGGATGGAATGGAGTTGGAAGGTGGAATGTGGAATTGGAATATGGAGTTGGAAGGTGGAATGTGGAGTTGGAAGGGTTGGGTTAAGGTGGGTAGGGTTAGGTTTGGTAGGGTTAGGTAGGGTTAGGTTAGGGTTAGGGTTAGGGTTAGGGTTAGGGTTAGGTTATAGGGTTAGGGTTAGGGTTAGGGTTAGGGTTAGGGTTAGGGTTAGGGTTAGGGTTAGGGTTAGGGTTAGGGTTAGGGTTAGGGTTAGGGTTAGGGTTAGGGTTAGGGTTAGGGTTAGGGTTTAGGGTTAGGGTTAGGGTTAGGGTTAGGGTTAGGGTTAGGGTTAGTTAGGGTTAGGGTTTAGGGTTAGGGTTAGGGTTAGGGTTAGGGTTAGGGTTAGGGTTAGGGTTAGGGTTAGGGTTAGGGTTAGGGTTAGGGTTAGGGTTAGGGTTAGGGTTAGGGTTAGGGTTAGGGTTAGGGTTAGGGTTAGGGTTAGGGTTAGGGTTAGGGTTAGGGTTAGGGTTAGGGTTAGGGTTAGGGTTAGGGTTGGGTTAGGGTTAGGGTTAGGGTTAGGGTTAGGGTTAGGGTTAGGGTTAGGGTTAGGGTTAGGGTTAGGGTTAGGGGTTAGGGTTAGGGTTAGGGTTAGGTTAGGGTTAGGGTTAGGGTTAGAGGTTAGGTTAGGTTAAGAGCAATCTGCCCACTTTTCAAAAGTGGTTTTTTGGACGTAAATTTTGAACGCAGAGGGGCAACCTCATACCGAGACCATCCTCGGATACCTTGGGACCAGGCGCATTGGCCGAAAAAGTTTCGTCCCCTGGTGGCGATTGTGGGTACTGCAATCGCGATTTGAAAAGTTTGAAGCTCCGTAACTCCCCAACGCAGAGGGGCAACACAATTCCAAGCAGTGCCTGTTGTAGCCCTTGGCCAGGACTACATGCTCACCAATTTTCAGCCATTTCCGAGAAACTTTTTTTAACATGGAAAAACAGGTTTTTTGGGAATAACGTCCGGTAGGGGAGGGGCAACTGCACAAGATTTTTAACCAAGATACTAGGCGTGGGGACGGATCAGAATCCGTTGAAATTTTGGTTCTATGTTGTTTCTATCCCGAGTTATGGCCGATTTAGAAAATTGAATTTTAAAATTTCAAAGTTGTGCCACTGGGCGAGGAAGATAGGCACAGGGATGTCCTTTGGTTGTGGCAGGTGCCCCAGGCCCCCTAGACATGTGTGCGAAGTTTTGGAGTTGTAGCTCACTTACTTCATGTAGCTGCCATTGACCCCCATGTAAAATTTTGGGAAAATTTCTTTAAGTGCCGAGTCCTAAGAAAATAATTTTTCCAAAAAGTATTTAGGAGCACGTTTTAGGCCATTTGGAGTATATATGATTTTTTTTATTTATTTATTTTTTTTTTTTTACACCACTAGTTGGCGCTATCATGACCAAAAATTATGGGTGAGTAAGGGGGAACTCCCCGTCACTTTTTTAAAAACCCTATATAAAAGGTGGAAGGAGTTGGAATTGGAATGTGGAAATGGAATATGGAGTTGGAAGGTGGAATGTGGAGTTGGAATATGGAGTTGGAAGGTGGAATGTGGAGTTGGAATATGGAGTTGGAAGGTGGAATGTGGAGTTGGAATATGGAGGGTTAGGGTTAGGGTTAGGGTTAGGGTTAGGGTTAGGGTTAGGGTTAGGGTTAGGGTTAGGTTAAGAGCAATCTGCCCACTTTTCAAAAGTGGTTTTTTGGACGTAAATTTTGAACGCAGAGGGGCAACCTCATACCGAGACCATCCTCGGATACCTTGGGACCAGGCGCATTGGCCGAAAAAGTTTCGTCCCCCTGGTGGCGATTGTGGGTACTGCAATCGCGATTTGAAAAGTTTGAAGCTCCTTAACTCCCCAACGCAGAGGGGCAACACAATTCCAAGCAGTGCCTGTTGTAGCCCTTGGCCAGGACTACATGCTCACCAATTTTTAGCCATTTCCGAGAAACTTTTTTTAACATGGAAAAACAGGTTTTTTGGGAATAACGTCCGGTAGGGGAGGGGCAAACTGCACAAGATTTTTAACCAATATACTAGGCGTGGGGACGGATCAGAATCCGTTGAAATTTTGGTTCTATGTTGTTTCTATCCCGAGTTATGGCCGATTTGGTCTGCGCATGCGCAGTAGAGTTTTGGCCCATAATATGTCTGTTGAAAGAGGGGCTCTTCCTGATTCCAAATCCGTTGAAAGTAGGTCTCTATGACCTTCCTATCAGAAGTTATGGCCAAATGAGTACAAGTGAAATTGTGTGAAAATTTGACTAAGTGTGGAGTCAAAAATACTTCCCACAGAAAGTGTCTAGGAGCACGTTTCAGGCCATTTTGAGTGGTCTGGTAATGGTCTGTGGTGAAGTTTTCTAAAAACCCTATGTAAAAAGTTGGAATCTGAATGTGGAATCTGAATGTGGAATGTGGAATCTGAATGTGGAATCTGAATGTGGAATGTGGAATCTGAATGTGGAATCTGAATGTGGAATGTGGAATCTGAATGTGGAATCTGAATGTGGAATGTGGAATCTGAATGTGGAATGTGGAATTGGAATAAGGAATGTGGAATGTGGAATCTGAATGTGGGTTAGGGTTAGGGTTAGGGTTAGGGTTAGGGTTAGGGTTAGGTTAAGAGCAATCTGCCCACTTTTCAAAAGTGGTTTTTTGGACGTAAATTTTGAACGCAGAGGGGCAACCTCATACCGAGACCATCCTCGGATACCTTGGGACCAGGCGCATTGGCCGAAAAAGTTTCGTCCCCCTGGTGGCGATTGTGGGTACTGCAATCGCGATTTGAAAAGTTTGAAGCTCCGTAACTCCCCAACGCAGAGGGGCAACACAATTCCAAGCAGTGCCTGTTGTAGCCCTTGCCAGGACTACATGCTCACCAATTTTTAGCCATTTCCGAGAAACTTTTTTTAACATGGAAAAACAGGTTTTTGGAATAACGTCCGGTAGGGGAGGGGCAACTGCACAAGATTTTTAACCAAGATACTAGCGTGGGGACGGATCAGAATCCGTTGAAATTTTGGTTCTATGTTGTTTCTATCCCGAGTTATGGCCGATTTAGAAAATTGAATTTTAAATTTCAAAGTTGTGCCACTGGGCGAGGAAGATAGGCACAGGGATGTCCTTTGTTGTGGCAGGTGCCCCAGCCCCCTAGACATGTGTGCGAAGTTTTGGAGTTGTAGCTCACTTACTTCATGTAGCTGCCATTGACCCCATGTAAATTTTGGGAAAATTTCTTTAAGTGCCGAGTCCTAAGAAAATAATTTTTCCAAAAAGTATTTAGGAGCACGTTTAGGCCATTTGGAGTATACATGGGTTAGGGTTAGGGTTAGGTTAGGGTTAGGGTTAGGTTAGGGTTAGGGTTAGGGTTGGGTTAGGTTAGGGGTTAGGGTTAGGGTTAGGGTTAGGGTTAGGGTTGGGTTAGGGTTAGGGTTAGGGTTAGGGTTAGGTTAAGAGCAATCTGCCACTTTTCAAAGTGGTTTTTTGGACGTAAATTTTAACGCAGAGGGCAACTCATACCGAGACCCTCCTCGGATACCTTGGGACCAGGCGCATTGGCCGAAAAAGTTTCGTCCCCCTGGTGGCGATTGTGGGTACTGCAATCGCGATTTGAAAAGTTTGAAGCTCCGTAACTCCCCAACGCAGAGGGGCAACACAATTCCAAGCAGTGCCTGTTGTAGCCCTTGGCCAGGACTACATGCTCACCAATTTTCAGCCATTTCCGAGAAACTTTTTTTACATGGAAAAAAACAGGTTTTTTGGGATAACGTCCGGTAGGGGAGGGCAACTGCACAAGATTTTTAACCAAGATACTAGGCGTGGGGACGGATCAGAATCCGTTGAAATTTTGGTTCATATGTTGTTTCTATCCCGAGTTATGGCCGATTTAGAAAATTGAATTTTAAAATTTCAAAGTTGTGCCACTGGGCGAGGAAGATAGGCACAGGGATGTCCTTTGGTGTGGCAGGTGCCCCAGGCCCCCTAGACATGTGTGCGAAGTTTTGGAGTTGTAGCTCACTTACTTCATGTAGCTGCCATTGACCCCCATGTAAAATTTTGGGAAAATTTCTTTAAGTGCCGAGTCCTAAGAAAATAATTTTTCCAAAAAGTATTTAGGAGCACGTTTTAGGCCATTTGGAGTATATATGATTTTTTTTATTTATTTATTTTTTTTTTTTACACCACTAGTTGGCGCTATCATGACCAAAATTATGGGTGAGTAAGGGGGAACTCCCCGTCACTTTTTTAAAAACCCTATATAAAAGGTGGAAGGAGTTGGAATTGGAATGTGGAAATGGAATATGGAGTTGGAAGGTGGAATGTGGAGTTGGAATATGGAGTTGGAAGGTGGAATGTGGAGTTGGAATATGGAGTTGGAAGGTGGAATGTGGAGTTGGAATATGGGGTAGGGTTAGGGTTAGGGTTAGGGTTAGGGTTAGGGTTAGGGTTAGGTTAGGGTTAGGGTTAGGGTTAGGGTTAGGTTAGGTTAGGGTTAGGGTTAGGGTTAGGGTTAGGGTTAGGGTTAGGGTTAGGGTTATTGGGTTAGGGTTAGGTTAGGGTTAGGGTTAGGGTTAGGGTTAGGGTTAGGGTTAGGGTTAGGGTTAGGGTTAGGGTTAGGGTTAGGGTTAGGGTTAGGGTTAGGTTAGGTTAGGGTTAGGGTTAGGGTTTTAGGGTTAGGGTTAGGGTTAGGGTTAGGGTTAGGGTTAGGGTTAGGGTTAGGGTTAGGGTTAGGGTTAGGGTTAGGGTTAGGGTTAGGGTTAGGGTTAGGGTTTAGGGTTGGGTTAGGGTTAGGGTTAGGGTTAGGGTTAGGTTAGGGTTAGGGTTAGGGTTAGGGTTAGGGTTAGGGTTAGGGTTAGGGTAGGTTAGGGTTAGGGTTAGGGTTGGTAGGGTTAGGGTTAGGTTAGGTTAAGAGCAATCTGCCCACTTTTCAAAAGTGGTTTTTTGGACGTAAATTTTGAACGCAGAGGGGCAACCTCATACCGAGACCATCCTCGGATACCTTGGGACCAGGCGCATTGGCCGAAAAAGTTTCGTCCCCCTGGTGGCGATTGTGGGTACTGCAATCGCGATTTGAAAAGTTTGAAGCTCCGTAACTCCCCAACGCAGAGGGGCAACACAATTCCAAGCAGTGCCTGTTGTAGCCCTTGGCCAGGACTACATGCTCACCAATTTTCAGCCATTTCCGAGAAACTTTTTTTAACATGGAAAAACAGGTTTTTTGGGAATAACGTCCGGTAGGGGAGGGGCAACTGCACAAGATTTTTAACCAAGATACTAGGCGTGGGGACGGATCAGAATCCGTTGAAATTTTGGTTCTATGTTGTTTCTATCCCGAGTTATGGCCGATTAGAAATTGATTTAAATTTCAAGTGTGCCATGGCGAGTAAGAGTTTATGGCCCAGAGATGTCCTTTGGTTGGCAGGTGCCAGGCCTCCGATAAATGTGTGCGAAGTTTGAGTTGTAGCTCACTTACTTCATGTTAGTGCCATTGACCCCCAGTAAATTGTGTGAAAATTTCTTAAGTGCTGGAGTCTAAGAAAATATTTTCCACAAAAGTTTTAGGAGCACGTTTTAGCATTGAGTATATGCATTTTTTTTATTTTTTTTTTTGACACATAGTTGCGCTCATGGACATAATTTGGGGGTAGTGGTGAACGTTTTCTTAAAAACCCTATGTAAAAAGTTGGAATCTGAATGTGGAATCTGAATGTGGAATGTGGAATCTGAATGTGGAATCTGAATGTGGAATGTGGAATCTGAATGTGGAATCTGAATGTGGAATGTGGAATCTGAATGTGGAATCTGAATGTGGAATGTGGAATCTGAATGTGGAATGTGGAATTGGAATAAGGAATGTGGAATGTGGAATCTGAATGTGGGTTAGGGTTAGGGTTAGGGTTAGGGTTAGGGTTAGGGTTAGGTTAAGAGCAATCTGCCCACTTTTCAAAAGTGGTTTTTTGGACGTAAATTTTGAACGCAGAGGGGCAACCTCATACCGAGACCATCCTCGGATACCTTGGGACCAGGCGCATTGGCCGAAAAAGTTTCGTCCCCCTGGTGGCGATTGTGGGTACTGCAATCGCGATTTGAAAAGTTTGAAGCTCCGTAACTCCCCAACGCAGAGGGGCAACACAATTCCAAGCAGTGCCTGTTGTAGCCCTTGGCCAGGACTACATGCTCACCAATTTTTAGCCATTTCCGAGAAACTTTTTTTAACATGGAAAAACAGGTTTTTTGGGAATAACGTCCGGTAGGGGAGGGGCAACTGCACAAGATTTTTAACCAAGATACTAGGCGTGGGGACGGATCAGAATCCGTTGAAATTTTGGTTCTATGTTGTTTCTATCCCGAGTTATGGCCGATTTAGAAAATTGAATTTTAAAATTTCAAAGTTGTGCCACTGGGCGAGGAAGATAGGCACAGGGATGTCCTTTGTTGTGGCAGGTGCCCCAGGCCCCCTAGACATGTGTGCGAAGTTTTGGAGTTGTAGCTCACTTACTTCATGTAGCTGCCATTGACCCCCATGTAAAATTTTGGGAAAATTTCTTTAAGTGCCGAGTCCTAAGAAAATAATTTTTCCAAAAAGTATTTAGGAGCACGTTTTAGGCCATTTGGAGTATACATGGGTTAGGGTTAGGGTTAGGGTTAGGGTTAGGGTTAGGGTTAGGGTTAGGGTTAGGGTTAGGGTTAGGGTTAGGGGGTTAGGGTTAGGGTTAGGGTTAGGGTTTAGGGTTAGGGTTAGGGTTAGGGTTAGGGTTAGGGTTAGGTTAAGAGCAATCTGCCCACTTTTCAAAAGTGGTTTTTTGGACGTAAATTTTTACGCAGAGGGGCAACCTCATACCGAGACCATCCTCGGATACCTTGGGACCAGGCGCATTGGCCGAAAAAGTTTCGTCCCCCTGGTGGCGATTGTGGGTACTGCAATCGCGATTTGAAAAGTTTGAAGCTCGTAACTCCCCAACGCAGAGGGGCAACACAATTCCAAGCAGTGCCTGTTGTAGCCCTTGGCCAGGACTACATGCTCACCAATTTTCAGCCATTTCCGAGAAACTTTTTTTTAACATGGAAAAACAGGTTTTTTGGGAATAACGTCCGTAGGGGAGGGGCAACTGCACAAGATTTTTAACCAAGATACTAGGCGTGGGGACGGATCAGAATCCGTTGAAATTTTGGTTCTATGTTGTTTCTATCCCGAGTTATGGCCGATTTAGAAAATTGAATTTTAAAATTTCAAAGTTGTGCCACTGGGCGAGGAAGATAGGCACAGGGATGTCCTTTGGTGTGGCAGGTGCCCCAGGCCCCCTAGACATGTGTGCGAAGTTTTGGAGTTGTAGCTCACTTACTTCATGTAGCTGCCATTGACCCCCATGTAAAATTTTGGGAAAATTTCTTTAAGTGCCGAGTCCTAAGAAAATAATTTTT
>CM047511.1:7041104-7044359 GCA_026122265.1 Ammodytes dubius
ACCAATATACTAGGCGTGGGGACGGATCAGAATCCGTTGAAATTTTGGTTCTATGTTGTTTCTATCCGAGTTATGGCCGATTTGGTCTGCGCATGCGCAGTAGAGTTTTGGCCCATAATATGTCTGTTGAAAGAGGGGCTCTTCCTGATTCCAAATCCGTTGAAAGTAGGTCTCTATGACCTTCCTATCAGAAGTTATGGCCAAATGAGTACAAGTGAAATTGTGTGAAAATTTGACTAAGTGTGGAGTCAAAAATACTTCCCACAGAAAGTGTCTAGGAGCACGTTTCAGGCCATTTTGAGTGGTCTGGTAATGGTCTGTGGTGAAGTTTTCTAAAAACCCTATGTAAAAAGTTGGAATCTGAATGTGGAATCTGAATGTGGAATGTGGAATCTGAATGTGGAATCTGAATGTGGAATGTGGAATCTGAATGTGGAATCTGAATGTGGAATGTGGAATCTGAATGTGGAATCTGAATGTGGAATGTGGAATCTGAATGTGGAATGTGGAATTGGAATAAGGAATGTGGAATGTGGAATCTGAATGTGGGTTAGGGTTAGGGTTAGGGTTAGGGTTAGGGTTAGGGTTAGGTTAAGAGCAATCTGCCCACTTTTCAAAAGTGGTTTTTTGGACGTAAATTTTGAACGCAGAGGGGCAACCTCATACCGAGACCATCCTCGGATACCTTGGGACCAGGCGCATTGGCCGAAAAAGTTTCGTCCCCCTGGTGGCGATTGTGGGTACTGCAATCGCGATTTGAAAAGTTTGAAGCTCCGTAACTCCCCAACGCAGAGGGGCAACACAATTCCAAGCAGTGCCTGTTGTAGCCCTTGGCCAGGACTACATGCTCACAATTTTTAGCCATTTCCGAGAAACTTTTTTTAACATGGAAAAACAGGTTTTTTGGGAATAACGTCCGTAGGGGAGGGGCAACTGCACAACAAGATATTTTACGGACAAACGTTAATTTTGGATCTAGGATCCGGTTAGGACCGTTGAAAGATTTTAAAATTTCAAGTTGTGCACTGGTCGAGAAGATTAGAATGGATTTCTTTGTTGTGCATGGTGCCAGATAGCCCCAGAATTGTGCGCTAATGTTGTTGGCAGGTGCCCCAGGCCCCTAGACATGTGTGCGAAGTTTTGGAGTTGTAGCTCACTTACTTCATGTAGCTGCCATTGACCCCCATGTAAAATTTTGGGGAAAATTTCTTTAAGTGCCGAGTCCTAAGAAAATAATTTTTCCAAAAAGTATTTAGGAGCACGTTTTAGGCCATTTGGAGTATACATGGGTTAGGGTTAGGGTTAGGGTTAGGGTTAGGGTTAGGGTTAGGGTTAGGGTTAGGGTTTAGGGTTAGGGTTAGGGGGTTAGGGTTAGGGTTAGGGTTAGGGTTAGGGTTAGGGTTAGGGTTAGGGTTAGGGTTAGGGTTAGGTTAAGAGCAATCTGCCCACTTTTCAAAAGTGGTTTTTTGGACGTAAATTTTTAACGCAGAGGGGCAACCTCATACCGAGACCATCCTCGGATACCTTGGGACCAGGCGCATTGGCCGAAAAAGTTTCGTCCCCTGGTGGCGATTGTGGGTACTGCAATCGCGATTTGAAAAGTTTGAAGCTCCGTAACTCCCAACGCAGAGGGGCAACACAATTCCAAGCAGTGCCTGTTGTAGCCCTTGGCCAGGACTACATGCTCACCAATTTTCAGCCATTTCCGAGAAACTTTTTTTAACATGGAAAAACAGGTTTTTTGGGAATAACGTCCGGTAGGGGAGGGGCAACTGCACAAGATTTTTAACCAAGATACTAGGCGTGGGGACGGATCAGAATCCGTTGAAATTTTGGTTCTATGTTGTTTCTATCCCGAGTTATGGCCGATTTAGAAAATTGAATTTAAAATTTCAAAGTTGTGCCACTGGGCGAGGAAGATAGGCACAGGGATGTCCTTTGGTGTGGCAGGTGCCCCAGGCCCCCTAGACATGTGTGCGAAGTTTTGGAGTTGTAGCTCACTTACTTCATGTAGCTGCCATTGACCCCCATGTAAAATTTTGGGAAAATTTCTTTAAGTGCCGAGTCCTAAGAAAATAATTTTTCCAAAAAGTATTTAGGAGCACGTTTTAGGCCATTTGGAGTATATATGATTTTTTTTATTTATTTATTTTTTTTTTTACACCACTAGTTGGCGCTATCATGACCAAAAATTATGGGTGAGTAAGGGGAACTCCCGTCACTTTTTTAAAAACCCTATATAAAAGGTGGAAGGAGTTGGAATTGGAATGTGGAAATGGAATATGGAGTTGGAAGGTGGAATGTGGAGTTGGAATATGGAGTTGGAAGGTGGAATGTGGAGTTGGAATATGGAGTTGGAAGGTGGAATGTGGAGTTGGAATATGGAGGGTTAGGGTTAGGGTTAGGGTTAGGGTTAGGGTTAGGTTAGGGTTAGGGTTAGGGTTAGGGTTAGGGTTAGGGTTAGGGTTAGGGTTAGGGTTAGGGTTAGGGTTAGGGTTAGGGTTAGGGTTAGGGTTAGGGTTAGGGTTAGGGTTAGGGTTAGGGTTAGGGTTAGGGTTAGGGTTAGGGTTAGGGTTAGGGTTAGGGTTAGGGTTAGGGTTTAGGGTTAGGGTTAGGGTTAGGGTTAGGGTTAGGGTTAGGGTTAGGGTTAGGGTTAGGGTTAGGGTTAGGGTTAGGGTTAGGGTTAGGGTTAGGGTTAGGGTTAGGGTTAGGGTTAGGGTTAGGTTAGGGTTAGGGTTAGGGTTAGGGTTAGGGTTAGGTAGGGTTAGGGTTAGGGTTAGGGTTAGGGTTAGGGTTAGGGTTAGGGTTAGGGTTAGGGTTAGGGTTAGGGTTAGGGTTAGGGTTAGGGTTAGGGTTAGGGTTAGGGTTAGGGTTAGGTAGGGTTAGGGTTAGGGTTAGGGTTAGGTAAGAGCAATCTGCCCACTTTTCAAAAGTGGTTTTTTGGACGTAAATTTTGAACGCAGAGGGGCAACCTCATACCGAGACCATCCTCGGATACCTTGGGACCAGGCGCATTGGCCGAAAAAGTTTCGTCCCCCTGGTGGCGATTGTGGGTACTGCAATCGCGATTTGAAAAGTTTGAAGCTCCGTAACTCCCCAACGCAGAGGGGCAACACAATTCCAAGCAGTGCCTGTTGTAGCCCTTGGCCAGGACTACATGCTCACCAATTTTCAGCCATTCCGAGAAACTTTTTTTAACATGGAAAAACAGGTTTTTTGGGAATAACGTCCGGTAGGGGAGGGGCAACTGCACAA
>CM047511.1:7044459-7051959 GCA_026122265.1 Ammodytes dubius
TGGCAGGTAAATTAGTGCAGGAGTGGATACAGGTGTGGCTGAGCAGACTGGAGCGGCAGCAATTAGTGCTGTTAACAGGGCAGGGGGAGGAAGCTCCTGACAGGACCCCCCCCTTAAGGGACGGCCCCAGAAGTCCCCAAAAAACGTCAAACAGGGCGGGCGGAGGGTCAGAACTCCTCTGAGCGGTCAGATTCCCTGGCCTCATCCTCCGAGGGGGCCTGAGAGGTGCCATCAGGGGCCAGGGCAGGGTCAGGAACTGGGCAGGAGGAGCGACGGGACCCCTTAGGACGACAGCAAGGGCGGAACCACTCAGGAGGCCGGTGGCGACGAAGATGAAGGCGAGGGAACCCTTCAGGAGGCCGGCGGCGAGGGCGACATCCCCCTTCTGGAGGCCGGCGGCGAGGGCGACATCCCCCTTCTGGAGGCCGGCGGCGAGGGCGACATCCCCCTTCTGGAGGCCGGCGAGGCAGAGGGCGGTCCCCCTCGAGCAGGGATAGGGGGCAGGACCCCTCGGGCGTTAACAGGGGGCAGGGCCCCTCGGGCGTTAACAGGGGGCAGGGCCCCTCGGGCGTTAACAGGGGGCAGGGCCCCTCGGGCGTTAACAGGGAGCTGGGCCCCTCGGGCGTTAACAGGGAGCTGGGCCCCTCGGGCGTTAACAGGGAGCTGGGCCCCTCGGGCGTTAACAGGGAGCTGGGCCCCTCGGGCGTTAACAGGGAGCTGGGCCCCTCGGGCGTTAACAGGGAGCTGGGCCCCTCGGGCGTTAACAGGGGGCTGGGCCCCTCGGGCGTTAACAGGGGGCTGGGCCCCTCGGGCGGCAACAGGGGGCTGGGCCCCTCGGGCGGCAACAGGGGGCTGGGCCCCTCGGGCGGCAACAGGGGGCTGGGCCCCTCGGGCGGCAACAGGGGCCTGGGCCCCTCGGGCGGCAACAGGGGGCTGGGCCCCTCGGGCGGCAACAGGGGGCTGGGCCCCTCGGGCGGCAACAGGGGGCTGGGCCCCTCGGGAGGCAACAGGGGGCTGGACCCCTCGGGAGGCAACACGGGGCTGGACCCCTCGGGAGGCAACACGGGGCTGGGCCCCTCGGGAGGCAACAGGGGGCTGGGCCCTTCGGGAGGCAACACGGAGCTGGGCCCCTCGGACAGGAACGGAGGAGGAGGCCCCTCGGGCAGGCGAAGAAGACGGAACAAAGGAGGAGGCCCCTCGGACAGGAACGGAGGAGGAGGCCCCTCGGACAGGAACGGAGGAGGAGGCCCCTCGGACAGGAACGGAGGAGGAGGCCCCTCGGACAGGAACGGAGGAGGAGGCCCCTCGGACAGGAACGGAGGAGGAGGCCCCTCGGACAGGAACGGAGGAGGAGGCCCCTCGGACAGGAACGGAGGAGGAGGCCCCTCGGACAGGAACGGAGGAGGCCCCTCGGACAGGAACGGAGGAGGAGGCCCCTTGGACAGGAACGGAGGAGTAAGGTTGGTGAGAAGTTGGATAACCATGGCAAGTTGTTGTTGCCGCTGCTGAATCTGTTGTTGCTGCTGCTGGCTGACCCGGAGCAGAGAGGCGACGTCATCAGTCATGCGGTCAAGCTTACTCTCTGTATGTTCCAGGCGCTGCATGGCGGTGGGTTGTCCAGGGTTGTCGAGTTCCATGCTGGGTGAGACGTGCGCTGGGTCCATGTTTGGTCAGATCGTACTGTCAGAACCCAAACAAGACGAGGACCACAATTGCGTCACGTTCAACAGTTTATTAAAGGATTGGGGGAAAGGGAGTGTATGGGAGTGTAGAGCAGGTCCGGTATTGCAGATTGGAGTCAGAAGCATAAGGAAACAGGCAGAGTAACTGGTGCTGGTTAGCAGGAAACAGGCAGAGTAACTGGTGCTGGTGAGCAGGAAACAGGCAGAGTAACTGGTGCTGGTGAGCAGACGATCTCACCAGGAGTGACTGAAAGCCAGGGTTTATATAGAGGGTGATGGGCAGGGAATGCAGTGCAGCTGGCAGGTAAATTAGTGCAGGAGTGGATACAGGTGTGGCTGAGCAGACTGGAGCGGCAGCAATTAGTGCTGTTAACAGGGCAGGGGGAGGAAGCTCCTGACATAGATAGATAGATAGATAGATAGATAGATAGATAGATAGATAGATAGATAGATAGATAGATAGATAGATAGATAGATAGATAGATAGATAGATAGATAGATAGATAGATAGATAGATAGATAGATAGATAGATAGATAGATGGATAGATTATTGAAAAAGGAAATTCTGACAGCCAGTAGCAGCAAACATACATACTAACAATAACAAAAACAGCCCCCCCTCTACACACACACACACACACACTGCTCGCACCACCACCAAGTAAAAACTGTGCCAAACTTTGCGAACCTTGCAGAAAGAGAAATAAAAACTAATTGGAGGAACTCCCCCGACTATCCTTCCTACCTCATCATTTCCTGTCGTTCTCTCTGTCTCTTCGTCATACCCTCCCTTTTTCTCTTCCCACAATGCAGTGCTGTGACCTGGGCTTCCACCAGTCCGTGGAGAGGGTGATGCGTTGCTACCTGGCCAGCAGGCTGCGGGTGCAGAAGACAGAGGAGACGGCCCTGAAGCAGCTGGAGGCCGCCGTCACATCACTGGACCACGGGGGAGACCGGGACGGGTTGTTACAGCAACACGACTCCGCCTTCTGCCTCCCATTCAGATTCAACTACCATCCACATGAGGGGGACCAGGTCAGAGCAGGCCCCAGATGAAACTTTTTGACATACTATCTTCCAAACTAGTTTATATAATTATTTTATCTATTTTTTTAATATTTGGTCCGATTTAGGTGCATTTTGAAAATGTGACAAAATGGACGAATCAAATGAACAAGCCTACCGCATTGTTATCCTGACGAAAAGAATGAGTGAAAAGTCAGCTGAAGAGATTGGTCTGAACTTCATGTATTCTTATCTTTCGTGTGTGTGTGTGTGTGTGTGTGTGTGTGTGTGTGTGTGTGTGTTGTGTGTGTGTGTGTGTGTGTGTGTGTGTATGTGTTTTGTGATGTATGTGTGTTTTGTGTGTGTGTGTGTGTGTGTGTGTGTG
Organism: Ammodytes dubius; assembly: GCA_026122265.1. Taxonomy (NCBI): domain Eukaryota; kingdom Metazoa; phylum Chordata; class Actinopteri; order Uranoscopiformes; family Ammodytidae; genus Ammodytes; species Ammodytes dubius. The sequence goes on from CM047511.1 coordinate 7,047,533, forward strand.
TGTGTGTGTGTGTGTGTGTGTGTGTTGTTGTGTGTGTGTGTGTGTGTGTGTGTGTCTCAGGTGTGTGAGGTGAGTGCAGAGAGCCAGGTGAGGTACGAGCTGGAGACCAGGTTCCAGCAGCTTCAGTCTCGACTCGCCGCCGTTACCTTGGAGACGGAGGAGGTCAGCACAATATATATATATTCTAACCAGCCTGTTTCCATTATAATCTGTCTGTCTGTCTGTCTGTCTGTCTGTCTGTCTGTCTATCTGTCTGCCTGTTCATCAGTCGGTCCAAGTGTCAGTCCATAAGCAACAATGTTACGATTTCATCATATGAACCCTTTATAGAAAATTGCTTCAGCCAAATGTCTAAGATTCTTCCCATTTCTCAGGTCAGTAAAACGCTCAAAGCCACACTCACGGCCCTGCTGGACAGTATGTGTGAAAGCGACTGTAACCCCGCCCCCGACGTGCCCAGCAGCCTATCACACGAGCCCCTCGGAGGAAGCACCGCCCCCAAACTCACCCTTGCCAAGCGTCGGGCCAATCAGCAGGAGACAGAGACCTACTATTTTACAGTGAGTTATATTGCTGTTGGCTACAGGTGGATTTGTTGCTGGTATAGTATCTTCAAATATGTTTATGAAACCACAATAATATACAGCTCTGGACACATTTAAGAAACCACACTACATTTTTATTTTCATATTATTTATTAATATAGTAGTCTAATCTATAGTTTTAGAATGAAACAAACATTTTCATCTTTGTAAATACACTGCATGTTATGGGCCTGCAGCCAAGGGCCGCGTTTCCCAGATGCGATCGTTCTTTGGGGCCAAAGAAGGGTCGAAAGAAGGGTTCGCCAAAGAAGGAGCGTTAAGATACGGGTGTTTCCCAGATGGCTTCTTAAGTGCCTTCTTTGGAGAACGCGTAAGACGAAGCGAAAGAAGTACTTTAGTGGGAGCTGTCCACCGCGGTCGTGCTGAAACTGAATAAATCGATGCCAGGCGAATCGATCACCCACCTCTTTATCAGCGCATAAGTCACACACAGCGCCCCGTGGTCACCCCCACACAGGTGGAATTAGGCTACGCATGTATCGTGTGTGTGTGGGGGGTGTGTGGGTGCGGGGGGGGGGGGGGGGGCAACAAGTGTATCCAAGTAGTAATCAAGCCCATTAGCGCATATATACCCCGTGGATAGGCACACACATGCAAGAGTGGAAGAAAGCGGCAGCAAAAGAAACAAGCGGGCACCGTCGTTTACCGCGGAGGAGATGGGCGTCTTAGTGGACGAGGTCTGGCAGCACCGGGCAGTTTTATTCGGGGGAACAAGGGGCAAAAAGAACATCACGGTGAAGAACCGTGTTAGGCAGGCCATAGCCGAAAATATGTCCCCCTCCATCCCATGTGGCCTGCGTGACTGGCGTGCTGTGAGGAAGAAGTGGCAGGAGTTCCAGAACCAAACAAAAAGGAAGAGTGCGAAGGTTTCACTAATCAATCTCCCTTCGTTGCAGGTGATGCAGACGCCCAGTAAAGACAGCGCGGAGTAACCCCTCCCCCATATGGTTTCAATAAACTACTTTGGTTTCCTTTTCAACCATGTATTGTGTGGATCATTTTGCATTGAAATGAGAGTGTCAAACCTATAGCAACAAAAAGTCCCAGGCAATTTGTAATTTATCTAAGCGTAGGTTAATGACGTGGCGTATAGTGGCCCTTTCAACGCATTCCAGTGCCAGACTTTCAGGTAAAGCACCCGGACACTAGCAGCAATACTCATAGTGTGCAGGACGTTACATGTAGCCTACATCTGCTGGTTCTGTTTATTTATTTCAGCCTTCAGGCCTGAGAGTTGATATGGGTGATGTGGTGGTTGTGGGTTTATGGTTTAGTGATCAGTGCTTGGTGACTTGGTGGTAACCTCAGAAGAGGTTGATATGTTCTTAAAAACGCAGCGCAGCCAGAAGCTGCATCTCCGGGCTGAAGGAAAAATTGCATGTGTGTGGAGACACCAGAGTGATCAGCCGTTGGATCTCCGCACGGCCGGGGCAGTCGGTACTTTGCCTGGACGGCCCGGTCTGATAGCACGTCCAGTGGGGAGAAGTGCCGACGCACGTATGAATTTATGTAAACCGTATGGCTTCGTGCACGGTGAGGCTGTTGTATTGCAGCCATAGTTTCTCACACGCGCGGACTTTGGCAACGCCTTTATAGCAGGTGGAGCCGCTCTGGATGAGGTTCAGCTGAGTTCAATTAAATCTGTTTCCTTGATATCTGTCAAATGCCACAGGGTTGTGGATGTTTTTTTATGTGTAGTACTATAAACTCACATGTGTGTGGAAAACGTAAACGTGTAATTCATTAAAACATTTTTTTCTCTACTATTAGTTTATGTTTATTGCGCCAGGTCCGCATTGAACATTGTTTTATTATTTCGAAAAGTGGAGGAAATAAATTTCCCTGATGTGGCATGATCACTGACGATTTGGTCGCTAAGAAGGTTGAAAGAGTGGGTCAGCGCCGTCGTACAGTTCCATCTTAGTGAAAGTACTACTTTCGCTAAGAAGGAATCTGGGAAACGCATTCTTCTTTCACAGCGTTCTTAAGAGCGCTCCAAAGTAGTACTTAGCCCAAAGAGGCTCTTTGGGATTCTGGGAAACGCGGCCCAGGTCAGCAGACAGACTGACTGTTTTGAATACTTTTGCTGATGTGTTTAGACTACCAGAGAAGAAATGGACAAGGCCATATCACTATCTGCATTGTCACAGGCAGAGAGGAAAATGGAAAGCATGTCTGGTGTACACTTTCAATGAATAAGGAGACCTAAAATTGTCTGTGTATTGGAATGCATCTTCTTAAAAAAAAAAAAAAAAAAATGTTTTAACTGTATCAGTAGCTGTGTATCTGTGTATCTGAATCTTATGGCAGTGGGGGCGGGACCTGATAAGCCTTTGGCTTCTCCTGCCATCCTTCGGATGATAACACAAAGTAATATGGGTGAATATGCAAAGAGAAAATTGTGTATTGTGTGTAATTGTCCGGAAGAATAAAAAAAAAAAAAAAAATAAAAAAAAATAATCATCTTACTCAAACACATACCACATCATTTCCTTTCATCAAAACTCTCTGACATGATTCAGCTTTTATAATTACATATTCAAAAATGTATCCATAACAAAGGTGTGTTGGGAAGTGTCGGTACACAGACTAGGCTCTGACCTACTGACACACACAGCTCTGTAAACAGCTGACTGTCTGTAGCTCATAATAAAGGGGAATACAATTTGGTTGGCATTGATTCACTCATTGATTGATTGATTGATTTAATGGTGTTTGTGGAAGAATACACTGCTGTGCAGCCCTGTATTAATTGTAAAAAAGTGATGATGTTACATGTTAAGATGTTAGAATTGCAAGAGTACCAGAAACTACCTAAGCCATTGAGGAAAAAGTTTAATATTGATAATAATAATGATATACTATTTGATCTCTTAGAAAGTGAAGGAGTTCCTCATCAGCAGTTCTCTGAGCTTCAAACTTCAAGCCAAACATGACCTTCTACAAGATGCCATACAGAAAGGTACAGTACTTTGGACCCCAATGTTAGAAGGCCAATTTCTTCCAATGTCGCCCCTTTATAGCGCTCTGTCTCCTGATTGGATAAAAACGAGCGGGATACTCAAAATGTTACCTGGCAATTACTGCAAAGCTGAATGACTGGGATACCTGTGTTATGAACTGTGCATACTGTTTAAGTGATTGCTGTATGAATATAGAGAGATTTAACACGTATATTAAGAAAAATATCACTTACTTCCCCTTTAAGATAATATACCCTAGAAAATTCTCTGACTCACCCAAAGTGCACCTTTAAATAATGCAGCACATTGTTTGCACCCAAGAATCTCAACCAAGCCTTCTTTTCTCACTTGTTTTTTGTGTGTTTCTTCCAGCTGAGGCAGTGGACAGTGACCCATCAAGGTAAACAGTGTATTTAAAACAAGCCAGGAACAATGAGAGTATGAGTGGGAGAGGGGTGGAGAAATGGAGAGATCAGAGAGGACAAGAGGGACTCCAATTGAACCCAAATGCTATTTCGGTCAACTTTCTGTTTTAAGTATGAATAGAAGATTTTTTTGGGAGCAGTAAAAAAAAAGTGCAAAGGATAACTGATAACAGCAATTCCCCAAAAAAACAATAACAATGGCATTAAGCATTTTATATGTATTATATTTCACCAGAACGCAATGCGCTCGCTCAGTGCGTGTTCGGAAGTCCAGACCCGTATCCCAATTCTGCCACACACTCTTCACCACAGACATAGTCTCCTACATACAGGTAACAATCAAACACACACGCACGAACACGCACACACACACACATACACAGACACACAAATACCTGGTTTGATTTTGCTTGCTGCACTGTGCTGCTGTTTTA
>CM047511.1:7056959-7153500 GCA_026122265.1 Ammodytes dubius
TAACTCTATGTAATGTCCTCGGAAGTGATGAAAACATGACTGACTGTGTGTGTGTGTGTGTGTGTGTGTGTCTCCCAGTGTGTCTCAGTACAGCGATGAGAACATGATGCAGCCCTACAATCTGGCGGTGTGCTTCGGCCCCAGCCTGCTGAGAGGGCTGGAATCTGACGACGCTGTCGCTAGGCAACCACAGGTCAACGATCTGGTCAAAACCATGATCCTCCAACATGACGTCATCTTCCCCGGCCAATCAGAAGTGCCGGGCCCCATCTACGAGAAGCACATGACTCTGGAGCAGGAGTACTGGTGAGAGGAGCAGTCCATAGCCATAGAAATGGATACAAAATGTAGTAGAATAATCAGTCAACATTTTAACTTGTATTTTACTGTACAATAATCAAAATGGAGGGTGAGAAAAGCTAAATAAAAAGCATTTTGTTAGTTAAAGCTGTTAAAAAGTTCAAGTTAAGAATTCTAGTCTGAAAAAATGGTCTTGATGCAATCAGGGTTTTTCGTTGAATGAAGCTACATTCTAACATTATTAATGTTTAAACATATTAAATATAATACAGTCCCCTCCAAAAGTATCGGAACAGTGAGGCCAATTCCTTTATTTTTGCTGTAGACTGGAAACATTTGGGTTTGACACCAAAATATGAATATGAGACAGTAGATCAACATTTCAGCTTTCATTTCCAGGTATTTACATCTGGATCTGATACACAACTCAGAAGTTTACACAAACGTTTTGTCTGCCAATTTAAAGAAAGATGCAACCAAACTGATTGGAATATCTTTCACCATGCAGCAAGATAATGACCCAAAACACAACAAAGGAGTTAATCAGGGTCAATAAATGGAAGGTTTTAGACTGGCCAAGTCAATCTCCAGACTTAAACTCTATAGAGCATGCATTGTACCTGGTAAAGAGGAGACTGAAGAGAGCAACAACTGAAAGAGGCTGCAGTGAAAGCCTGGAAAAGCATCAAAAAAGAAGAATGCAAAAGTTTTGTGATGTCAATGGGTCACAGGCTTGATGCAGTTATTGCAAGAGAAGGATTTGCGACAAAATATTAAGTTTTATTCACTTTAATTTATTTTATGTCTATCTGTTCCAATACTTTTGCTCACCTAAAAATGTGGTGTTCCTTTACAAATAATGATATCTTCTCAGTTGTGTATCAGATCCAGATGTAAATACCTGGAAATAAAAGCTGAAATGTTGATCTATTGTCTCATATTCATATGTTGGTATCAAACCCAAATGTTTCCAGTCTACGGCAAAAATAAAGGAATTGGCCTGACTGTTCCGATACTTTTGGAGGGGACTGTATAATCTCTCCATGCAGTCCTGTCCTTGGAGGACTTGACGGGGGTCACAGCCTCACATTGCTACAGAGGAGATGTGTGGGTCATGTTTTTCTGAGTTAAAGACTCTCCAAGTACATAGAGCAGTTTCCCCCTTAGCCCCTCTTACATGGCTCATCCTATTCAAACGGAATGTCATGCCCCGCCAAAGGCCTTATTTTCTGTGCAGCTCACAATACTTTGTGTCAAAACTGTTTAATACTATTAAGCTGATGATTACTAAAAATGAAAACAAGCCTGCAGCCTGTATAGACAGCGTCCATGAACATCTTTAAAACAACCAAAATCCTGCTTCCTTCAAGAGTATTTACATAACGTACATTTTGTTTATCTTTTTTTTTGTAAATGTATTTTTTTTGTGTACATGTATAAATCATATTCACCAGTGTAAACATAAAACAAAGAACAAGCAACGTGAATAAGTTAGCACAACATACTTTTTGACATTTGACAGAGCATTATCAGTGACTTGGACCTTTGCTTTCTCTAGAACATGGAGGCCAGCAGGGTTAGTATGCCCTATGTGAAATTGCATAAGTGAAGGAATGAATTGTGCAAAGACAGTTGGTGGTATGACAGTTGGTCCGTGTGTCCAACAGAAGAGAAACTGTTGTGCATGACTCACAAACATTCTCCATTTTTTTATTTGTCTGCAGTGAACCAATCACAGAGGAGGGGGACGGAGAGGCCGAGCACCTGCCCAGTGAGGACGGTGAGTGTACGCGCGCACACACACACACACACACACACACACACACACACACACACACACACACACACACACACACACACACACACACACACACACACACACACACACACACGGATTAATTCATAAGAAAGTGCCTGAGTTGTGTGTAAACTGTATTGTGTGTTTGCCTGTGTGTGTACAGAGTGGGAGGCGGTGGCTATGTTCGACTACGTGGCCAGGTCTCCAGCAGAGCTGTCCTTCAAGCTGGGAGAGCTTCTCATCCTTCACAGCAAGGCCTCCTGTGATTGGTGGAGAGGGGAAGTGGGCGGGGTCAAGGGCCTCATCCCTCACAAGTACATCAGCATACTGGAAGGGTGAGTGACAGACAGTTTTAACTTCACGGCCAAACATTACAGCCAAGTTTAGAACCGTTGCAAAGCTGATATTTACTTGAAGTGGATGTAGACCTGGCTTCTGCCCCGGCATGGTGGATTTCATTTGGCTCTTGGCTCCTATAATTTGTTGAATTTAAAAATAGTGTTTCTAAATTAAAAACTCAACACATTGTTATCATGATTTTCGGCCTGATTAATATGCCGCTAGAGTCAGGAGATAGTTATCTTATCTTAGCTTAAAGGGGAAGTTAGCGATTCTGGGGAACATACTTGCTGGAACCTCAAATCAGTTTTTGTCAAAATCAGTGAATATCTCCTCATGATCCGCTTACCTGTCCGTACTGTGTGTGCGTACTGATGAACAAAAACAAAATCTGGTGTTAATACACAGCCTAGGCTCTTTAAACTGGTAGATGAGCAAAGGGTATGTAAACAAAGGGGCCCACCGTAGGAAGCTAGCAGCATGCCTGTTTACAGACCCCAGGCTGTGTATCCAGTCTACTGTGTAATCTAGGTTAAAATATATCTCTGTGTTCTTCTCCCTCAGGTCAGAACGAGGGAAGAGAGACGAAGGAGGAGGAGGAGGCAGCACTGGAAACCTGTCAGTAGAAGATCCACAGACGGAGAACACAACTCGGTATACACACACTCACACACTCGCACGCACACACTCATACAGGTTGTGTATTATTCATGCTGTGGGGACATTGCATAGATTTACCCAGGGACCCTGACCCTAACACTCCTGGGGCCTCATTTATAACGGTGTGCGTAGAAACCATCCTAAAACATTGCGTCCGCACAAAGTCAGAAATGTGCTGCGCAAAAAAAAATTCAGATTTATAAAACTGTGCGGCGCACAGTTGCACGCAATCTTCCCTTTATAAATACCCACCTGCGGTGAATTGTGCGCAGACGATCTCCACCCCGTGTCCTCCCACTTCACCTCCCAATTTCATCCCACAATCTACCATACATGGCGAATGCTAAATAGCTCCTGAATATGATGACGCTCTTAATAAGCACGGAATTTTGACTGACATGAGGAAAGAAGGGAGGTAACCGGCTGCAAAGAAAGCGACTGGGAAGGAAGAAAGCCTGTGACGTGCATGTGCTGCAGTAACTGTCACACACACACACACACACACACACACGCGCGCGCGCGCGCTTATCACATATCATGATTGGCACAGTCGTTATAGTCTTTGTAAAGCAGTTTCGCCCAACTTTGTGCTGTATGCAATATCACGTATTAGCGTACCTGTAGTATATGTAGCTTATATAAAATATGTTGTGACAAGTGAAATAATGCCTATAGTCTATTCGAGAGAATTGTTTATCTCCCGTGAGATCCACACATTTCCAACAACGTCAGATTATAGTTTAATCTTCCAGGGTGAATTGTTATGGGAAAGAGATGCGTGTAATGATTTGCTAAATTCATAACATGATTTTATCTAACGAAATATAGGCTACAGTTTTAATTAATATCTGTTGGGCTTAACTTTGTACAAAACTACTTTTTACACACCTTAAAATTTGCTCTCCCGCTGGCCACTCACGGAAACACCTCCCGACGTATAGGATATTATTATAAAGTAGCGCTATAATATTCAACGTATAAAATATAACCAAAACATGTAGACCTAGGCTACTTGATAACTAATTGAACCTACATCACAACTGCATGACATAGACTACAGTAGCCATATATTCGCAACTATAGGTAAGCTTATACATTTTATTGACTAAATATATTTGGGTGCCAAACATCATTTGTCTGTGTTTTTCTGATGACAGAGCTTTATTTCGTGGTGTTGCCATTGAGTGTCGCTGATTCCCCGAGTCAGGAAAACCTTGCGGTAGCTCTACGCATGGTCGAAGGTTGGCGTAGGAATACGCACACTTCTCCGCAAATAATGTCTTTATAAATACCAACGTTTGCCACCGCACATTTTCCCGCAAATTTCTTCCCGTCTACGCAAGGTTTTTGTGCGCCGCAAGCTTTATAAATGAGGCCCCTGGTGACTTGCCCTAACCATAACCAATACTTGCCTAACCCTACCCTTACCTCAACCTAAACCTGAGTTAACCTTACCTTAAAGCAAGTCTTCACCCTAAAATGTAATTATTTGTGTTATTACGACTTCCATTTTGTCCCCAAGGAAGGCACATCCCCACAATATCACTGTGTAAACAGAAAAATGTCCCCACATCATACACGCCCACACACACAACACGACACGGCACACACACACACACACCACACACACACACACACACACACACACACACGGCAACATGTAGCACACACATGTAGCATAGCTGTATACACACACGGTTATGAAGAGTTCCCTTTCACATTATTGCTCACAGTAACATAGGTGTACAGGCTCTGACTGGCACATGAAAGCACTCGACACACAGTCACAAGGTTTTGGTGTACGTCTTGACAGGATGCGGGTGAACAGTGACAGCGCTTCGTTGCCGGGGAGACAGAGAGGAAGTGAAGGGAGCCCAAATCGAAAGCAACCAACCTCCCCCGCCACACGACATCTGCCAGTGTAAGACTGATACACACACCTCACACACAATGTACAACTTATAGAACTACTCATCACTCAAAAACATGTAAAGCGTCTTTAGATACTCAGGTAATCTTCAAAACAATTTGAATATCAATGAAAAGTGTTTTCTTCTTTTCGTAATTGCATTCAAAAAGTGAAACTTTCATTTATTCTAGATACCATACTTTTCAGCTGGTCGACATTCCTGTTTTATTAATCCGTTTTTAATGGTTTTTATGTAATATTCTAATATCTTATAATACTGGATTTTTTTTATTCCAGGAGCTGTGGGGCGTTAACATCACAATTTGATTTTTGAATGAACTGTTCCATGATATTCAATTATTTTTAGACAAACCTGTATATATCATCTTTAGATACATGTAGTGAATTTAAAAAATCTGTACGTTTTAGCATCAATCTTAATCAATAAAAAACTGTGTAGGACTCAAAACGCTGACACCGTCTTGAGGAAGGCCAGCTCTGTGGTTGAGTGGAAGTGTACAATCCATACAGTTATTATTAAAGTCTTTGCTCGGGTCAGATCAGATTTAAACACATTACCTCATGGCCATGATACCCTGCTGTCTCTCTTTCACTCGCTTCCTAAACAAATTCACTTCTACCTCACTGTTACCTTTTTGTCATTCAGGTCTCAGGAGAGAAGACACACCCTGGATACTGTGAGACAGGCAGGCTTCAAACCCACAGACAGGCCTCCACTGGGCCCGGGAGAGAGACCGGCAGTGGACAAGGTAAGCCCTTCATCCAACTGTATAAACACATAGTGAGGCCCTCAGCTATTTACATATTGGGTGGACCAACTTACTTTAAATTCAGTGGACTCAATCAAATTGTGTCATATAAATGTTGATGCTGGAGGAGGATGCTGAGAGCATATTTAGGCTTTATTTCTCTGCCGACTACAACCCAGAACATGGACCCACGCAAAACAGCTTGAAATGGGCCTCAGATGTGACGTTTGGATGATATTAACTTGTACACTAACTATCTGATCAACCTTTTCGGAGTTTTACTTGCACGCAATCAGCAGCTCATTGTAACCTTGCTTGTGAGAATGTTTTGATGAATTAAGCCTGCTGGTTAAATAGCTATAGATAACAACAACACAACAGTTTGTTCTGCTTTGTCTAATGTGCTGACAGTGCTGAAGCTCACATCCTGCAGTGTTGTGGTGACAAAGGCTAAAGATAACACACTTATGATACAGTCACCCCGGTTTGAATGGAAATCTATATAATCACACTTCTCTTCTTTTCCGTGAATTATGTTTTTGACCTGAACAAGGACTGCACTTAATTTCGTTGTACTTGTTACAATGACAATGAACTATTCCTTTAATAATGTGTATAATAAATATATATATGTGTGTGTGTGTGTGTGTGTGTTGTGTGTGTGTGTGTGTGTGTGTGTGTGTGTGTGTGTGTGTGTGTGTGTGTGTGTGTGTGTGTGTGTGTGTGTGTGTGTGTGTGTGTGTGTGTGTGTGTGTGTGTGTGTGTGTGTGTGTTTCCTCAGGACATCAGCCGTCAGATGAACTCCGTGTTTAAGGAGCTGCTGTCCCGGCAGCCTTCTACCGTGCAGCCGCCCGGCAGCCTGGCCACCCTCCCCCCTCCCTCCTCCACCTCCACCTCCTCTGCCTCGCTGCCTCAAGCCGCCCCCACTGCCAAGAAAGTGGGCTTCGGCCTGAGAGGACGGGCCCTCTTCAGACCAGTGGACTAAAAGTTAACTATCGGTTATATTGTTTGACGATTCTACATTGGGTGAAGATCTTGATTTATTTTTTTCGAAAAGATGTATAATATTTGTGCCATCTCATAGTGCCACTAGTCTCAGTGCCGTGTTACTGTACTGTCCAGTGTGTCCGTTCGTTTTTTTTTTTTTGGTTTGTTGGGAGAATCAGGGAAAATGACCAGTGAAATGACCAAGACTGACAATTTAAAAGTGGTTGACGTGATGCTTTCAAGACATTAAAAGATTTAAGCTGCCCCCTAGTGGCAGATCTGAGGACAGGTCACCTTTTAAAATGTTGGGTTTATTTAAAGAAAAGAAAAAAGAAAACTGATCCGGGGCCGGAGTGCCTTCACGTCTTTTACTCTTCATATTTATTTCACTTGAAAAAGACCAGATAGGTTTTTGAACTCTGCATATTGTGTTTAACAAATATATCTTTTTATGGAACCCCAAACATTATTGTTCAATATTAAAGAATGAAACTATGAAATAAATAATCAAATAAATAAACTGTAAATATATAAAAACACCAACATTTTGTGAAACAATTGAGTAAATCAACTCATTATCAAGATTATGTCATTATTACATATCGTTATAAGATCATTTTAATAAATATTTTCTAATTTTATCATGGGCATTTTTTTTTTTCAAAATGACATTTTTCAAAAAAAAATGTTTATTTTATAATCTAATTTTCTTTAACAGTTTGATTTCTTAATGTCACTTTACTGTTTACTTTGACGCTGTTGTTGCAGAAACTAACATTTGCTAAACGGGCAGCAATTGTTGAGCTTGCTAGTGCCATTATGAAATAAGAGTGTATTAAAATGCCCTATAAAACTATATCCGTCTAAAGTTATTTCATCACCTATTATAAAATGTTGTATATTTGTGATGTAATAACAATTCATAATTGTTGAGTACAATATGATGCTTTAATTGTGTCAAAATGTGATTAATTTGAGATATGATAGGCTACAGAATTTATTCATGTGAATATTTATTTCATCATTATTTATTTAATATTGAACATATTTGGGGTCTCCACAGAGCTAGGAAAAAAAACTGTAAGCAGTGTGTTGAATACTTTATAACAGCATGCAGCATTAGCACACAATGGTTGACAAACACATTCCCCTTCATATGTGATACAATGGCCTGACACACGGGCCCAAAAACTCAGGGCTTTTAGCAGAGTTAGAGTTAGAGCTGGGCTAACTCAGGTTTGGCTTTGTAAGATGTACGTAAGAGTTTCTCACTCAGGCTTTTGATTTGCTGGAAACTGTGCCCTTTGCCTCAAGAGCCAAAATGGCCGCCCATTCAGCCACTTGCTCTGGTTTAAAACTGTGAATGCGACAGCAAACATTTTTGGAGACGCAATGGAAACTCTTTGTCTCATTAATCCACACTTTATGCCCCCCCCTTACATCTACAGTAGCACCTGCAGGTCCTACTCAAATGTGTGTGTTTCTGGATTTTTTTTCCAGATTGGTGTACAATTACTTTAACCATTTGAAATGGTTGAACATATGGCATATCTCCCCTCTGTCTTGTTTCAGTACTGGAAACATAGAAGTAGAATAATTTTTTTTTAATGATTCTACTTCTTTGATTTAAACACCCTGCTATTCCGATCACTGTTTGATGAAGTCACTAAATTTACTGTGTCCAGTTGTGTATGTGGTAAAAACAAAATACAATAAAGATGATTAAGTGATGAATGATCAAAAAGGGGTTGTCCGTGTATTTAAACTGCATCAATGACTGTATGTGAGGAGTGGATGCGAAGACATTGGGCTATTTCCCCAAAGCTCTCCAGCTCTTAGACTGTATTTATAGAGTTATGAAATATTCCATCACCACTGTGTCCCTATAAGTGCTCCGCAGCACTGGAGTAAGCACATTGACTAAGTGAGACAGCCCAGAGGGGTGCTGCTGCAGCTGAGCTCAGCTTCTCTGTGTAAACTAAAATCAAGGTCAGCAGTTCATGCATCATACTGAATTATCATTGCATGTTCATCAATATCATGATCATAAATTAGTTATGAAGTTATTAAGCTGATTGATGGGGTCTACGGCCGCGCCGGGCGCGCATGCATATTTTGATTAATATCTCCCTGAAGATATGGCGGCAGTGGCGAAGTGGGTAGGGAGCTCGCCTCTGGTGTGCAGGGTCGGAGGTTTGAACCCCGTCTCCCCGCCACATGTCGAAGTGTCCCCGGGCAAGACACTGAACCCCAAATTGCTCCCGATAGTAGCTTAGTTAGCTTAGCACCGTAGTGCTAAAGCCTACCTGCGTGGTAGCTGCTCATACATATCGGTGTATGAATGTGTGTGTGACTGGGTGAATGTGTACAAAAAAAACAATGTGTAAAGCGCTCTGAGTCTGTGAATACAATCCATTTACCATTTACCATGGCTGAAAAATAAAATTAAAACATCATCTCAAACTAGAGGTCCTCCTGTTTCCGGGGAATGTTCTCGTGATACTGTCCGTCCCTTACAGGCTTAGAAAACACCGCGAGAAGCAAGACCCAGAAGCTCCCCAGCTATACCACTTAGCTTGTAAATAGTGCATAGAGTAGGCTATACATAGTGTGAAAGTAGTTTGTTATTATTGTTTTTATATTTACCTAATGGTTTGTTTGAAAAATGTTTTGTGATGCTTCCTCTTTTATTAGTATACATCCCATGAATCATAATATTTGGTTCAAAGTCTTCATTCAGTCTAATTTCCTAATGTTTTTTGAAAGTAGAGACAACATTTCTACCAAAAAGCGTCTGGACTAAATTTCATATTAGTCATGTTTTGTGCACTTCCCTACTGTGTTTTGGAAAATGTCCACTGCATTTTTGAAGCTAAGGCTAATAGGAGAAGCAATTTCAAGAGCCAAAACAACTCAACAGGATGACTAAAGGTTCTTCTTTCACACAAATTTCCAGGTTTAAAAAAAATCGCAATTCATTTTTCAGCATTTAAGCCAATTATTTATAAACACAATGGTCTAGGACATAAGTAGACCTCAGAAAACAAAGGCCTAATGTGTTCTGAACATTTCCATATAAAACACTTCTACACAATAATATATCTTCTTGCACATATAAAATAGGTTTTTATAGAAGTATGTAAAATCGGAGAAAATACCCTTAGACCTCAGAGGGTTTTAATGATTTTTATGTATAACCTCAGTTCATCCCTATTTTTACGTGCATAGGGATGTACATGACATCCCTACAGCTGACTGAGTGGCAGTCACACATCGGGACACCAATCCTCCCTTTTAATGGCTTGTAGCAATATTCTTCTACTTCTTTTAGCAAACAGATCTTCTTCTTCTTCTTCTTCTTCTTCTTCTTCTTCTTCTTCTTTCTTCTTCTTCTTCTTCTTCTTCTTCTTCTTCTTCTTCTTCTTCTTCTTCTTCTTCTTCTTTCTTCTTCTTCTTCTTCTCCTATTTCTTAAATATTTTCCATCTGTATTTTTGGCGGTTGGCTCAGTTAATAGTACAACAACTGCTCGTAATATCTGATTTGCTACTTGGCTCCGGAGTTGGCTTTCTGCCCCTTTTGTATGACGACCCCGCCCACGTCCAGGAGGTACTTGCTACCAGAACCGAGTTGAGCTGAGTTGAGCTGAGTAGAGGTGCGGTGGAAAAGCGCCATTAGCCATAGGCCTAAAGGTCGGGAACCTGCGGTTTATAAAATGTTAAGCTTTAAAATGTCTTATTCGGATATTGACTCTGGTGAAGATCAATTATTTTTGATAAATGAATGTAATGATAAATTCAGAAATTCTCTTCCACTAACATCCACATGTAAATCTGACCTCTGCAATAACTACAGCCTGCCATCCTCACACTGGGCACCTTTCAGCCAATATCTGAAAATCACTTATTGATTTGATTGTGGCTTGTTAACAATGTGAAACATATTTTACATCTCGACTGTAAGTCAAGTTATTTTAGAGCAACAAGCAACATTAGTGCACGTGGCAATACACTGTTAATATTTTCCCTGGATCCAGCCCTGCCCTCCGATGCCACCCTGCCAAAACCTCTTGACACCCTGTTTAAAAACTGTCCACATCTGCCAAGTGTTGTATCCTGACTCATCACTACAATGCAGAGTCCTGGAATTCATTGAAAGTGTGTGAGTGTGTTTCATTGTTTCAGCTTCTGTGTTACAACGGCACCAAGTGATGTAACGCGATCTGCAAGACCCATCCCCGCCTCCTAAAATAACCCCGTTCCCACAGCCACCCAACACACACACACACACACACACACACACACACACACACAGTACGAGGCACTCTAGGCTATACCACATTAGCACTTGTGCTGTTCTAAGTCAGTGGCAAGTGTCTGTGTGTTCCCTTAAGCCAAAGCAGCTCTGAGGGGACATTGTGATTAAAGAGGTGGAACTGATCTCATTGACATTTGAGATTAACACTCTCCACAGCCCCTGTCTCTCTACGGTCTACAAACAAGATTAAGATAGTCCCTTAAATTAAGGTAAGTGGGACATGATTCCTCATTTCTACTGTTGCTGGATCGGCTACCATCATTTCTCCACACGGATCTGAGTTAAAAGTTTGTCACCTCACAGCAACCTGTTTCATTTAAATTGTATATAAAGTCTGGTTCATGAAAGTTGGTTCCAACCATTTCTCAACCAACTGTTGAAGTTAAGAAGATAAGAACACGGAAACACAACGATTATACTATTATGCAGTTATACTTTGGTTCACTTCAGAATTACCAGTTGCTATTTACAGATTTTTTTTCGGTGTGGCTTCTTATTTTGGGGCGCTAAAGAACAGGTGGTAGTGCCAGCGCCCGGCTCGCTGTTACACTCTACTTGGCTGCAATCTGCTGCAGGAGTGTATTCGTGTATGTGTGTGTGTGTGTGTGTTTATGTGAGTGTGTGTGATTTTTTTTTATCAAGGTGTAGAACCACGTGAAAGGGTCGTCCTCACAATGGGGCAAGTAATCATAGCCCAATAACACAAATAGACATTCGCCTCAGTGGGCTTTATTTTCTATACAGGATGTGTGTGTGTGTGTGTGTGTGTGTGTGTGTGTGTGTGGTGTGTGTGTGTGTGTGTGTGTGTGTGTGTGTGTGTGTGTGTGTGTGTGTGTGTGTGTGTGTGTGTGTGTGTGTGTGTGTGTGTGTGTGTGTGTGTGTGTGTGTGTGGTGTGTGTGTGTGTGTGTGTGTGTGTGTGTGCATTGGTTTACTGTATACGTGCGTGTGTGTGTGTGTGTTTATGGTCAGACAGATGTTGCAGGCAGGTTTTCCCCATATGTTTAACTGTGTGTGTGTGTGTGTGTGTGTGTGTGTGTGTGTGTGTGTGTGTGTGTGTGTGTGTGTGTGTGTGTGTGTGTGTGTGTGTGTGTGTGTGTGTGTGTGTGTGTGTGTGTGTGGTGGTGTGTTGTGTGTGTGTTATGTGTAAACTCCCCCTCAGTCTGCGTCATGATGATGGTGAGCGATGACTGTCTGGTGGAGTGTGAGATCCACGATGACAGCGACACAGAGGAGGGGGACGCAGAACAGATGACCACTCCTCCACCGCCTCCAGAGTTTGCCTCCAAAGCCCCGACCCCGGCACCCATATCTCCCAGCCCAGCCCCCAACTCTGCACCCCCTACGCCCACACCCACACCCACACCCTCACCCACACCCACACCCCCTCCTCCAGCCAACAGGGACCCTCACGGCATCAACCGGCACCTCAAGGTTCTCTTTCCCCCTTCTCCTCTCTATATGAATACATTCTCCCCTCGTGGTGTCTCTACTATTTGACGGTGCTTCACATTTCTATGCATTTTTAACACTGGATTTTAAATGAATTGACCATGCCCAGTATGATGTGTCCATAATAAACACTTCCCCTATACGACAATGAGCAGCACTAGCTAGAGTGCATGTTTGGGCATGCATTACATACAAGCTAAATGCTATCGATAACTTAAAGGTGGAGTCACCGATTCTGGAGAACGCTTGTTGTCGAAATCACCTTTTGTCAAAATCAGGGACCATCTCCTCACTATCTGCTACCTGTATGTGTGCGTGCTGAAAAAAAATCCACCGTTAATACAAACATAGGTAACAGATTGTGAGTAGATACATTCACATGTTTTGACAACAAGCAATGTCCGGAATCGCTGACCCCACCTTTAATGAAATACTTTTGAAATCAGATACTTGTGTAAATTTACTCAAGTGGTGGTAATGTAACTGTATTTGTACCAGCCTCTATCTTTGTTCCCTGTGTGTCTAGGTTGAGGTCAGTGACGTGCTGGCAGAGCCCCCAGCCCTCGCAGTATAGACCAGGTCTGGCTCTACAGTGTGGTTGGCTTTGAGACGACTCGTGTCTGGACATACCGCTGCCTCTCCTTGTTGCTGGCTGTGCCCTTGGCTCTCCTTCTGGGTATTCTTCTGGCCATCCTCGCCTGCCTACACGTCTGGTATAAGAATGATGCAGTAACACATGCTCCCTCATGTACATACAGTAGTCACTTGACTTGACGCTCCAGGCGATTTTTTTTTAGAAAAGTATGCTTATCATTAGCACAGTTAGACTATTTGGGCATTCACTTAACACAGACTTTTCCTCCATGGCAAATAAATAATATGGCACATAACCCCAAACCACAACTACTCTAGCACTTAAATGTGGCACATTGTAGTGTGGCTCATTTGAAGCTATAATGTACTTACGTGATTCTTGCTGTTCTGAGTTTGTTTATTTATTGTTGAAAGCACTAATTGGAAGTCGCTTTGGATAAAGTGTCAGCTAAATGTAATGTAATGTCTTCATTAGTCAGATTCAGACGGAGCTGTCGGTTTCCCTCTCAGTATGTTGGCTAACAAGCTAACATCCTAGACATGTATAAAAATAAAATTAAATAAATCATTGATTATTACCAATGGCGAGAAGTTTAGAGATGATGTCATGGGTTAGAATGAAGGTGACCTCGCTCGATTCACACCTCTAAGTTGACTACACTGTCTTTCCTCACATAATAATTCTTTCTTCTCTTATTTGTCCTGACAGATAGATAACTCTCTCTCGCTCTCTGTGTCCTGCTGTGTCTCTTTATGTGTGTTGTGCACTTTTATGTATATATGTTTTAAAAGTGCTATATAAATAAAGCATTACTTACTTATTGTCTCTCTCTCTCTCCTCTCTCTCTCTCTCTCTCTTCCTCTCTCTCTCTCTCCTCTCTCTCTCTCTCATTCTCTCTCTAGGTTTGTGTGCCTTGCATCCAGCTGAGCAACACTTTCCTGCCATGCCTGCGCTCCTTGTGTTTGTGTACAGTCAACAGTTTTATCTCTCCGTTCTGCGCGTCCCTCGCTCTCTGCTGCAGTCAAATCGCCATTTCTCTCTCCAACAAGGACTGGCATCCAATCAAAGACCAAGAGGCTGTATGAATGTGTTAGTTTGTTAGTGAGTGAGTGAGTGAGTCTAGTGTGAGTGAGTGAGTGAGTGAGTGAGTGAGTGAGTGTGTGTGTGTGTGTGTGTGTGTGTGTGTGTGTGTGTGTGTGTGTGTGTGTGTGTGTGTGTGTGTGTGTGTGTGTGTGTGTGTGTGTGTGTGTGTGTGTGAAGTGAGTGAGTGTGTGTGGTGTGTGTATGAGTGAATGAGTGAGTGAGTGAGTGAGTGAGTGAAAGTATTTTTGTTTACATTTGCATATGTCTTTTTTTAATGGTAATGGACTTTCTTTTTTTAATTGTAATATGTAGTTCTGCAACCTGGAAATGTCAATGCTATTTGATATGTTTTCTAAATCTAAGTTGCATGCAAATTAGAATTATATTGTTATCATATTATTATTATTATTAATTATTATTATTATTATTATTATTATTATTATTATTATTATTATTATTATTATTATTATTATTATTATTATTATATTATTATTATTATTATCATCACAGTTTATTTAACATTTTCTTTGGATGTTATTCTGTGAAAATTGCATCAAGCAAACAATAAACAAATGTCCTTGAGCTCTTTTTTGTTTTATTCCATCAATATGTGAATGGATACTCCACCAACAGATGATTCTATAATAACGTTGAATCTATCATATCTAATAGAGCGGTCATTTTGAATTAACCATTAGGAAATGTAGGCCCTATAGGATATAAACAATTCAGATTACTCTTTATTTATCAAGCAAAACATTTCATACATTTGCTGTTTGCAGCTTCTCGGGTTTAAGAATTTGCTCTGGGAAAACATTTTTAATTTTCCAAAAATAATTCTTAGCTGAAACTTTAATAAATGCAATGGATTTATTTCTTCTGTATATTGCACTGGTGATTTCAGTTAAGAAAACAAGCAGTCTCTAATATTTGTAAAACTGTGGCTGTGTCTTGATTCAGGGGTTGCACCCTACTAGGACGCAGTCTCGCGGTCTATGAAGGCTATAGCCTATGAAGGCCGATTTTAAGCCGGTTTTAAGGCCAACGAGCCTTGTTAAACGGGACGGTCTCCGCAGGTCTCGTATACGAGCATTTCCGGTTCACGTAACAAGCCGTTACCTTGCGTGACGACTCGCCGCTCCTGTGCTGCCTAGCAACCCTGATTGCTGCCAACGGAGACAGCCCTGTCAACGGAGGAAAAAAGAAAAAGAAGTTGCCTACCAGACGAAAATAAAAAAAAGTACAAGAAAAAAAGAAAGGAAGATAAAAGTTAAGAAGATGGAGCAACACGTTGCTGTTTTGTTATTTTTTATTTTATTTTATGCCATCTCTGAAAAAACCGCAATGAATCTTGGGATATGTTGGGCCACGAAGGATCCATCTGATGCAGCCTTCAAAACCGTGAAATGAAGGCTGCATTTCTCGGCCGCATATGAGGAGCCTTGCAAAGAGCCTTGCAAACGGGACAGCCTTTGCGCGCCGCTATGACGCAATCGGTCTTCAAATGCAGCCTACGAGGCCGGTTCCAAGACCGCAACCCAGTCTGTGCGTTTGTGCTGTGTGAGCTATCATTTCCGAGCATTTCTTGGGTACTTGAAAGCATCGTACAAAGCTCCCCTAAAACTACCCAGCATGCAATTCCTCGCCACCATTTTTCTTGTTGTGATTTGCTGCGAGCGAGGTTCTTCCTTTACAGTTGTGGAGTAACTATTCGGTGTTTAAAGTTGTAATTGAGCCTCTGTCCCGTGTAGTCTGCGTGTCCCACCGTGTGTTATAAGGCAGTGGAGGAGACAGAGACAACATGGCGCAGTACAAAGGAGCCGCCAGCGAGGCCGGCAGAGCCATGCAGCTGACGAAGAAGCGAGAGAAAGAGAGGGAGCAGCTGGAACAGCTCAAGAAGAAGATAGCAGAGGTTTCACTACTTTCTTCAACCCACTTTATATTGTGTGCAGTCCCACAGCAACACTGCGAGCTAATGATGCCAAAAGTATTTACATTACATACAAAATGATACACCGTTACAAGTACGGTGCGCCCCGAGGGACATTCACTGTTTACAGTCTATTGTCAATATCCATACAGTACATAACATATCAGCCAGGCTGAGTGCCATAACACAATTATAACGTGTGTGTGAAATAAATCCTTGGTCGTTTTCGGTACTTCAGTTATTTATTACTAAAGGTTATTAGAACAATTATGGTGATACATTTGTCATACCAGCTGAAGCCCTAATTTGTTTGAGATGAGGACCAAGAAACTATTTTGATGAGATTGAATATATAGCTTATTTTAGGAATAGGGTAACATTGGCTAACATTTATTTAACAAAGAGAAGCACTGTTTTGCCTTTGCTTTTTTTGTGTTGTTGACGCTTGGCTCATATTATACATACCATTGATTCTTCTGGCAATCTAACCACTGACAGCGTTGTCCTCCAATAGCAAGGAGGCATTCCTATAAATAAATGAATTAAAAATAAGGTACAGTTTTTTTCAAATGAATAACAGTACCATTTTGAAAAAAGGACAGATATACCGAACAAGACTGCTATAAGCACACTTTCACTCAACATGCCCTAGAATAATTGAAGGTTTAAGCTCACTCACCTGTATGTCTGCTGTCCCTCTGTCTGTCTGCAGGACAACATGGTCAAGTCCAACATCGATAAGAAGTTCTCCGCTCACTATGACGCTGTGGAGGCCGAGCTCAAGTCCAGCACAGTGGGTAAGTAGTATCTGTGTTATTGTCTCATTAGTGGGTCAATGAGAACCTGCTGGACTAATGTAAGGCAGATAGTTTAAAGGTGGATATTTCAAAATCAATGAATATCTTCACTCAATCCGCTACATATCCGTACTACTGTGTGTGTGCGCTAAAGAAAAATCCAGTGTTAATATACTGCCTAGGCTCTGTAAACGGGTATGCTGTTAGCTACGGTGGACCCCCCTTTGTTTACATACCCTTCGTTAAACTTGACCTACCATTTTACAGAGTCTAGGCTGGGTAGTAAGTAACACCAGATTGTATGTCAATGCGCACACACACACACACACACACACACACACACACACACACACACACACACACACACACACACACACACACACACACAGAGTATGGACAGGTAGCGGACTGTGAGGAGATATTCACTGATTAAGAATAAAACTCATGTCAGTAAGAGTGACGTATTGTAGTAGAGCTGCAGCAGTGGGATTCTCATCATTGTATAGTGGCTCGTGATGTTTATGTATTTGATGGCATGATCGATTGAGAGTTAATATTGACGTGATTCCTGTTTTCGTGTTGTCCAGGTCTGGTGACCCTGAATGATATGAAGGCCAAGCAGGAAGCGCTGGTGAAGGAGAGAGAGAAGCAGCTGGCCAAGAAGGAGCAGTCCAAGGAGCTCATGCTGTGAGTTTAGCCCTGATGCTCCTCCACACTGGAGCTCATTGGCTGTTTGTATTGAGCTGAGCCTGTTCCACACACACCTTTCATACAGGGACACACTATTGACTGCTGCTCCATCAAAATATGTCACAACAGAATCATGTCACCAACCCAAGACAGACAAATGTCTTGCAGATTGACTCTAGTTTAGGCTCCTTTAAGGGAAGTCTAAATGCTACTAACATGCAATTATATTTTAGACTTAGTGGAATCCACACCTGGGGTCGCTACCCGCTAAGTGATCCAGATATGTGTGGATCTGGTGTACAGTCACCAGATGATTATTTATTTAATTCTTTGAATTTTCTCTATTTCTTATTTTTTCTTTGTGAAGTACAACATCTACATTCCTAAGAACATTTTCAAATAAAACATTTGTAGAAGTAAAAAGAATCACAACCGGTTTTGAGACATGTTGTCCGACCACATCAGATCAAGACTAAACCGTTGCTGTTGTGTTTTGCAGCAAGCTGGAGAAGCAGAAAGAGAAGAAGAGAAAGGAGGAACAGAAGAGGAAGATTGCCAGTTTGTCCTTTAACCCTGATGAAGGAGAAGAGGAAGAGGAGGAGGAAGAGGAGGAGGAGGATGAAGACGATTGTGAGTGTTTATAAGAATGTCAAAGCAAAAATCTCATGTGGAGACACACCAGTCTACGCTCAGCTGTGTGCTGCTGTACATCCTAACCTAGTGATTTTCTCATTTCATCTGTTTATTGTGTGGCTTAGCAAGATAATTCCTTTCCTAAATCTGTCTACTAGTGCAAAACCTCTGTCGCCCCCATGAGGAATTCTGAGTAATATCAACAACAGCTTGTGTAGCTGATGGGCTTAATCAACTTTGTGTCAACTCGTTTGGCCATGGCTCGAATGTAACTGACATTCCCTCATATGAAAAAGTTACGCACTATAGCTCTAACAGTAAAGACTGTGGTCAACATGTGTCCCTGTTCCAGTTTAGGACTTGTTGCTAAATCTAATGATCCTCTTCAATGCTTTAATATAAGATGTAACCCTCCGCCTTTTGTTTTTGTGCCACTTGAACAAAGCAGCTGCACCATGTTGATGAAGTTTGTCTAATGGACGTTTTTCTTTATCTCTAAGACACTCCCATGAAGAAGAAGAAACTGGGGAAAAACCCGGACGTGGACACTAGTTTCCTTCCTGATCGAGACAGAGAGGTCAGTAATACCCTCTCTCTTCTTATTTATCTACTGGATAATGGTAGCCTGGTCCTACCAGATCATCATAATTCATTTCATTTGTACAGAAGGTCTGGAATCGATCAATTGACAAACGTTAACTCACTTGAAGGCGGGTGTCTTTTGAAGTTTAAAACTATTGGATCTGCCCAGTGCCACTCTGGATCTGCCAACCAATCGCATAATGTTTGGTTGTGACGTTATGTGTGTATGTTATGCATCTGCTTCTGAGCCACTCCCTCTGTTCGCTGATTGGACCGCCAAAAATCTGTCCGGAGAAAACCTAAGAATATACTGCAGACCCAGACTGACTACTGAAGGGAAATGAAAATTGAGCGGAAGTATGAAGGCGGGCGGTGCCAGGCTAGGATAATGGCAGAATATTAACAGAATCTTTTAATTTCTATTTTACAGATAGCTTCATTAGATGTGTAAGGTTTTGTGTCATGACAATGGAATTCAAACAAAACCCTAACCCTAACACAAAAATAAAATTGCCATTGTCCGCTGTATTATTTTCAAAACAAGCAGACCTATCAATGATGTAGCACTTATGGCTACAAAGTGTTTTCATACTTCCATGAATAAGGCTGTATTCATAACCCGGTCATTTTGGTTCAAGTTCAATTAGTTGATTGTCATTGTATTAAAAGGGTCAGACGACGGTGAGACATTACGTAATACATAAACCACTTACTAATAAAGAGTCGACAACATTTTAACAATTAAAAAGCAGTTATATGCGCAATATATAAAAACTATTCAGGTTACTTATACTATAGTGTTGGATGATCAGGTCTGTAGCGTTGGATGAATGAATCCTGGTCGATTCAAGATGGTTTATTTGTCATATGCTCAACAATTACAGCAGCAGTCATTGGAAATGACATTCTTAAGTCCCGGGCTCCTCTCAACAATGCAATAGAAGGAAGAAACAACACAAGTGAAGAGAGCAACACCTGAGACACAAATAAACACAACAGTAGTAGTGCAAGGACACAGTGTAGATATAAGGTGCACCAAATATAAAGTAAATTCTGAATGTTAAATAAAGGTCAACGCAATAGATTAACTGTACATGGGAATAGCAATCAAAATAATAATCCATACACACTGCAATGATTTGGGTCTGCTTGTTGTGTTCAGGAGGATGAGAACCGTCTTCGAGAGGAGCTGAGGCAGGAGTGGGAGCTCAAACAGGAGAAGATTAAAGGTAGAGAGAGTCTGAGGAACACACACCAACACACAACATCATCTCCTGTTTTACAACTTCCATTCATTAGTGTGTCCACTTAGGAGACTTCAAGTTAAATACAGGGATTCAAGTTCTCCATCAATTGGAAAGATTTGTTTCATTTTGTCTGAAGAGGGGGGGAAGATTGTGTGTGTGTGTGTGTGTGTGTGTGTGTGCTATTTTTATATAGTTATTATTAAATGCATTTGCACACGTTCGATTTGCGGCTGGCAGACCAGCACCTGTGGCCTCTCTCTTCACAGATGTATTCACTCTCTTCCTAAACAAATGCACACACAATATGCACACACTTGGGCGCTGGTGTCGTTTAAAAAAAACTACCACTTTTATCCAAAGGCGTGGCTAGAATCAACAGAAACTCAAAGTTCCTCATAGCCACTTGAACTAGGGCATCGTTTAGACAGATCAAACATGGGAATACTAACAGCTCATATTTGTATTATTGTTGTTGACAGCTCAGTCAGTTATGATGAGTTCACATACAAATGATGGACAGATAGATAACAGGTATAAGTAGAGGCTTGTTGCCATGCATTTTTTTGACAAGTTCACAGTAGTTCACGTTTTTGCAGACTAAAATAATTGAGTGGCACACTGGGTAATTTGTCGTTCATGACTACTATTCTGATTAGCAATGGATTGTGGGGATTTTGATGGCTCTGTTGCAGAGACAAAAATGTGAAAGAATACATGGAGAACAACAAACACTTAGGCAAAAGCAATCAAATGTTTGTGAGTATGCCACAAATAAAATGAATGTGTTATCAGAAGTTCTGATGTCAGTTTAATTATAAAGATTGAAAATAACATTGAAATGACTAATCAAACTTTCCAAGAACCTGTTCAATAGCTTCTTAATTCCCTTCAACCACTATTAAGTATTTCAACTTGATGGCTGAATTAGAAAAACAGTAGCAGTGATTATGACCCTAAAATATATTTTTTTTATTCATCCCTGTAATTAAATGATCTCCATAGAAACATAGCAACAAGCCAAACTCACACTTCTTCCCAGTCCAAACTAATGGTTGCTATGTTTGTCTCCAGGTGAGGAGATTGAGATCACGTTCAGCTACTGGGATGGCTCCGGACATCGTAAGACTGTTAAGGTAAAACAATGACACAACACAAAGCCTGGTTGATCCACGCTCTATGAAAAGTAATGTTGACCAATACCATAGTGTTATGGTCACGATAGGGCTGAAAAAAAGTACACAAATCATTGGTCAAACATTACACTTAACATGGTTATGGTTGTCAGGTTGTGTGACTGTGTCTTTGTATGTGTGTTGTCCCTCTGCAGATGAAGAAGGGCAACACCATCCAGAACTTCCTGCAGAGGGCCCTGGAGGTCCTGAGGAAGGACTTCAGTGAGCTCAGGTCAGACTCTCCCTCGCATACTCTTTCTTTTTACTATACTACATACTAAAGTAGAGAAGAGTATTAGGGCCACAGAAGAGAAAAACAAATTCAGATGAGGAAGTTTTTCTTTTATTATGTCCAGAAATGTCAAGAATAAAGACAAATACTCCAAAATGCTATAGGAGTTAGTAGGGCATAGGGGTATTTTTGGCTTACTCCAATTGACATGCATGTATTGGGATAGCCTAAATCTCTGGCATACTAAATAGTATGGAGGTATGGGGATTGGAACGCAGGGTATGTCACTGTTAATGAAGGAATGAATGAATGGCAACATGTATAGGAACCATTAGTCAAAGCCATACAGTAGTTATGAATGGACAGCCTTCCTTCCATTAATTTTTCTTCCCCACTCTTCCACCTCCTGAGCGCAGGAAGGTTAATAGTACCAAACATTGACTCAATAGACTTTTAGTATTGGGTTTTATTAGACAGTATGTAGAGACAAAGAGGGAAGGGAAGACAGGGGGGAAGACATGCAGTAGATGGTCCCAGCCAGAGTTAAACACAACAAAGACTTATTAGTGGTATGCACTCTAGTGAGCCACCATGGTGCCCCCATTAAATAGATTTGAAGAAAAGTCTTTTAAACTGTAATCTCTCTCGGTACCAATTTCCCTAGTTCTTTAACATAGGATTTTATAACTCAGGACAGTCACCATAGAGGCATGCAAAAGTTGAGCCAGGTTTTCTTGCTTGAAGTTCATTTGAATGGTCTGGATATGTTGTGTGTGTAGGTCTGCTGGAGTGGAGCAGCTCATGTACATCAAAGAGGATCTGATCATCCCACATGTAAGTACTGTGTAACAGCAGGGCCAGTTTGCGTACTGAAAAAATGTATTTGAATGAATTAGGACATCCTGGTATTTTTGGCATACTGCATTTGACCGGCATGAATCGGAACATTCTAAATCTTTTTCTGTCATACTAAATAGTATGGAGGTATGGGTATTGGAACGCAGGGTCAGTCTCAATAACCACAGGAA
Source organism: Ammodytes dubius (assembly GCA_026122265.1). Lineage (NCBI taxonomy): Eukaryota > Metazoa > Chordata > Actinopteri > Uranoscopiformes > Ammodytidae > Ammodytes > Ammodytes dubius. Next base: position 7,079,477 of record CM047511.1, read on the forward strand.
ATAACCTCGCTCAAGGGAAAAGCCCTGCATAGAACTCACTTAATTATTCCTAAGGATACCAGTGTTTCCCCTACCATTATACAGGCCTGGCGGCCCCACCAGGCCACCGAGACCCCCCGCCAGGCCAACAGCAGCCTGTCAGTCTACCCCTCGTGTGCGCCTGTCTTTACAACCTCTCGTTTGATCATCCCATCAGCTGATCTGTGTGTCTGCGTTTATTATACCAGGGTGTCCGCGGAAGTCTTAAAAGTCTTAAAAAGTCTTAAATTCAAGTATCTAAAATTAAGGCCTTAAAAAGTCTTAAATTCATTAAAAATGTGATATGCTGGTCTTAAATCCATTACTCAAGGGTCTTAAATTTGTCGGGGCAGGACTATTAAATGTTATATTTTTTTTCTTCCGCGACTTTCCGAGAAGGAGATGTAGAGAGGCTACTTTAAACTAACTGCTCATATAAAAGTCAGACACTACGCTAGAGGCAGTACAGCCGTGTGTGGCTGTGATCCGCATATAAACGTAGCGTAGAAGAAGAATGTGTGTCCCCTGCCTCCGAATTTGAAGTCGGTCGCGTGAAAGCAAGAAAGGGGAGAACGACCATGAGAACAACCCAGCGAAATGCATGCCCTGCTATTATAAATTCAGTGAGAGGTGGAGGGTGGACGACAAATATCATGGCTGGCTTTATTCACCCCGTGACCAAACACTGCCGCTACTCCGTAGGTGTGCAACCACCCGCCCGCTGGCGATGTAGGTAGGCTACTGAGCCAAACGCAACTCACACAGAAACAAACAGATTGATTGTGTTTTGTAAAAATGTTTATTTATCTATATTTATTAATTAATAGCTGCTCATCAGACGGTCATTCGGGTCGCGTTGCCGTGAGCTCACAGAGTGAGACGCGAGTCTCTGCTTCTCTCTCTGTCTGTCGCTTTCTTTCTCTCCACTCTGCCCTCGCTCTCAGACGGCTAGTTAAGAACTATTGCCGATCGTCCCGTCAATCTAGACAGTAGCCTACATTTCCATCACCATTCGGTACAACCCTAATACCCGCAGTTTATTAACCTGGCTACCTGTAACAATATGAAGAAAATAAAACATTTCGCAAATTACCGCAAACCTGTATGCAGTAGCCTATGCTATGCCTACTTTACAGTGGCCTATTTCCCGGTTTTGAAAGTGCAAAAACATTCACCTGTGGAAACAATTTTTAAATAGTTTCTGCCATAAGTTCTGAAAAATAAAGTTAATGGACTAAGTTTGTTGTTTATTGAATAAGTAGGCTAATTAAAATTTGAAGGACATTCTTCCCCATAAATTACCAGATGTTTGTATTTCATTCTTATACTGCATGCTGCAGCTAACACATTTTCTTTATTGATTAAACTGTTCTTGTGACTCGATTAATCAGAAAATGTCAATCAATTGATACAGCTCTATAATAGGTTGAAAAGGTGGTAATGATGGGTTTTCACGTTGCCTTTACAGTGATCTTATATTTATTTGATGGTAAATGCGGGGGGACATTGTCTTCATTCAGACTGCTGAACATTTTTTATTTTCTGTAATTAGACAGCAGTTGTTAGCGAAAGACTAAAGTGCATTTAATATTTGATATTCAAACTTAATAAAACTCTACAGAGCATACACTGTAGTGTAGTTTGTTGATTTATGTTGCCAAGGTATTGGTGTTCATTAGAGGTCTTCAAATGTGCAGATACCCTGAGAGAGGCTCCTTTCTTCCTAGCTTCTGATATAAATGAGTATCACTTTATGTTCAATAAACAGACAAAAAGTAAACTTGAATGAGTCTCATTGAGTGACACACAAGCTATGCTTGGGTTGTAATACAGCTGGACCCCCCAACTATCGCCTATATGTATTGTGTCTTAGGTCTTAAATTTCATTCAAGGTGGTATTAAAAAGTCTTAAATTTGACATGCTGAAACCTGCAGATACCCTGTATACTATCTATGGCCTGCGTGTGTCTGCGCGAGGCGCGATGCGCGTGTGCATTCGGTGCGCACTTGTTAAACACGGAAGCCAATGAGCAGGTGCATGACAAGCAAGCAAACGCTGAACTAGTGGCGAAAATAAAACCAGCGCCTGCTCTATGAAGATATTAAGGACTCAGTAACAGGGACGTTGAACAGGAAAAAGTGCTGAGCAAAACTTAGAAAGTCAAAATCGCTACGTCGCCGTGGCAACACAACCAATCTGTATCAACAGCAGAGACAGCGCAGAAAAAAACGGCATGCACTCGTTTCAGTAAGTTTACAGAAGTGCCACACTGCTACTGCCTTTGACATTCTCAGAGAGAAAAGCATTCATTTATTTTCAAGGGAAATATTTATTTATTGTTTAAACTGTTAAGTTATCTTGAAAACAGCAGGCTATTGTAGGCCTACAAGCTTCATTTTTTTGTATTTTCAATGCTACTTTATTTTTATGTTTTAAATTGAAGAATAGGCTAGATGAAATATAATGGTCGGAATAGGGAAGCACACATGTTGATAGGCTAATCATGATGTGTAGCCTATGTTCATTAATTTATTTTCAACAAGGCTATTTGCCTAAAAAAATTTAAAAAAATGTTTCAGTAGGCTAGCTTCAAGGTTAGGTGATTCAGATTATTCCAGAAATGAGTCCTAGACAGGACCTGTCTATATTAGATCTTAGTGTTTATTGTTTTTTATTGTAATCCACGAGTTTTTCTTCAATAGTTTACATGGCTTGTGTCTCCAAATTATTACAGGAAATAATTATAGGCAGGACATATGACATAATTAATCAGATTTCGCCTCTCAAAGTGCACCAGATTGATGCATTTAACTTTAAAAGGATAAAGTTTTCTTCTGCAGGGGCATGCCCCCAGACCCCCCTAGAAGGTCCATTCTCACCCAGCAGGATCTAAAAATCCTGTGAGAAACACCACATGTACAAACGTACTGAATGTGAAAGCATAACCCTATGCCCTCATTCTTAACGGGCTGTCAAAAGAGGCTCATCCCAAATGGGGTTCGTTTTGGTCAATTTCTTCTAGAAATTTGATACGCACGCGGCGCGCATACTCTTCATCAGCTCTTACCACCGGGCCTAAAAATAAATCTAGGGGAAACACTGGATACTATAGAGATTGAAAGGATTTTTGGGACGACCACATGCTGACATGGTGGTTTCTGTTAATCCGTTTTCTATTCTGTGATTTAAATGTGTCCTTTTCACTCATTGATTTTCATACTTGTCTTCTTTTTCTCACTCAGCACCACAGTTTCTACGACTTCATCGTGACCAAAGCCAGAGGCAAATCTGGTAGGTGAACAGCACCATCCATGTGCAATATTTGTTGGCGGTTCGATCCCCACCCTGCCATTTCTGTCACGGTTGTTGTGTCCTTGGGCAAGACACTTCACCCTCCTTGCCTCGTGTGAATGTCGATAGTTAACCTGCTATCGGTGTATGAATGTGTGTGTGACTGGTAACGTGTACATGGGAACAGTTCTCCCTTGAAAAAGAGTCTCCATTCCACGGGATTTACCTGTATAAATAAAGGTTAAAAATATTTGGTTTTTGCACATTATGTGTTGAAAACAACAATATTCATGTGTAATTAGTTTGTGGACCAATGTGAAGTTGTGTTTTCCCCACAGGTCCTCTGTTCAGTTTTGACGTCCACGACGACATTCGACTTGTTAACGACGCCACTGTAGAGAAAGACGAGGTGAGTTTAGTTCCATCACAATGTTTGAACTAATGTCAAAAGTAATGCTGAAGGAAACTCCAATGACACACATAAACTAACCTATATACTAATAACTAAGCATTCAAAGTTAGTTAATGCTTGATAAGCATCCACTACCCATTAACTTACCGTTAATAGCATTAACTAACAGTTAATTAAAGGTGCACTATGCAGTTTCAGAGGAGGGGGATTTGTTTACATTGGCAGAGCCTGCAATTAGTTTACTAAACATATTCACTCTACATGAAATTCTTAGTTTTGAATCATTCCATCATCATAAATAAAAAACTAAATTCTTTGAGGAACCTGGAACCAAACCTGAGACTAGAATATATATGTAAACCAAACTGTGGGCCCTGCTGCTGTAAACAACAACAGTGAAACAGTACGTTTTCAGGAAGCTTACTAACTTCAAACAGTGTTATGAGAATATACCGTAGAAAATGTTCACTTCTCTGACACACCCAAAGTTACATTGTGCACCTTTAATGTACCCTTATTGTAAAGTGTTACCAAAGTATCAGTATGGATCCATGGCAGAGAATACACGTAGCCTCTAGTAGTAACATATCAAGCTAAGCTAAGCTAAGCTGTGCTGTCGTTGTGTGCAGTCTCACGCAGGTAAAGTGGTGCTGAGGAGCTGGTATGAGAAGAACAAGCACATCTTCCCTGCCAGTCGCTGGGAGCCGTACGACCCCGAGAAGAAATGGGACAAATACACGGTGAGAGGCCTTTTTATAACCCAACATGTATTTTCCATTTGAAATTCATATCCACTTAAAATGATGAGTGAGATATGGGCTGCGTTCCAAATTGCATTCGCTTTTTTTTTTTTTCTATTCTACATACTACAAAAATAATCTAGTAAGCATGCAGTAGGCATACAATTGGGGCATACTTTTACTTATTTATTTAATCGCGCCTTAAACTTGCCTCTTGCTTTTATATCCGCTGGTTTGTTTTTCACCTCGGAGGCTCTGTCGATGCACTGGATTGTGGGTCGGGATCGCCCCTCAAATAGCATGCTGATTTTTTCGCAATCAGAATCTCGAGCGGATGTAACAGGGCATCTGGGGTGTTTTTAAGCATGCTAATTCTGATAGCTCTTCTTCTACAATGCTAAATAGCAGGGAAAGTATGGGGATTGGAAACGCAGGGTGAGTAAAGTAAAAAAGCAAAAAGGCCTTGATAATACGTAAGCCACTTATCCTGTGAGCGCTTTGTGTAATTGAAGCTATTTGGTTGGAGGTGACCTCACTCCGACCCCACAACATTCCTCTGTGTAGGGGTGAACTTTTGACTGCTCCGGCCTGCCGTGAGAAGTGTGTGTGTTCAAGAGAGACAGCTGTGAAATGCAGCTGGAGACACCTGAGCCAATAATTCCTATGATATTATGAAATAGAAATGCATCTTCTCCCTGTGTAATTACATCAAGTGAATACAGCCCTGTCTTTTTTTCTTTCTTTTTTATACAATAAAACAATGACACACACACACACACACACACACACACACACACACACACACACACACACACACACACACACACACACACACACACACACACACACACACAAACCTTAAAGTTGGATTGCCTAAACATCAGTCAGTAGTAATGTTAAAGCAGTCTTTAAAATAGAATAGAAATAGTATCAGCAGCATGTCAAATAACGCTTTCCACACCTTAACTAAAAGTGTCTTGCGAATACCGTTTGTTAAAGCAAATGGTGGTAAACAATTCTAATGAATGCAATCGCATCAGACACACATCTAAAATGAACTTGTGTGTAATAATGTCACCTGTTATTTTTCTAATTTATACTCAATCTTGCCTCTGTAGAATAAGCTGTAAGTGATAAAAATCCTAAACATCTCCTGTCCGCCCCTCCCATTCTGCCTTAACCCATTGATGACTATGGCAATCTAGGATGCATGTCCTTAATGCCTGAGGGTTTTCTGAAAAAATAGTACGAATTGTCAAGTCTACCAAAACCTTAATATCTAAGCCTGTGTAGCACATAGAAACATGAAATAAAATACATTTAAAAGTTAAGGTTCACAGGTTTTATTTAAACATGCTCCCTTAGCGCTTACAAACCAACAAATATTTCTAAAAATCGTCAAAATTAGATGAATTAGAAAATGATTAAATATTGTTAATAAATAGATGCAATGTGTTGTGTGATTTTCGTCAGTAGTCTATAGTAGACCTTGATTCTGCGCACCAAACGCCACTAACTGTTCCGTCGCCGACATAGCCGGCGTATTTTTTTTATTATTTTGTTTTATTTTTTTATTTTTTATTTTTTTGATTGAAGTGATTTTCGGCAAACCACACAACTTTTGGGTGGTCACGTGGTCTTAAAAAAATCAACAAAACCACCCTCATGTGTATTTGGACCAATGACAGTGCATTCTATGCTGGGAATGCCATGAAAATTAGATAAAGTAATAATGCTGCGCGATGCAGCATCAGGCAGGAGAGCCAATGTGGCATCGCGCAGCAGCCGTCATCAATGGGTTAACAGCGAAGTGGAATGTCACACATACCATGGCTGATATATGTCATAGCAGCAATACGTCCAGAGAATTGACATTACAATTATATATGTAATCATCTCCTTATCTAAACTCAGCCGGGCTCATATGTCCTGAACTACTCGTAAAATTGTGTTTTTGTTCGTGTAGAGAAAATCCATAAATGCCTCACATTTTACAACACGTTTTTTAAAAACACCCAGAGATCCAGATGTGTGCTATAATCTTACTTTAAAGTGTTTAAAAGGCTTTGTAGCGTTGGATTGGATTGGAGAAGAACAATTTCCCCCCCGCTGTTTAACTTTTATACACAGTGAAACAACGTTGTTAAAACAGACATATATTAGCATCACCTGTGTACATCATCCCAAAGGAATGTATCATTTAACAATAGAAGGTAATATATAACTTTTAATGACTCCCTTTGGCAAACTGGATGAACAGCTCTGTGCGAAAGTGCCAACTGCTCCCAGCTTAATCTTACATAGGCACGCTACACCTCACCCCAGGGACAATGCCTGGCACACACGATTTACTCTAGTTAAATGATATAACAAAAGAACTGCAACGTACAGCACTTTGGATAGGATCATTTTCAAAATGAAGAAAAAAAATAAAATCAAATTCCTAATCAAATTTTTAACTTCATCTTTGTTTCATTTTTCAGATCCGGTGAAACATCCTCCTACTCCATTCCCCTGGAAGCCTCCATACAGACGTTTTGTTGTTAATTTACATATTATTTGACTCTATTATTATGACACATTTCTTCAATGCTTTATCTAAGATATGATAAAATGATCGATTCATAATTTTTACTAGGTATTTAAAATGCAATGTTTCCTGTTACAATCGACCCCTCATTCATATGTATATAGCTCCTGAACATGAAGCAGCTTCTGCGCTTAATAAAAATGAACCTGGCTATGTCAGTTGTCCAGACACAACCTTTTTTTTTTAAAATTCATTTTGCACCAACACTTTCATGCTCCTGCCTCACGGTGTTCTTCATATGTGCGTGAGTTAACGTTGTTGTGTAACATTGACTGGTGGTACTAACTGTAAGAATGCATTGCAGAACCAAACACGCCAGCCAAGTGTGCCTTTTTTTTTTTGCATTAACTTTCAACTATTTCGGCCAAGCTAACTGTTAAAACATGTAGAGCCAGCCTCCACCCGTTGCCTCAAGACACCACTCCCTTCACTCCCTCCCGCCCTCCTCCCTGTCACTCAAACTCACACACACACACGCACACATATTCACACGCCTCTGAAGACATTTTAGGGTTGACTGATTTTAGGTTTCACACTTGGCCCTGGTTTTTTCCAGCCATATGATCCAGTGTGTGTGTGTGTGTGTTGAGCATGTCTTGCTGGCGGTAGCAGCATGTGGAGGGCAGCTCTAGTTCTGGACCAGCTCCTGGCCCTCTGTCTGCTGGTCTGGGCTCAGGAGGACGTGATGACCCCTCAGGACTGCAGCCTAGACTGTATACAACAGGTAAGCCTACATTTACTCAGGTGTGTGTAAGGTAAGCGTTGTTGACACCATGTTGTATCTACATTCCTTGCTTCTTTTTTTTTGGGGGGGGGGGGGGGATTTGTATGTAGTCAGACTACAAACTACTAAGACATTCCATCCAACCTGGAGTATACTACTGAGGTTCACTCAACAAACATGCTGCTTCTCCACCATGCATATGCTTTATGATATGTTTGTTTGGGCAGCTACAGCTGCTTAGCACTGACTCTCAGACAACTAACATGGACTTAAAGATGGAGTCAGCGGTTCTCGGGGAACGCTTGTTAAAATAACTTAGTCAAAATCTGTGAGTATCTCCTCGATCTGCTTCCTGTCCATACTGTGTGTGTGCTGAAAACAAAACCTGTATTAATACACAGCGTAGGCTCTGTTAACAGGTATGTAAACAACAACAGATAGCAACATGCCCGTTGACTGAGCCTAGGCTGTGTATTAACACTCCCGCGCACACAGGTACTTACAGGAAGCAGAAAGTAAGGAGGTATACTCTGTTTTTAACAAAAAGTGATTTTTTTAGAACACACGTTCTCCAGATTTGCTCAGTCCACCTTTAACGTTAAATATAGAACATTGTACTCCACCACGGGTAATTATTTTCTAAAACTGTATAGACATAAGGTTCATTTTTGGTTTTACAGGCTGTTCCTATGTCTTGTGCAACAAAAGTATGCACACATTTCAATGCTTTATTTTCATCAAGAAATGCTTGTTATTCCAACAACAAAAATCTCAGACTGTTTCCCTGTCGAATTCAGCGAACTCTCAAAATGATTTATTTGCCATTTACGTAGCAATAAAAGCAACAGCTGCTGGCAATGACATTTTTGAGTCTCATGCTCCCTCCATCAATGGAAAAGAAAATATAAAGAATAATAAAAGAAGATGAGAGGAGAAACACTGGTGAAGAGAGCAACCTCTTACCTAAGTGAACACAAAAATGGTGCAAATAAAAGGTTAGTTCAGAGACAAGTTGTTATAGATACATGTGAAGTAAAGATATCTAAATGAATTGGAATATTGTGGAATATGTGGAACTGAAACTGTAAATACTTACTAAATTTAGTAAATACTAATTAAGGGAGAACTTTATTTTAACATTGTTTAATGGAAAGTTTTTCTTGGTCACATTATATACCTCGTGACGCATGTTGTTTTTTAAAGCCTTTGTTTCTGCTTATGAATATTAATACTAGTCTCCCAGTGTCTCAGATTCAAAACAACTTTTTAACAGCATGTCTGTTTCGCAGATGGCCATTTTTATAAAAGCAAACAAAATGAAAATGAGCCAAGTGACAAGAAATTCTACAAAAACACTCTTAATAGGTACTGTAGCTCCAGGCATTACGGTATTTACACCATCAAAGGTTTGACCCCTGGCACACACAGTTTTCAGCCTCAGTCACAGAGTTGTTTACATTCATAAATGGAGAGGAACAGAACAAGAGATGATCATCTTCAGCCTTCTTCTCCTGTTCTCTATCAAAGTGTCCAGGGTTCCATGGTAAGGACATTCCTAAAGAAACTAGGCCTGGATGTACTTTTGGAATGAACTGACTGTTTTGGAAACATTTTGAGTATTTAAAACATGTCCATATAAATTCCAAAACATGTCTAACCTTATGCAAAGTAGTTCCTTGAGTAACTGAAATGTGAAAGCCTTGCTTGTTTGCTTATCCACAACAATACATGGGGAAGTGTGTGTTTAATAAGTTATGGCTTTTAAATATTAAATAGAACACATCATGGCTTAAGAGAAATGCAGGAAGAATCTAATTTTTGAGCCGAAAATTTGTGAAACAGGCTTTTTTAAAGTTTTGGAAATTGGGGAAGAAGTTCATGGGAAGGTTTGGAAAATATATAAAATGTGTCTTGTCATATTCAAACAAACAGGCACATGTGACTAGATGAAGGGACATTACTCGGTCATGTATGTGTCCTTCAAAAAGTGAAGTTATATAAGCTGCATTGTGAGCGTGCCAGTTCTCAGATGCGGAGCTGTGTGTGTGTTCTAAGCATGTTGAGAAGGTCCTTCTGATGTCAGCTTGCCTTGCGTGCAAGTAGGTATTTAGGCTACAAGGACTTTCTGATGGTAAAATTACCCAACCTGACAGTTTATTACCACTGCTATTGTGCAGACCTTCAAACACACACACACACAACACACACAAAGACAAAGACACACACACACACTAAGCCTGAGGCAGATGCAATGTTTCTTCCCCCTCTCGAAGTCTCCACCTGTTAGTCTAGTTACAGTATAAGTCACAAATTACAGGGAGAGCGTGTAAGTCACAGGCACACACTTCACCACTGCTAACAATTGAAACAATATTTCCTCTTTAGAGCCGTTTGACAGATGTGTTTATGAAATTGCTCAATCCTAACAGTATTCCGATCCGATGAACCATGCCTTTTTTAATATGCATTCGTTTCAACTGGATCAGGTTACTCATCTTAACAACAATTGTTTCAACACCAAATGACCCAATAGTAGCTGATACTGTGAATTGGATCCGCGTGTCATCTAATGCAGTGGTTTTCAAACTGTGGGGTTATGGCAGGGGGGGCGCAGATGAATATGTGAAAAAAAAAAAAAAAAAAAAATTGAGTTTGTGTTTTATATTAAGATCACGGCATAGCTGGACAAGAGTTCTTCTGCTTCGTTCCTCTTACTGCATTTACATGCATTCATTATATTACAGAGAAATAGGTCTTGTTAAAGAAAAAGACCGTCAAGCCCAACCCAGAGGACCCTGCACAATTTTTTTAATTTTAAATTAATATTTTTATGGAAAATCCACGTGTCCTTCTTCAATAGCTTCTAATTCATCAGACCCAGTGTCTCCACATTATTTGTTCACACAAAATTCCTCATATTTAGCCTCTTAATTTTCCTCTCAAAATGCACCAGATTCATGCATTTCACTTTAAAAAGGTGAAAAAAAATCTCCCGGGGGGGCATACCCCCGGACCCCGCTAGGAGGGTCTGGTTCTCCACTGGCTACTATGTTCCTCCAGCAGGACATTGGAGGCACTAGCGAAAAACAATGACATTTAACTAGTCAATCATTTGGGCAAGTCTGTCTGTCTATCTTTCTCACTCCGCTGCACACTCAGTCACTACTATCCATGCTTAAAGGAAGCAGGATTACCCACGGGTAACACTTTAGTTCGATAGTCCACTGTTGACACTCAACAAGCCATCAGTTGATACGCAGTTGCATGTCAACAGTGAATGAGTTTACATATCTCAACAGATACGTAACATGAATTCAACTAACTGTAAGTTAACTATAAGTTGCACTATTAGTAGATGATTAGTTGACATTCAACAGAGCTTGTTCAACAGATAAAAAACAAGGATTCAACTAACTGTCTGTTAACTATAGGTTGCACTATTAGTAGATGTTTAGTTGATATTCAATAGTGATTAAGTTGATACATATTTAGAATGCATTCAACTGTCAGTTAACTATAAGTTGCATTTTTAGTAGATGTTGTTTTGTACACGTAACATGCATTCAACTAACTGTCAGTTAACTATTGGTTGCATTATTAGTAGATGGTTAGTTGATACTCAACAAAGCTTGTCAACAAATATGTAACATGCATTCAACTAAGCGTTAGTTAACTATACGATAATTTTATTTTGTTAATTTATTTTTACAAAAACAGTCTGCAACAGACATTGTACTTTTATTACATGTTCTTTACAAATATTCAACTATCAGTTGAGTGTCAACTTCTAGTTAGTTGACTGTCAACTTCTAGTAAGTTGACTATCAACTGCTGTTATTAGGTATATGGATCAACTTTCCCCCACTCACAAGGAACACATCTAATGAATGAACATTCAACCCTCTGTTGATCATATATGTTCATTGTAAAATAAAGATGAGAATGTTTTATCAATCAATAGGCACCCTGTGTAGGTGACTACCTGTTGATTGTCATATGACTGTTGACAAACTATCAGTAAATATTCAACTTAGCATAAGTAGACAGGTCTTGGGACTGTCAAATTAAAGTGAAAACAGTTTAGTGTCTACACACTATTAACAGAGCAAAACAGAGAAAATAGTTGATTCTCAACAAACTATCAGTCGATATCAAACTAAGCATTAGTAGAGAGGTCTTAGGACTGTCAAATTAAAGTGAAAACAGTTTAGTGTCTGCAAACTATCAACAGAGCAAAACAGAGAAAATAGTTGATTCTCAACAAACTATCAGTCGATATCAAACTAAGCATTAGTATAGAGAGGTCTTAGGACTGTCAAATTAAAGTGAAAACAGTTTAGTGTCTGTAGACACTCTACAAACTAGTAACAGTAGAAAATAGAGACAAGTTTTGCTCAACTGATGAGTAACACTGGATGACCCCAAAGTAAAGTTAAAAAATATATAGGCAGCATATCTGAACAGGAAAGAACATTTATTTGAAGTAAATTTCACTTTTTTCAGTAGTTACACAACATGTAGGTACACAGCAAGTACCAACAATACCTCTAAAAAAGACAATAAAACTAATGCATGTATTTATTTAGGTGTCACTTAGGCAATTGTTTAACGACAGATCGTCCAAAAATTGACATTCAAAAAGCTCAGTAAAGTGTACCATAACACCCAGTACCACTAGTTATGATACTGAGCAAACATATGTAATAACATCAGTTCAACTTAATTATCACTCTCCTGTGACCAACCACTAGTTTAACCTGGTCCTGCCACTGTTATTTGAATGAGCACATTTGAATAATTTTTCCTCTCTTTAGATCCAGTTGTTGGGTTACAAGCCACTCCAGGCCTGCTGTACTCCTCTTCAATTGAAGCAGTCGGGCTGAAGAATCCAGGAATCTTGTCCTATCACCCAGTTGATGAACATAGAAAGAAATGATCTGAGAATTACCACAAAATAGTTCAAATGCATTTTGATTTCCTTTATCTAAATCATTATAGCATTGTGGTTCCACATTAAAACACATAATGCTTTATGTTACTTTAATGAAATATATTTGGTACCCTAATCAAATCAAATTCTCACTGAACCTTGTACAAATTGAAATAATTTTTTAATTAAAGAAACATGTAATCTCTATGACCATTCTACACAACACCACATGCATAGACTCAGTTTTTGCTCACTTCAGCCTGAAATAGCAATGTGCACTTTGAATGTGGAACATGCAAACATTTATTCAAATACAGTTTAGTGTCTATAAACCCACTTTATTTAGACAGATACTTGTGAAGCTAGGCAGCGCTAACGTAATGCTAACGTTGATAATATAGCTAGCGCGCTTGGCGCGGCGCTAATGCTAACGTAGCTATGCTAGAGGGAGGCCGCTTCACGAATATATATCACATTATACATACACAAAATGATATCTCACAAATACCTCAGTTAACTCACCAATTATTCCCTTTGGCAAATGGCAGCATACTTGTGACCACCACGGGTCTTCAGTGTGAGATGGATTGGTTGGTCAAGCGGTCTTTAGCACATAGCTGCTGCTTTTACTGACCAGACACACAACCTTCTCTTTAGCTGCCAGTAAAGATAAGAACGACGAGACCTCTCGCTTAAGGCCAGGACACACCAGCCCGAAAATCGCCGTCGTAGAGTCGATAGGGGGTCGGGAGACGAATCTGTTTGGTGTGTGCCGTAACGTCGGCCGACGTAGAGGTCGTCGGGCTTGTTTTGAGCCTGTCGCCGCCGATTGAACATGTTCAATCGGCGGCGACAGGCTGGCCGACCGTCTTTCATTTGGAGCAATTTGATTGGTGGAGGGCTAGCGAATCAGTGAAGCCCGGAAGTGAGGCGGGTAGCACAAACAGCTAACAACAGCTAGCCATCGTTTTAATGTGTTTGTTCGTTTCGTTTTGAGAGTACTCACATGCATCAACCCTTGTTGACTGCTCGACACCATGCTCGACACTCTCTGCTAAAAATTGTGCTCTTATGGTCCATAAATATAAATACGTATTTCTATCTATGTTTATGCTCTAGAGAGCTGTCCCATCATTTCCGGCTTTCGTATTTTTTCGGGCCACAATACAGATTAGCGCCGCCTGCTGTTATGGAGACATTACGTCCCGCGCAAGCAACAGAGCGTACGGAAAGTCAGCAGTCAGTTTGGTGTGTTCTCTGGCCGCGACGGGAAGCCTGGAGCTTCCTGAAACGGCCGACCCCATTTTTTGCGTAGTCGGAACAAGTAGAAACAAGTCGGACTGGTGTGTCCTGGCCTTTAAGGCCAGGACACACCAGCCCGATAATCGCCGTCGTCAAAAAAAAAGACGAATCTGTTTGGTGTGTGCCGTAACGTCGGCCGACGTAGAGGTCGTCGGGCTTGTTTTGAGCCTGTCGCCGCCGATTGAACATGTTCGATCGGCGGCGACAGGCTGGCCGACCGTCTTTCATTTGGAGCAATTTGATTGGTGGAGGGCTAGCGAATCAGTGAAGCCCGGAAGTGAGGCGGGTAGCACAAACAGCTAACAACAGCTAGCCATCGTTTTAATGTGTTTGTTCGTTTCGTTTTGAGAGTACTCACATGCATCAACCCTTGTTGACTGCTCGACACCATGCTCGACACTCTCTGCTAAAAATTGTGCTCTTATGGTCCATAAATATAAATACGTATTTCTATCTATGTTTATGCTCTAGAGAGCTGTCCCATCATTTCCGGCTTTCGTATTTTTTCGGGCCACAATACAGATTAGCGCCGCCTGCTGTAATGGAGACATTACGTCCCGCGCAAGCAACAGAGCGTACGGAAAGTCAGCAGTCAGTTTGGTGTGTTCTCTGGTCGCGACGGGAAGGCTGGAGCTTCCTGAAACAGCCGACTCCATTTTTTGCGTAGTTGGAACATGTCGGACTGGTGTGTCCTGGCCTTTAAAAAGCCCTTACCAACCAAGCTGGGGGAGTTCAAGTGCTTGAAAAAAGTGGGAAATCGTAATGTCGATACAGTTAGAAATGAAATATGTTTCCTAAATAAAGTCTCTCCAAACATATTTTCACCTTCCCAGAGTTTAAAATACACATTAATAGATCAATATACATTTTTTTCATATAGTTTCTGCTCACAATATTATCAATAATGTCCTACAGGTTATAGTTGTTATTTATCAGTAACCACTATACGTTCTCATTGTATTGCACACCACTCTATGTAGGCCTATTTAGATCCTCTAATCTTGAGAGGTTTATACAGCCATTGTTGATATTAACAATTATATAAAAAAACATAGATACATCTATACATATGTATTTTAAACTTTGGGAAGGTGATAATATGTTTGGAGTCTTTATTTGAAAAAAAAAAGTATTTTCGAATCTTATCGACATTATGATTACCCACTTTTTTCAAGCACTTGAACTGCTGAAGTGAGCAAAAACTGAGTCTATGCATGTGGTGTTGTGTAGAATGGTCATAGAGATTACATGTTTCTTTAATTAAAAAAATATTTCAATTTGTACAAGGTTCAGTGAGAATTTGATTTGATTAGGGTACCAAATATATTTCATTAAAGTAATATAAAGCATTATGTGTTTTAATGTGGAACCACAATGCTATAATGATTTAGATAAAGGAAATCAAAATGCATTTGAACTATTTTGTGGTAATTCTCAGATCATTTCTTTCTATGTTCATCAACTGGGTGATAGGACAAGATTCCTGGATTCTTCAGCCCGACTGCTTCAATTGAAGAGGAGTACAGCAGGCCTGGAGTGGCTTGTAACCCAACAACTGGATCTAAAGAGAGGAAAAATTATTCAAATGTGCTCATTCAAATAACAGTGGCAGGACCAGGTTAAACTAGTGGTTGGTCACAGGAGAGTGATAATTAAGTTGAACTGATGTTATATATTACATATGTTTGCTCAGTATCATAACTAGTGGTACTGGGTGTTATGGTACACTTTACTGAGCTTTTTGAATGTCAATTTTTGGACGATCTGTCGTTAAACAATTGCCTAAGTGACACCTAAATAAATACATGCATTAGTTTTATTGTCTTTTTTAGAGGTATTGTTGGTACTTGCTGTGTACCTACATGTTGTGTAACTACTGAAAAAAGTGAAATTTACTTCAAATAAATGTTCTTTCCTGTTCAGATATGCTGCCTATATATTTTTTAACTTTACTTTGGGGTCATCCAGTGTTACTCATCAGTTGAGCAAAACTTGTCTCTATTTTCTACTGTTACTAGTTTGTAGAGTGTCTACAGACACTAAACTGTTTTCACTTTAATTTGACAGTCCTAAGACCTCTCTAATCTCTATACTAATGCTTAGTTTGATATCGACTGATAGTTTGTTGAGAATCAACTATTTTCTCTGTTTTGCTCTGTTGATAGTTTGCAGACACTAAACTGTTTTCACTTTAATTTGACAGTCCTAAGACCTCTCTACTAATGCTTAGTTTGATATCGACTGATAGTTTGTTGAGAATCAACTATTTTCTCTGTTTTGCTCTGTTAATAGTGTGTAGACACTAAACTGTTTTCACTTTAATTTGACAGTCCCAAGACCTGTCTACTTATGCTAAGTTGAATATTTACTGATAGTTTGTCAACAGTCATATGACAATCAACAGGTAGTCACCTACACAGGGTGCCTATTGATTGATAAAACATTCTCATCTTTATTTTACAATGAACATATATGATCAACAGAGGGTTGAATGTTCATTCATTAGATGTGTTCCTTGTGAGTGGGGGAAAGTTGATCCATATACCTAATAACAGCAGTTGATAGTCAACTTACTAGAAGTTGACAGTCAACTAACTAGAAGTTGACACTCAACTGATAGTTGAATATTTGTAAAGAACATGTAATAAAAAGTACAATGTCTGTTGCAGACTGTTTTTGTAAAAATAAATTAACAAAATAAAATTATCGTATAGTTAACTAACGCTTAGTTGAATGCATGTTACATATTTGTTGACAAGCTTTGTTGAGTATCAACTAACCATCTACTAATAATGCAACCAATAGTTAACTGACAGTTAGTTGAATGCATGTTACGTGTACAAAACAAAATCTACTAAAAATGCAACTTATAGTTAACTGACAGTTGAATGCATTCTAAATATGTATCAACTTAATCACTATTGAATATCAACTAAACATCTACTAATAGTGCAACCTATAGTTAACAGACAGTTAGTTGAATTCTTGTTTTTTATCTGTTGAACAAGCTCTGTTGAATGTCAACTAATCATCTAATAGTGCAACTTATAGTTAACTTACAGTTAGTTGAATTCATGTTACGTATCTGTTGAGATATGTAAACTCATTCACTGTTGACATGCAACTGCGTATCAACTGATGGCTTGTTGAGTGTCAACAGTGGACTATCGAACTAAAGTGTTACCCCGGTGGTGGTAAGCTACCATAGTAGCCACAGCTGCCCTGGCAGACTGACAGAACGAGGCTGCCATTCAGCGCCATCGCCCTCCGACCACCACCTCAAACATACAGCATGTCATACACATTCACACGAGGCAAGGTGGGTGAAGTGTCTTGCCCAGGGACACAAGACCATGACACAAGTGGCCGGGCTGGGATCGAACCGCCAACCCTAGGATCATTGGGCAACCAGCTAACCACCTGAGCCACAGTTGCCCCACATTGTCATAACGATTCAGTGTGTTCAATTCTTTCACATGCCAATTCTCCAATAGGTCTAGTCAAAATACACATCATGGAGTTGTTTTGATGATAAATACATCTATTGAGATCTTGGTGTTTCTGTTATCAGTGTTTTTTTTTAAATGTCCTTCCTACTTTGTAGGAGACCTTTATTCATCCAGATGCTCACCTGAATTTAAATGATACAATTTGCAAGATGCATATGCAAAAATCCGTCTGATTGATTGCTTTTCTCTTTACAGGGAAGAGCTGGATGTGAATACTGCAGAATAAACCGCGCTGATGTCAGGAGGGCTCTTGGTTTCAAATCATCAGAGGATTGGAAGTAAGTCTCATTTAAGCAATATGATTATTATTATTTTATTATTACTCTCAAGGGTGTGCTTAAACGTCATTTGAGCACAACATGTATGCGTCCGCTACATCATGAAGTGCCAAAATGACGTTGAAGCACATCTCGAGTGCAATATTACAATATAAGAAAACTACCAACAAAATCAAAATGTATAATGTTTTAGGAATTAACAGTCGTAATTAAATTGAGAATTTTTAACAGTAGCTATGGAGCCTAGCTGGTGCTACATGACCATCGTACTTCATTTAATTTGCACAGAAGGTCTGGAACTGCTCTATTGGCAAACATTCACTCACTTGGAGGCTGGTGTCTGTTGAAGTTTAAAACTATTGGATCTGCCCAGTGCCACTCTGGAACAGCCAACCAAACGCATAACGTTTGGTAGTGACGTATGTCATGAGCCGCTTCTGACGGTGCGTTCAGTTGTACTGGGAACTCGGAAATTTCCGACTTCACTACATATTGTAGTCTATGGTATTACGGTACTGGCAATGGTACTTGCCAGAGCCTAACGTTTAGTTATTTGGATGAGAAAGGTTGTAGGCGTCCATACTTTCCGAGCAATGCACTGGAACACAGACAGGTCGGAACTCGGAACTACCAAGTCGTACATTTCCGAGTTCAGAGTATAAAGGAACGCAGCATTCAACTGAAACATGGAGCGCGACTTCGACGTCATCGTTCTCAGCCACTCGCTCTGTTCGCTGATTGGACACTCAGAAATCTGTTCGAGCAGGATACCACTAATACACCCCAGCCCAGACTGACTACTCAAGGGAAAATTAAATTTGGGCGAAGTAGGTAGGCGGGCGGAGCCAGGCTATATGGAACCATGGAAATAGTTATAATCTTTAGAGCGGACTTAAAGGAGAAGTAAGTGAATGTTCCTTTTAGCTAACATCCTGTCAGTGACTGTAGTTAGCAGTCCCCTCCCTCGTCCCTACGTCACCACCACTTGACGTGCATCATCTTCATCAGATAGAGCAGCGAGTTATCCTTCACAGGCACAGAGACCCGCCCTCTTTATAGCGCTCTGTCTCCTGATTGGATAATACGAGCGGGATACTCAAATTTTGATCTGGCAATTTCTGCAAAGCTGAATGATGGGAGACCGTGTTATGAACTGTGCATACTTCTTAAGCGATTGATGTAGAAATATAGTGATTTAGTTAACCCATTATAACAAAAAAATATCACTTACTTCTCCTTTAAGGTGTCCTGTCCTCCTGATTTTGAGCACATTCTAATGTCCTGTTGACCAATCAGATTGCTTGTTTTCCGAATACTTGGTGTCTTACTTACACATTGGCTGCACTAATTGCAGGAATATTTCATACCTTTGGCAGCCATGATGTGTTGTTCTTGTGTTCTCTCCAGAGATCTTTATCTTGCACCTCGTTAACATTGAAGCTCGTTAAATGTTTTTCCCATTGCTCATGCCACGTTATTTGCACTTCATATTAGCACTTCAACACACGCTAGCCTCAAAGTAAATATACAGAAAGGACAACCGCCCATTCACTGAGGGCATAAAAAAACAAATGCCGGATGTACTAATGACAGTTGTAAATATTTGTCCAACTTCACACCTTAAGTGCCGCTGCCGCAAACGGTCCAACATTTTGAGTATAACAGGATGGTAACACACTAAGAAGAGGTGAATGAACTGGGCACATGTTAGATCTATCTATCTATCTATCTATCTATCTATCTATCTATCTATCTATCTATCTATCTTTTTTTTTTTTTTTCTTCTTTTTTTTTAAACCTTTATTTATACAGGTAAATCCCATTGAGTCCGGAGACTCTTTTGCAAGGGAGACCTGTTCCCATTTACACGTTACCATTCACACACACATTCATACACCGATAGCAGGCTAACTATCGACATTCACACGAGGCAAGGTGGGTGAAGTGTCTTGCCCAAGGACACAACAACTATGACAGGTAGCAGGCGAGGATCGAACCTCCAACCCTTTGATCATCAGCCGCCGCTCTACAACGAGCCACAGTCGCCCCTACTTCTATCTATCACTCCAACAACTATCTTCTATCTATTCTATCTATCTATCACTATCTATCTATCTATCTACCCTATCTATCTACTATCTATCTATCTATCTATCTATCTATTATCTATCTATCTATCTATCTATCTCATCTATTATCTATTATCTATCTATCTATCTATCTATCTTATCTATCTATCTATCTATCTATCTATCTTTTCTATCTATCATATCTATCTATCTATTATCTATTATCTATACTATCTATCTATCTATCTATCTATCTATCTATCTATCTATCTATCTATCTATCTATCTATCTATCTATCTATCTATCTATCTATCTATCTATCTATCTATCTATCTATCTATCTATCTATCTATCTATCTATCTATCTATCTATCTAATCTATCTATCTATCTATCTATCTATCTATCATCTATCTATCTATCTATCTTTATCTATCTATTTCTATCTATCTATCTATCTATCTATCTATTATTATCTATCTATCTACTATCTATCTATCTATCTATCTATCTATCTATCTTATTAATCTTATAATCTACTCTATGTGATCCTTAGGTTGTGTTCCCTGGCCATGTTTTGAGTTGCTAGGAAGGGAAGACCCTCAAATCTGTCAGCATTATGTCCACGCACCAAATGATGTGGAGGTTGAATATGTCCAGGAGCCCAACCCCACATCTGACACCATCGTTGTGTCCTGGAAGCCCAGTCACTATGGTATGTTGTTGATACACACTAAACATTCAAACTCATTTCTGTATGATCTTATTATAAGGAAACAGGGAGAAGTCATCTATAATATTTGTTGGTTTTTAGGAGCAGAGCCAGTTTTGAAACTCAGATCATGTCAGACAGGAGTGACCTGCCCCGAGAGTCATTTGTCATATATAGGCCCAAGGGTTTGACGTCGGCAACATGTATTTAAGGCGACATACTTTGAATTTCTAAGTTAAAAACATGTTTTACTTTGTGGGAAAGCTTAACGTAGCTACGAGATACTTTTTAAAATATTTCTGAAACCGTCTCATTTCCCCTCGGATGATCATAAATGACATGCATCAGCACAAATGAGAAAATCAATGTAATGTATATTTTTATATAGTTTTTCTTAATGCCTTTGTCCGTACCTGGTCAAAGGCATTAAGGAAAACTATTTACTGTATAAAAACTGTTCTCCAAAGAACAACTGCTCGCATGGTAAAAACACTACCACTTGTGTCAAAAGGGCCTGCAAGATTTAACACAGACTGAAAGTTCCTCATTGCCAATTTAATATGAAATGCAGTGTAGGTGTTCTATGGATTTGAATTTGTTTGTGTGTGTGTTGTGTGTGTGTGTGTGTGTGTGTGTGTGTGTGTGTGTGTGTGTGTGTGTGTGTGTGTGTGTGTGTGTGTGGTGTGTGTGTGTGTGTGTGTGTGTGTGTGTGTGTGTGTGTGTGTGTGTGTGTGTGTGCGTTTGTTTGTATGTGTGTGTGTTTTTGCTGCAGGGATTGCCTTCTTGCGAGGCTTTCAGGTGTTCCTCCAGACGCTTGGAGGTTCTAGTGTTGCCTGTCAGCTCTTTCTGTTCCACCGTAACCTCTCCCTCCCAGTGTCACACTCCCAGACGGTAGGCAGCAAGGGGGGGGGGGGGGGGGGCGGCACACCAACACACACCACACACACACACACACACACACACACACACACACACACACACACACACACACACACAACCACACATTTTTTTTACTTGAAGGGCCGCATAGCATGTGCATTTTTATGTATTTCTGCACAGGCAAGATATGCAATATACTAGACTGTATGCTTCACTAACTGGTGAGGTAGGGGAAACACACAAGCATCCAAACCCACATTTACAGGAAATAATTACAGGATACAGTGTTAAAGGTGCACTATATAACTTTGAGCGTGTCAGAATAAACAAACTTTCATCGTAGGAAATTTGAATTGAAACACTGTTTAAAGTTACAAATGTACCTTAAAAGTTGCTGTTTCACTGTTGTTATTTACGGAAACAGGGCCTGCAGTTTGGTTTACAAACATATTCTAGTCCTACGTTTGGTTCCAGGTCCTCACAATAATTTAGTTTTGATTTATGATGATTTACATAGATGAATTACATGTACAGGTTTTGGAAACTAACTGCAGCAGGCCCTGCAAATGTAAACAAATCCCCCTCCCATAAAACTATAAAACTACATAGCGTAGCTTTTAAGAAGGGGTATCCATAACAGAGTTTGGTGTACTGTGTGTGACTTTGTACTATATGAATCGGTCAATATTAGATTTATTTTTATTTTTACAGTTAAAAGTGTTATTCATTAGATTAATGGCATCATTTTTGAGATAATCAATCAGAGATCACTCCATTTCAGTTTAAGCCTTAGTTTAATAACTACAGTGTTTTATTTAAAAAAATTTAATTCTTGCCCTACGTATGTGATATAGTCAATATCTGTCAGTTTCAAAAAAGTGATTACTTTTATTATTAAGGCCCTTTTGGGGAAAATTACTGATAACAATCCCTAAATTAGCATTTTTCACATCACCTTTTTTAGATACATATATTTTTTGTCTTATATTTATTATGTATAGGGGAGAGTGGCCTAAGTTGTGCAACTTTTCACTCAAATTGACTTTAAAGTAAGGCCTTGACAGTAAAGTCTCCAACTCAAATTTGTACATATATTTCAGGGTGTTGTGCATCCCTGGCAATAAAAACTTTGGATCTGGAATAAACTGTTGAAGAAATATAGCTTTCGGAAAAAAAGTTGTCTTGATGCACAACTTGCCCCCGGTGTGGTGTAAGTTGTGCGGTTGGAGAGAATACCATGGGGTGAATTGTGCCATTGATATATATCTCATAAACTGTAATGCAAGACAAATCCATTAGACAATCACTTATTTAAGGTGTATTTAAAGTAAATAGTTGACAAAGATTGAAGGACAATTTTCTTAAACAAGGTCTAGCAGATCTAATGGTTTTACCTGCAAAGCTCACAATGACAAAGTCACCATCATCATCTCAACTCTCATCAGTAGTGTCGTTAAGTGGAATTGAGATGTCACTCTCTTCTGAGCTACTGTAGACAATCACTTTCTTTTGGTGACCAGTGTATACAGCCATGCCACTGGCACAACTCTCAGAAATGTACTTTGCACTAGTTGCTCCGTGCTTGTGGAACCAACTGCCACCTGACACATGTGATTCCCCTACATTTCTGCCTTTAAATCAAGGCTCAAAACCCATCTGTACACCCTGGTGTTTCCTCCCCATTAACTATCTTACCTCTGCACTACTATCTGTGTTTATGTGGATGTATGGGCTTTACGGCTTTTATTTTGGTTATTGTTATTGTACCTTCATTGTTTATCTACTGAATGCACTATGTTCAGCACTTTGGACAGTGCAAACTGTCATAAATGTGCTTTTATAAATACATTTTACTTACTTACTTACTTATAACTCACCCAGGCCCTTTGGCACAAATCACCCCAATCCCAGAAATTTGGATAATAAGCATGATGCAGCAATTTAGGGCTGACATCGTGCTAACTGTATAGACTCAAAATGTAGCATACCAAAGCACTAAAACACGTGTCAAATGTTTTCAAACTTGTTATAATTGTTCAGACACCATAATCAAAAAACCTTGATCATGGAAATTTTACTTTGAAAGGCAAAACACAGTTTTTTGAGTTTAAATGTGCTTATATCTTATTCCTTGTGTCTCCCTTCTTTACAGGATGAGTCAAATGGATGGCTCTTCTTAAATATGTTGTCACATTTCCAATTTCTTCCACGGTTTTCTAGAAACAAGGGGTGGCACAACTTCCAAAATGCACAACTTAGGCCACTCTCCCCTACAATTTTTTCAAGAGTTTTTATGATACAACTGTAGGAGCCCAGAAGGGTCAATACATCTGCATAAGCCACAACATGAATGCAAAAGCCACAACAGACAGACTACTGTGTTACTGCTGTCAGGCCAGCCGTTCTTGTTTTTTTTCCTGGTCAAACAGGTCAAACCAGCCTCACCTGTATTTAAAAAAGTTACTTTAGGAAAGTTGCTTATTTAAACTGCCTTTGTATTATTACAATTTTTTAAATGGGACTTTGAAAAATTGTTATATCTATGTGTTAAATTCGGCAAGTCTGACACAGTTTGAGACTTTATTATTTATAGCATACTGGTTGCTTGTATAGCCTACAATTATATTTTATATCCCATTCAGGTCAGACACCTGTAAAATAAAACTTTTCTGTTGAAAATATGACACTAGAAAGTTGTTCAGTTTGCCTGTTGGCTTGCCCTTAGCCATCTCTGTACATTTACCGTAAAGCTTGCAATACGGCTACACTTTAAATATAGGAGTGGCTGGCTTGACTGCTGTAATCTCCTGTCTAATTCACATTTTCAGCCCTTCCGTCAGCAATAAAAGTTATAGTTTAGGCAACCTGGACCAATAATACTGTATAGTGGGACTGCTGCTCACTTCCGTTGTGACTTTTGAATTGGTGTTGTGGCTTTTGTTGTTGTGCTGTGGCTGTGTGTTGACCCTTCTGGGCCACCATACTTATCTCACCGTATCAGATTAAAGTGTGTAGTGTGTGTGCTTAAATCAAAGCAAGGTCATGACAGCCCCCTGTATTGTGCTATAGGTGTATAAGTCAGACCCTTTCCCTGGCATCACCCTGGGCTCCCAGTACGCTGTGTCAGTCATGGCTCTGCCGGTGCCTGAGAAGTGGGAGAAGTTCACCCACAGCAAGATATTCTCCACACGCTGTAAGACACACTCACACACACACACACACACACACACACACACACACACCACACACACACACACCACACACACACACACACACACACACACACACACACACACACAACACACACACACACACACACACACACACACACACACAAATTTATAGTAATATTCATTTTATGGTTTTGCAGCATGTGCAGAGAAGAACGGTCTTGAGCAGTGCAAAAAGGGTGAGCTAAATTGCTTTGACACTTTCTCAAATGTCCTCACTAAAGCCTCCCTGTGGTAGCCTACAAGAATGCCTTGAAATAATAAAAACATTCCTTCTTATGATCAGCTTTACATATGTCTGTCAATATTTCATGGTGTGGTGTGTAGACTGGTACCCCAAACATATTGAGGTCCTGCAGGACGGGGCTGCCATTACTGTGACCTTTAACCTGGCTCCCCCTCACCTGGGCATCCACAGCTACTTCTCAGTGTGTTATGCAAAGGGCCTGAAGACATACACCAATATAACACCTGCTGTGAGTGCTTATAACTTCTTCTGTACCTTCTTCTGTTTTGGTGTCATTCTGTGCATCAATACCTTGTTGTATATTTATTATTACTGAAGTATTTTATTAATGACATAATCATTTTTAACTCACCCGAACCCTTTTTTATTTTTTTTATTTTTTTAGAATTCTTCCAAAAACAAAACTCACCACAGCTATCAGCTGAACGATCTTCAGGAAGGAACCAACTACACCTGTGAGGTAAAGGAAAAAGAGATAAACTATACATTGCATTATACCTATCTATTTACATATAGAAATACATATTCCAACTTTTCAAGCAAAATACATTGTTCGGTGAATAAAAACCGCATGTGCTATGCTAATCTATATTCCACATCTTATGGAGTTAGCTACACTCCCTCAGTCTGCTGGGTAATAATAACCCTCTGGATGCAAATATGTTTGCTATATGAACATTATAAGGTGTAATATGTCTGTGTTGTGTTTATCATTAAATGTGGGTTTATCCAATTTCTATTAAGGATCGAAAATGAACTTTGATGCTCAACATTTCTTGTGTGACAGATTGCGGCTAACGAAATGGACGCAGTGAGGAAAACATTCGATGTTCAGGTCATGCACGTTCAAAAAGGTAGAGGAGGTCACAATGCACTGTAATGCAAAATGTGTTTGATTAACTTATCAGAGATTTGTTTTAGATAAGGCAGGCTCTATAACTTGGTTCTCATGACGCTAATTATTATCGAGCTTAAATGACAATATCTTTCATTTGGATTGATAAATATGCCTATCATGCTTAAATATGCCTATAATTAACTTGTCCTGTAAACCCAACTCCCCCTGTCCTCAGAAGAAACGTCTCCCTCTGCCAGTATGTCCTGGGCTCTGCTGCTTCCACTCTGCCTGGCTGTGCTAGCCATACTGGGGGTGACTGTAGCTGCTCTCATCACACGGACCACCACACTACAGATGAAGAAAGATAACATGAAAGCAGGTGCAGAGACAAACCAAATACACTGTGTCCAATACACTGTTCTCATTTAACACAAGCTCAAGACACTGCACTGTGAATAGGGTCAACTTTGTAACTTATAGATATGACACTTTGCCAGTTGATTACTTACTTGAAAACAATTGTTGGATAAAGAGTTCAAATCTTTATTCAATGTTTACAACATACTGGTGTCCAAAGTTTTTACACAGCAGATTTTGGATACAGTTTTTATGTACTTTTAAAAAAAATGTATGAATCAAAAAATACTATAGGCCTTATTATATAGGCCTCAGTTTTTTTTTTTCTCTAAGAAGAAAATGTTTCATAAATCAGACCATTATCAACACATGAACAAATCCTTCTGTAATGGCCTTGAGAATTAGTGCTAAGAGTGATTATGGAAAGTGTAGATGATGTAAGTGCTTAAGACGTTTGAGTATTGATGGAAAACGAATTGTATGTCCTATGAGAAATATACAGATGTCAACAGTCAAGGTTTAGTCAAATAAACACCTACATTTACATTTTGGACCTTTGATTTATACTTTTATAAAAAAATATGGACATTTTATGGATGCAAAATACACCAAAAATCCCCAAATTGACCAGTTCCTGCCGTGTCTCACCGTAATACATGGTAAATGTTGCTGATTTTACACCACCTGACAGTGAACACCTATTTGCCAGTAGCAGTAGCATCCTGGGAACTAGAACCATCTTTTTCTTTTCTTCATTTCTTCAGATATTCTCAAGGTGGATCAAGAGAGTGAGGCTCAGATGGAAGTGATGGCGTTGCCGGGAAACAGGCGGACCCCTCCTCGCCTTCTGATTTGCTACAGCAGCAACGATGGCCCCGCCCACGTCAAAGCCGTCATGCAGTTAGCGGCCTTCATCCAAAGGCACATGGCCACACAGGTATACTTCTTTGGACAGGACATTTCCCGGCTCTAATGCATTTTGGGTTCTGTATTATTAACACTCTTGAAGAAGGTCAAGCGAGACCCAAATGTTGGTTTCTTTAAAGGTGCACTGTGTAACTTTGGGTGTGTCTGAGATGTGAACATTTTTCTAAGGTATATTCTCATAAATGGATAAACAAACTTTCCTCACAGTACAATTGAACCCCTGGATCACTGTTTGAAGTTAGAAAGCTTCCTGGGAGTTTTCTGTTTCACTGTTGTTGTTGTTTAGCCACAGTTTGGTTTCAAGACATATTCTAGTCTTACGTTTGGTTCCAGGTGTCTCAAAATAATTTAGTTTTGATTTATGACGATATCATTTTTCAATTCTTAGAATTGCATGTGAGTATACATGTTTTGTGAACTAACTGATGGCTCTGGAAATGTAAACAAATCCCCCTTATCCTGAAACTGCATAGTGCACCTTTAAATCCACAATGAAAATAAAATGTATTTGTAACTTTTGTTATTAGGCCAACTTGTTGTTGACACTGTTTTCTCTCTCTCTCTCTCTCTCTTCTCTCTCTCTCTCTCTCTCTCTCCTCTCTCTCTCTCTCTCTCTCTCTCTTTATTTTTTTTCTTCCCTTCCTCTTCCCAGGTGTGCCTGGACCTGTGGGACTCTCTGAGCGTGTGCGAGGAGGGCCCCATGGCGTGGCACTGCCGGCAGATTCGCCACAGTGACTTCATCCTGGTGATGTGTTCAGCAGGTCTCAACCAGAGAGGCACAACACCTCCTCCACTGCCCCAGGAAGAGGAAGAGGAAGAGGGGGAAGAAGAAGCAGATGAAAGGCAGTGCTTTGGACCCAACAACACCTTCAGCTCTGATGTGGCCGTGCAGCTGATCGGAGAGGAGGTGGGCCGGGCCAAAACCAGCGGTCAGGATCTGTCCAAATACATGGCGGCCATTTTTGACTATTCTGAAGAGACGGACATCCCCACCGAGCTGAGGCTTGTGTCTCACTACAGGCTGCCTGCGGACCTGCCCCTGCTCTTCTCCCACCTCCATGGAGTGGCCCTGCACCGGCCGGGGGCTTACCTGAAGATAGAGCTCCTCTCGGGGGAAGCGTTCGCCAAGTCACCGGCCTCGGCAGCTCTGCAGTGGGCTATCTATGAAGCAGGGATGGCAATGAGGGAAAAAATAAGTGATCACTGATGATCACTCATCCATGGACTAAAAAGACTCAAATGAATTCCTTAAATGTGCACTATGCAGTTTCAGAGGAGGGGGATTTGTATACATGTGCAGAGCCTGCAGTTATTTCATAAAACATATTTGTCTCTACATGTAATTCTTGGTCTTGAATAACTCGATCGTCATCAATAAAAACAAAATATATTCTTAGGAACCTGAAACCAAACGTAAGACTAGAATATAGTAGTAGGCCTTTAAGTAGACAAGATGGCTGACAGCTCTGCTACCTGTGCAGCTCCTCTGAGCTGTTTAACTAAAGTTTGGAGTTCAAAAGTACTTCTTTAATTTGTTTTTTTTGAAAGAAGAATGCCCCCCAAAAAAGCAAAAGACGAGATGGATGAAATTAAGCAATCTCTCAGCAACATCCAACAAGAGATTGGCAAAATTGCCACGCAGCAAACACAGATACTCAAGCTGATTGAACAGGTAGACGGCCTCAAAAGGCAACTGGTCAATCTTAAAAATGAGAACAAAGAAAAGGATCGGGAAATAAAAAACCTGAATGGAAGAGTGGATGAATTGGAGCGGTGCTCGCGCATGGAGGATGTGGTGGTCACCGGTCTGAGGACCAGACACCGCTCCTATGCAAGTGTCGCAGCCGGGGTGAGTTCCCCGCAGGCCGAGTTGGAGACGCTGGAGACCCAGGTCGTTCGGTTCCTCAGTGACAGGGACCTGCCCATTCAACAACAACACATCGCGGCGTGTCACCTTCTCCCCCGCAAACAAACCAACGCGCAGCAGCCTCCGGCGATAATAATACGATTTGTGAGTAGAAAACATAAATCCGAGTTATTGAAGCAAGGACGCAAGCTGAAGGGGACCGGTGTTTACTTAAACGAGCACCTCACGAAAAAAAATGCGGATATCGCCAGAGAAGCCCGCAGACTCAGGAAAGAAGAAAAAATCAAGGCAACATGGTCAAGGAATTGTAAGGTCTTTGTTAGATTTTTTTTGGCATTTTTATGCTTTATTGATAGTGTAGAGACAGAGTTGAAATGGGGCAGAGAGGGAAGTGACATGCAGAGAACGACCGCGGGCTGGAATCGAACCCGGGTCCGCTGCTGGCCGAGGCCCATGGGGGGACGCCCTACCAACTGAGCTAAGGGCGCCCCCGTAGAATATGTATTTAAACCAAACTGTGGGGCCCTGCTGCTGTAAACAACAACAGTGAAACAGTAACTTTTCAGGAAGCTTTCTAACTTCAAACAGTGTTCCAGGGATGTTCCTATGAGGAAAGTTTGTTTATTCAGCTATGAGATGTGCACTTCCCTGACACAGCCAAAGTTACATAGTGCACCTTTAATATAAGGCCTGACTCAAACAGAGAAAGGTTGGTTTAAAGATAAAACATTCACAAACGGGATGATTCCTCATCAGCAGCAGCACCTCCTCCAATGTGAATGCTTGCTGCACATGGAGCCACACATGCTGCTTATATTAAATGACTTTTCTTATGCATATACTCATTCTTTATTATTATTATTATTATTATTATTATTATTATTATTATTATTATTATTATTATTATTATTATTATTATTATTATTATTATTATTGTTGTTGTTGTTATTATTATTATTATTATGATATTTTCTTTTCACTGACGCCTTATTATGCCTTTCTATTTTGTTCATATCTTATATGGCTTTCTTTCTTTGCAGCACGGTTTATTTCTTCTCAATTTTTATCTCATTCATACTAGTATCAAGTACATACATTTTATTTGTCCATTTTAATGTGAATCACTCACTGCATTTAATTGCTCTCATTGTAAACCACTTACAGCTTAGAGCTGTATGTCTTTTATGAACGTTGCTATACAAATAAATATTATTATTATACTAATGTATATAAAATAGGTGTTCACATGTTAGATGTGTGTGTACAAGAAGGATTTATAAAAAGAACACACAGTTGTGTGTGTAACGGTCAATAAAAGCTTTTGTTTAAAGTACAGAGCATATTTTTCTTTCTTTCAATGTCATGTAAAAATGCTTATTGAACCTTTTGTTGCTAATATACGTATTGCAGCCCAGCCTATACAAAAACACAAATTGTCTCTCATACTTGAGCTATTGAAGTTCTTCTGTGATATTGTATTCATGCATGTTTATATTGTATATGTGCATATCTCATAGCCTGGTCCAACCAGACCATCGTACTTCATTTCATTTGTACAGAAGGGAAAATTAAATTAGGCCGGATGTAGGTAGGCGGGCGGAGCCAGGCTACATATCTCATATGCATAGGAATGGATAAATCATATTATTGTTATGCTGATGTGAGGCTAGCCTACATGTAGATATGCCTAAATTATTATTGTGAGTTATTTTGCATTTTGTAAATTATACCCATCCTTTCATGCATACAAAAAAACAAGAGTCTCTGGCTTATCAAATATGTAATTGCTATAGGATGCATCCTTGGCATGTTGTGTGATTCTGTTGAGAGGGTATGATGCTGATGATGATGCTGTAGGCTGCGTTACCAGGCTGGAGGAAACCCCTATCTTTGTACATCTAAAATAAATAGCTTTAGTGTTCACCTAGTGTTCATCTGAATACAAGTTGTCCTGTACTTGGATTGTTTTGTTAATTCTAAAATGTCCTGCATTATAGGCTAATGCTGCCTTCATGTGCATCTCGGAAACGTTGTACTTCATACACTTCCCACTTGTGTCGAGCGAGTAGCCCAGCCGTCTGAGCAGTCATCGCTGAGTATGCGCTCAAGTCAGTCTCTCTCCCACACACACTGACAGCGTGGAAACATGGTGCTGGACCTGGACCTGTTTCGGACCGACAAAGGCGGCGACCCAGAAAAGATCCGCGAGATCCAGAGGAAGAGGTTTAAAGATGTCACACTGGTCGACAAACTGGTCGCCGCAGACACAGAGTGGAGGAAATGTAAGCGCCCTTTTATTTCAGTCAATGATGTGTGGCTAACGTTAGCGCGGTGGCTACTCATGCTAACGTTAGCGTAGCGTCAGTACAACACCGGGGAGGTGCTCGCGCGGAACTCCATTTGAAATCTGTCATTTTTAATGTCAACATATGAATTACAGCAGACTGTTTCTTCCCATCTATAGGGTCCCATCCAGGACTTTTCACATCGGACGCATTCTAAACGCACATTCTTCTATTCGGTCGCATAAAATTGAGAAGAATTGTCTATAAACCTATATATAATTTTCTCAATCATTTCTTGTTATCCTCTCGTTACTAAAGCTCCAGAGGACTAGAATTAATTTCAGAAAGTGAACCATTAAAATTGTTACTGTTCTGCCTAGGGAATTATGCCCATGCCGTATTGACCACTGGATATTGTTCTGTATGGGTGTAGAAAAAATAACCATGTACACTAACTGGACGTTTGTTTATGAGCTTATGAATAATGTGTGGTCCGATTTGAGTGAAGTCTGGTGTGATCTCACAGGAAGAGACTAGCATGCTAATGTTAGCGCAACTAGCACCATTCAACGAATTCAAATGTGCCATATGCTATTCATTCACGTAGTTAACGGTCGTTAAAAGCAGCTTTCTTATAGGTTGATACCATGACGTAGTTAACTGGACTCCCAACATCTTATCCTCGGGATGCAATAGAAAGTGTTGGCTAATGCTGAGTTAGCATAGCGATGCCGGGTAGTAACCAATAACGTGCAATCTGATGCAATCCCAGCCGGCAGCATGTCAAGTCAACCTCGCCCTGCACTGCAGCTACTGTAGCCTACACACGCTGACATTGCTTTAAAACATGAATGATTCTGAAAGCGCAGTGTTACAATGGTGTGACTGTCTCAGTGGCAAAAGTAGTTTGTTTACAATGTGTATAATAGGTTTTGACTGACTGCATGAGAGGGTGGATGAACACCTGTCATCAGGATACTAGTGTACTGTGGCTTCTGCTGCAGCACACACACACACACAAACACACATACACACTAACATACACAAAGTGACTGTGATTTACCTCCCTAACAGGCCGCTTCACTGCAGACAACCTCAACAAAGCCAAGAACCTCTGCAGCAAGAAGATCGGGGAGAAAATGAAGGTGGGGATTGGGAGGCATCAGGATAATTAATAAATGAACAGTCTGTTGTCCCTCATACAGTAGAGTGAGAAAGCAGGAATATCACTGTCGATGTGTACTGTCCACCTACCAGACATTGAAGCTATGAATTGTATATTTTTTGCTGCTTTCTAACACGGGTTTGTGTGTGTTGTGAACGCAGAAGAAGGAACCGGTCGGGGAGGACGAGGCCATACCTGAAGAAGCCCAAAACCTTGAGAACCTCACAGCTGACACACTGTCGGTACGTTCTGTCTGCTAGTTGTCCTGTCCAGTCCATCTCTGAAAACACAGTTACAACTTAAAGCCTTTGTAAACTTGGTCTAAAATAGTACATTTAAGATTCCAAAGAATTGGATTGAAGTGAAATGTTCATGAATATTATAAAACGATAGTTACGTATGTAACTACGGTTCTATGAGTTCCGGATGACCGCCAGAGGCGGTGCTTATAGCACTGGATGTTCCATTGCGCGCATGCGCAGGTCGAGATCTTTATACCAACAAAGTCACCTGTGACACCCGGGTGACTCCGGGAATGTCTATATATTCCGGAAGTCACCGAGGTTCTGTTCCACTGGATCTTCTCGCGGTGTCTGAGAAGTCTGAGTGACAGAGAACTCTGGCGGTCATCCGGAACTCATAGAACCGTAGTTACATACGTAACTATCGTTCTATTTCGTTCCTACTGACCGCCAGAGGCGGTGCTTATAGCACTGGATGACTTATACCAAAAAGGTCACGAAGAGTACTCATCAATTAAGGGCTTGCAGCCATCAACAAGACAGCTGTCATACCACCGGATGAGGTGCAGCAACATTTACTCTGTAGAGCCGCGCAACGTACATGATGAAGACCATGTAGCCGTGGCGCAAATGTCCTGCCGTGAAATCCGCTTCAAGGCAGCCCATGATGCAGCCATACTCCTGGTAGAGTGGCACTCAACGGCCAAGGCATGGGGAGCCCCTGTGCTCTATATGCATTCAGGACCACATCCACAAGTCAGTGGGAGTGTCTCTGTTTGGGCAGGGCAGCCCCCTTCCTGCGGCTCCCATAGCAGACAAAGAGGTATTTGTCTTACGCAAGCTGGTTGTTGCCACAACCTATGCCCTAAGCGCCCGCACCGGGCACAGTGGGTCTGACATTCCTTCTGCACCCCCTGGTGAGCCCAGGGGATTGAAAGCAGCCAACTCGATCGATTGGTCTACATGGAGGAAGACAATCGTTTGGACAGGAAGGATGGATTTGGCGAGAGCACCACTCCTGACCCTTTTACACGCCAGCGCAAGCACGCCTGGCTTACTGACAAGGCATGGAGTTCACCGACCGATTGCAGTCGCAACGGCAAGGACGAATGCCATATTCATAGACAGCCGCGTCAGGTCTGCCTGACTCAGCGGCCCAAATGGGGGTAGACCTAAGGCCCTCAGGACTACTTGCAAGTCCCATGAGGGTGCCCTCAGGGGTCATGGTGGCTGAATGAAGCCTCTGGCCTCCCTTCAGAAACTACCTGACTAGGTAGTGGGACCCTACCGTCTGGTTATCCACCCCTGCATGTGCGGCCGATATCGCAGCCACATAGACGCACAGGGTGGAAGCAGCCCTCCTGCTGCCCAACACAGACTGCAGAAAGTGTGGTATCACTATCACTGAGCAAGTCCATGGGACTTCGCCATGTGCCATGCACCACTGTGAAAACAGCTTCCACCTGTTTGCATAGTGCCATGTAGTGGAGAGTGCCCCTGAAGTCAAAAACGTATGGACCTCTGACTGGTCGCAATACGTCACAGCGGGTCCTGGCTACCAGGAGCCCCACGCACAGCTGCAGGCGCCCCGAGTTCGGGTGCCACATGTGTCCGCCTACCTGAGACAGAAGGTCCTGTCTCCCTGGAAGGCACCAAGGCTCTCCTTGAGGAGTTTAGTAACGCTGGGATCCATGGCCTTCATGGCCAATGTGGAGCCACCAAACGTAGGCTGTAACTGCAATGCTGGACCCCATCCAGTGTTGTCAGTAACAAAAGAATTGTAGGAAATGCATAAAGCAGGCTGACTGGCCAAGCGTTAGCCAGAGCATCCTGCCTTAGGGGACTGGTCCTCTCCATCTAGGAGAACCCAGGGGAACAGTGGGTCATCTCTTCGGAAGCAAAGAGATACGCCACTGCCCTGCCATACTTGTCCCAATCATGCCCACCACCTCCGGATGGAGTCTCCACTCCCCGGGGGTGGCCCTTCCTATCGCTGTGTTCCGGACACCTGGAACTTGGACAGCTTAGATAATGATAATTAGATAATGCTGAGGTCAGCATACCTATCAATCGAAGGAAGAGGCTGTACTCCAGCAGCCTCCATTGCCTGAAGTGCTGTAGTAGCCGCTGAACGGTAGCTACGCGCTATGGAGAAAGGCAGGCTCGCATGGCCGCCGACTCGAGCACCAGCTGAGCTGTAATGGTGGCAGGGATGCTGCCACACACTGTTTAATATACGCAGAGCCAGGGACGCCCAACGGAAGAACCCTGACTGGTACACCTTGCCCAGAAATGCAAAGGGGAGGACCACCTGTGACATTGGGCAGTAGGGACTTGAAAGTAGCATCTTTCAGGCTATGACACCACCCAGTCCGCCTGAGCGATAGATTGGAGGACCCCTGCAACACGCAGCATGGGGAAAGGAAGAATCGTGAGGCACTGATTCCGCCGTCTTAGTCCAGAACGGGGCGACCCCGCCCACCTCCTGGTACATAAACTTCGGTTGAGTAGAACCTACCGAGCATCGAGTAGCACCCCCAAGGACTCTGGGGGAGGGCGGAGACTGGACGCCGACCTCCTGGCGCCTGAAATGCAGCTGTAGCGCAGTGTTACGGCGCTGTACAGAATGTGCTGAGAAGCACTGGCCCCTTGATTGTCCACCTGAACGTGGATGAAGCTATTGGCACGGGGTACCACAGAGGTTCCCGGCCTGGAATCAGGCAGAGGTGCACGTCGCAGCGTGCAACTACTGTCTAGCCTGGTCAACCTGAACACTTTGCTCTGGGACCTGAAGAGCAGCTGGCCGAACGTCTGGCCTGGGATCACTGGAGAGAACGGAGGGTCTGTCGACACACCTCCGACTGGGACGACTGCGCCAGCCAACCTTGGCGGCGCGCCACGTCACAGCTGATCAACCTGCCTAGCCCTTTTCTTGTGAAGCGACCTTGGGTACCTTGAAAGGCGCTATATAAATTCAAATTATTATTATTAGCTCCCTAAGTCATAATGCAAAGTCTGCAGTGAAGCATCACTGAGAGTCCGTGCTGAGTGACCAGCACCTGACCCCTGTATGGTTTGCGACCGAGCCAGGACTGTGTGAGAAAGCAATTCCCAGATGGCCCCCACAGGCAGCAATGTCGTAACTCCTAGTAAGGAGGTCGCCTGAAATCCGGCACTGGGCCGAGGGCCGGAATAAGGCTCAGAGGGAGGCACACAGAAACGGAGGATTGAGGGCCTGCCGAAAGAAGGCATTTGTGGGTGCAGATGAAACCAGAGCTTCATCTAACCCCATACTTGGCGAGTCACGGACAGACACTGACTTTCTAGCCGAGCTGCCCACCTGTAAGAGACTACAGGACGCAGCTGTGGACAGCATGTCATCCCCCGAGTAGGAAGGATGCACAGCCGCAGGTTATTCACTGCACTGGTACCATGAACTGGTTGGAGGCTAGTAGAAGAGCCTCTACCTAGCAACCTAAGTGCCTGAGACATGAAACTATAGTTCATGCATGGGTTACCTGACAGCGCTTCCCTCAGGTGCTCAACCCTGAGACCTGCAGGGCACTTGTCATGGCCCTGTATGGAGGTCATGTAAGGCGTAAGCTGGCCACTGTTGAGCCAACGAATATGCGTCTGACTACACAATTATGGGCGCTTGACATAATGGCAAACTTAATTACCCTATTTCAGTAACTAATTAGAAAATAGCAAATTAGTTAGTAGGCTATGCAGCCGGGCTCTAGGTGAGAGCACCGAGCACCGGTGTGCAGCCCAAATTAACCCCTTGAAGGCGACTCTGCTACCCGCAAGCCGCCTACTGGAGGCAAATTAACGCAGGCTTAGGCAATCGCGCCCTAGGCGAGAGCACCCGAGCACGACGCCCCTGCAAAACGATAATGAAGTACGCAACTGGCCTAGGCGATACAGCACCCAAGCAGCAGTGCAGCAAAGCTAGCAAATACCGCGGCGGCGGCTACTGCCCACGCCGCTTACTGATAATCAAAGTAAGCAACCGGCCCCGGCGAACTCACCACCCGAGCACAGCGCAACAGCTAGCAGAATAATTAGAACTCACCGTGGCGGCGCTATCCCAGCCGCTCACTGGCAACTAATCAAGTAGCACTGGCCTAGGCGACACAGCACCCAAGCAGCAGTGCAGCAAAGCTAGCAAAAAGAAATTAGAACTTACCGTGGCGGCGTTACTATAGCGCCCCCGCTAGAATAGCACATTGGCAGTGTAACCATGCCGCCCCCTGGCGAGCAAGTTACAGTAGGCTAGGCAATCGAGCTCTGGGCGAGAGCCCCCGAGCAACAATGCGACCTGTTGTGTAAAACTATGCTGCCCACTGGCGAGCATAATTACAGTAGGCTTTAGGCAATCGAGCTTTAGGCGAGAGCACCCAAGCAACAATGCAACCTGTTGAGACAATTAAAATATGCATCCGATTAAGGTATGCAACCAGGCTTCAGGCGAGAGCAACCGAGCCACGGTGCGACACCGCTAGTATAATACAGTGGCGGTGTAAACCATGCCGCCCACTGCGGGCAAATGCAGTAGTCTGTGCTGACACGACAACGGTGTGACAGCCAAAATAACCCAGTGAAGGTGCTCCTTGGACCCCAAGACGCTCACTGGCTAGTAGCAACTAACGTATATGCAACCGGGCTTCAGGCGAGAACAACCGAGCCACGGTGCGACACCGCTAGAATAATACAGTGGCGGTGTAAAACTATGCTGCCCACTGGCGAGCATAATTACAGTAGGCTAGGCAATCGAGCTCTGGGCGAGAACGCCAAAGCAACAACGCGACCTGTCGAGCCAATTAAAATGTGTAATCCGAATAAGGTATGCACCCGGGCTTCAGCGAGAGCACCCGAACCACGGTGCGACACCGCTAGAATAATACCGTGGAGGTGTAACTATGCCGCCCACTGGCGCTAGCAAGTTACAGTAGGCTAGGCAATCGAGCTTTACGAGAGCGCACCCACGACCCCCTACATAACACAGTCCCTACTCAGTTTACTTAAGAAGGGGATAGTGCTAAAATAACACGGTGAAGGCGATTTAGGAAACTAATTCGTCCACCGGCGCACTTTACTTAAGAAGGGGACAGTGCAAATCAATAAACCACATGGTCATACATGGGTTAAAAAATGCTAGAATTAGCCAAATGCTATTCCTGCAACACGGCTATAATAACGGTGTGAACTAAGCTGCCAACTGGCGACACACTACAGCAGCCTACACACGAGCAACAGTGTGACACGGCTAAATAACACGGTGAAGGCGATTTAGAAAACTAATTCGTCCACCGGCGCAGTATACAGCTGTATACAACAGCATACTAGTGTGTGGCACGGCTCACCCACTGGCAAGCAAATAAAGTAAGCTATGCAACGCAAGGCTTAGGTGAGAGCACACGATTGGTGCGACACAGCTCAACTACAACAGTGAAAGAGACTTCTGACCGAAGCCGCCCACCTGACGAGCAAATTGCATCAAAGCAAGCACCGGTCGGGGCGAACGTAGCCCCCGATCAACAGTGCACAATGCTAGAAAGACAATACATTCGAGCATACAATTAGCAACCGGCTAGCGAAAAACACACAAGCAACGGCGATAATGCTACAAAGTACTGTGGCGGCTCACCTGACGAGCAAATTAAGTAGCCTATGCAACTGCTCTAGGCTACTCGTAATGCTACAAGTACCGTGGCGGCTCGCTGTCGATTAAATCAAAGTACGCACCGGTCGGGGCGAACGTAGCCCCCGATCAACAGTGCACAATGCTAGAAGACAATACCTTCGAGCATACAATTAGCAACCGGCTAGCGAAAAAACACACAAGCAACGGCGAAAATGCTACAAAGTACTGTGGCGGCTCACCTGCCGAGCAAATTAAGTAGCCTATGCAACTGCCCTAGGCTACTCACAATGCTACAAAGTACTGGCGGCGGCTTGGTACCCCCAAGTCGCTCGCTGTCGATTAAATCAAAGTACGCACCGGTCGGGGCGAACGTAGCCCCCGATCAACAGTGCACAATGCTAGAAAGACAATACCTTCGAGCATACAATTAGCACCCGGGCTTAGCGAAACACATAAGCCACGGTGCGAACGAAGAATAACACGGCGACTGTGAAGCCGCCGCTGATCTAATCAAAGCAAGGTGGAAAGGTGATATCAGCTTCTGCGGTAGCCTCGGGCTACGCGTAGCTTACTCACCCCTTCCAAGTCGAACGAATTGCAAGTCGCAGCCCTTGGTGGTCGAGTCAAATCGAAGCACCAACCCTTGGGTACGAGCTACTTGCGACAAGCTAGTGGTATATTAGCACACAATGTGTGCGACCTGCTATCCGCGAGAAAATAGAGGAACAGAACCTCGGTGACTTCCGGAATATATAGACATTCCCGGAGTCACCCGGGTGTCACAGGTGACTTTGTTGGTATAAAGATCTCGACCTGCGCATGCGCGCAATGGAACATCCAGTGCTATAAGCACCGCCTCTGGCGGTCAGTAGGAACGAAATAGAACCTTTTTTTTACTATTTATACACTGTTTGACCGGACTGTGTGGGGCGTGGCAATATCAAACGGTATCCATGGCAACAACAATTGTTGACAAACAATGTTCGGCAATGAGAACTGCCATGATTGGTTCAAAATACTAACTGTGTCATAAGAACCAGAGC
This sequence comes from Ammodytes dubius, assembly GCA_026122265.1. Classification (NCBI taxonomy): domain Eukaryota; kingdom Metazoa; phylum Chordata; class Actinopteri; order Uranoscopiformes; family Ammodytidae; genus Ammodytes; species Ammodytes dubius. The sequence continues at coordinate 7,118,780 of CM047511.1, forward strand.
ATAGGCCTAAGCCTCATCTAAAAAAAATTAAAAAAAAATCTTGCAAGGTTTAGCAAACTTACATGACAATATCTTTTATTTGGATTGATTAATACAAATTATATATATATAATATATATATATATATATATATATTAGGGGTGTGAACGTTTACAAAAATTTCTAACCGTGTACACGACGGAATTTTTTTCGTGTACACGGTTAACCGTGACGTCATTGTCCTCGTGCGCCCACCGTCTTGTAGCCGCGCGGGCACATACGCGTTCGCCTTACATGTGTTGGCCGTCATTATCGCCCTTCATTAATTTCCTGATAAATATAGCCTATCGCTTTCTACATGTCCACATTTATGAGGGTGAACAGGTGTTATAAAGTTCGGGCTACTTACGCGCGTAATTCACTTCAACCGGGTAACTTTAGTCTTTAGGTTATCTTTCATCACTCGTCCGTGGCTGTGAGTCGAGCACCGGCACGGCGACTCCCCGTGTGTGTGTGTGTTTGCGATTATACACACACACACGCCGAGGGACAGACAGATTGGGCCGACTAGCTTTTATCATCCCCAAGTAGTTTATTAGTGATGTAAAATCAGTAAATGCGTGTCTCCAGAACATATTTAAAAACTTTGAGGAAAAAAAAGAACATTTAAAATTTTTAAGATTTTTTTTCGGTTTTCGTTTATTGATTTTCCCTAAACGGTTAACTCCTTTTAGATGCTTACTATCATGCTACTAACTCCCCAAATCCACATAGTTTGAAGGATTTTGTGGATTTGTGTTGATTGGGCTAAAAGACTACATAATCATTAATTTCTTCCTTCTTGCTTTTCCTTGTGTGTGTGTGTGTGTGTGTGTGTGTGTGTTGACTGACTGTGTATGTGGTTGTGTCAGGCCCTGACTGTGACACAGATCAAGAAGGTGCGTGTGCTGGTGGACGAGGCGGTGGAGAAGGGAGACACTGAGCGGGTGAAGCTGGAGGCCGAGCGCTTTGAGTATCTTAGAGAGATCGGCAACCTGCTGCACCCCTCTGTCCCCATCAGCAATGATGAGGTGGGTTAGTAGTACAGACACACATGTGTTTAAAGTAGGAGAGCTTTGCATTACCTTGATTCAGCCATACATTAATGAATATACATATATATCCGTTGAGTAGCTGTAACTCCATTTTCATACATCACACATTGTCACATTAATTAACAAGATCTTCACGCACAAAGAGTTTACACACATGACCCAGCAAATCCATTTTCAAATAAAATCCATTTGTTTTCTTCAATAGCTTTTATTTTATATGTGATTGTCATAACAATTATATGAACACCCTTCCGTCTTACAGAAAGAAATCAAAATCAAGTTTTTTTTGTTGCATAGATACATTTAAAGCTTCAGGGTTCTTGTAAAAATTCAACTTTGATCTTGAAAGTGCAGGAAAAGTTCTTGAATTTTACTATTTTTTTTTTACACCCAAATGCTCATTTGATTGGTAATTGAGATGTTTTATCAGATCCATTTTCCCACCTGACTTTTAATGAGCTTGCGTCCCTCCTGCTAGGATGCAGACAACAAGGTGGAGCGTACGTGGGGCGACTGCAGCGTGCAGAAGAAGTATTCCCACGTGGACCTGGTGGTCATGATCGATGGCTTTGATGGAGAGAGGGGGGCGGTGGTGGCAGGCAGCAGGGGCTACTTCCTCAAGGTACGCTAACATCTATTCTAAACAAGTCAATACCTGCAGACCAGTACACCAGCATTCTTCATCCTTTAGAAGATCCCCTCAGCCTTTTACACTGCCTAACCTGAAGATCCAGTGACCTGTGTGTGTGTGTGTAACAATATATTTATTGGGGTTTTTCAATTATACCGATTACAGTCCCTGGCTCAGTCTTGGCAGTAGGGACAGTATTTTGACAAATTAACATGTAAGCAAATAACCGAGGTTCAAATCCAGACATAACAATATTTACAATGTACAGACATCTACATCTACTTGGGCTGACGATCCAATAGAAAGTCTTATACCATCTGCCCAATCCGTACCACAGTCATAATGAATGACTTGTTACCAACATTTGTGTACCTTTTTATTTTTTTTAAATTTCCCAGCTTTCCTAGCGAGCAGCTGTTTATTAGTTTTTCCTCTGCCGTGTTGTGTTCAGGGCCCGCTGGTGTTCCTGGAGCAGGCCCTCATCAACTACGCCATGAGGATCCTCTACGCCAAGGACTACACCATGCTCTACACGCCCTTCTTCATGAGGAAGGAGGTCATGCAGGAGGTGGCCCAGCTCAGCCAGTTTGATGACGAGCTTTACAAGGTAATGTGATATAAGGTTATGGGAAAAGCCTTTTTAAAGGTGCACTATGCAGTTCCAGAGGGGTGGGATCATGGACATATAAAGAAATGGACACCGTATTGAAACATGGCGCCCATTCATTCCTATGAAAGCTGCTCATAGGCGCAGAGAAGCAACAAGGAAGCATAATCCGGAAATTCCATGCGGCCCAAAGCATGACGTAGCATGGACGTAGCTGCATTATGGACCTATCAAGAAAGAGGGCGGCAAGCGTAGCGGACTGGAGGCGGGAGTAGAATCATTCTCGTTCTGTAGCATCTACCCTGGCGAAAACAAACTGAAAGCCGTTAAAAGCCGTTGGGCTAATAAAACGCTTGAGGTGGCGTTTTGAAATGAAAAAACTTCAGTTTTAATAGTATATGGTCTAAAGATAAGTATGAGCCTATGATTGATATCCAGAAAAAATTTGCAGAGACACAATCTTGTTCGCCGCTTGTACTGTGTGGACAGGGAAATCTGCCTATGGGCCGTATGAAAATAAGCTCCACCCCTCACCATGCAATACCAATGGGTTGGCCACATGTCCATGCTGGCTGCTCGGAGAAGGCAGCATCCTGGGGGCCTGGGAGGGATTTGTTAACATTTGCAGTGCTTGCAGTTAGTTTACAAAACATATATTCCACAGATATGGAGCAGCCGCTTCAAAAGGCTTGGTGACCTTTTATTTTCTTAATCTTGACCTCTGTGCTTTGATTGGATTATTAACATGTAAAAAGCTCTGATAGATATGAAGGCTCCAACCCATTTAAAACAAACAATACGATCTTCAAAATCAGTAGTCTAATCTAGTGTAATTAATGCATGGATGACTCTTTCAACATCTTTGCATGGCAGGTATGGCTTGACTTTTGGCCATGTAGTGTAGTTCAGTTGTGACATTGCCATCTGGTGGCCCACATGGAGAGCTGATTTAAAAAAAAAAAAAAAAATACCCAGGTTATGATAGCATCTGACATTCAGCGAATGGCAAAATATTTATGAAACCATTTGACATTTAGCTAGGCAGAGAAGAATTTTAATAACTTTGTCAGGTTTTGGATTTATTTTGATTAAATTGAACAGGGACTCTAATAAAAACATAAAAAATACAAAAATAAAAACTGTGCCAGAATTAGCCAGAATGCTATTTCACATGTTTTACTGGTGATTAACAGTTCCTCCTTTTTATAAACTTGTGTGTTTACCTGTGTGTGTGTGTGTGTGTGTGTTCCCCAGGTCATCGGTAAGGGCAGTGAGAAGTCCGACGACAGCTCCATAGATGAGAAGTACCTGATCGCCACCTCGGAGCAGCCCATCGCTGCATTCCTGAGGGACGAGTGGCTGAAGCCTGAAGACCTGCCCGTCCGCTACGCCGGCTTCTCCACCTGCTTCAGGCAGGAGGTGGGCTCCCACGGCAGGGACACGCGCGGCATGTTCAGGGTCCACCAGTTTGAGAAGGTATGTAAAAATAGTGATGCGTTTAACATGATAGCTGTGGCCATTGATTTAGTTTGAGTTATCTAAAAGGGGTGTTACGGTACACACAAGTCACGGTTTTGGTACGTTCCTCGGTTTAAAATCTGGCACTGTTGTCCCAGAGTATTCATTTGTTTCTAGGGGTTTTGAAAACAGATGTCCATACGTTGAGAATATTTATTTTTGAAAGGGTGAATATTTATTTTAAAAACCATGAAGGGTTTTACATTTACTTTATTGAAATATATTCATTTCAGAACCTGAGTTTTCAGATTTCAATCTCTGACAATCTTTCGGTTAAAAAATGTTTTAACTGAGAAAATCTGTTGGGGGGGGGGAATATAATAATGTTATTGCAAGAAGGGGAAAAAAAATACAATATTATCTTTGCAGAGATTAGTTTTTTTTTCATCTTCAGACTATTAGCTTTTCTTTTCAATGGTGCAACAACCTTTTTCTTTTTGGAAGATATCACATTTTCAAACCCAGTTTAAAGCCTTTGGAATTTTTTTTTAATATATTTTAATTATGAATTTCACTAGATCAAAACAGTGAGGTTGACTAAATGTGATTTAAAAACTAGAAAAGGGCAGTTTAACACAGTACTCCAGACTACTTTTCTAATTAGCTGCCATTGTGTTTAACCCCTGTCTCTGTAGATTGAGCAGTTTGTGTACGCCTCTCCACATGAAGAGAAGTCCTGGGAGATGTTTGATGAGATGATCGGGACAGCAGAAGAGTTGTACAAGTCTCTGGGGATTCCCTATCGCGTCGTCAACATTGTCTCTGGTAGGTCCGACACACTCACACCACACTCAGCCTAATGCACAAACAAGATGTGTCCTTCCCCGTCAAATAGTCCCCCCCAGTCACTACAATGTGAAGAATCATGCCTCCAGAAATCAGAGTTTTAAATGCATTCATACCATGATATCAGCTATGGGTGTAAAATAGCTGGTTTCATAGATTCATTGGACAACGATACAAGATTTGCCAATATTGCGAAGTCTGCCGCAATAGGAATTCAATTCGATTCAGGGGGGCCTGTGATTTTTATGAAACGATATCATGTTATGCCCATTTAACACAACCTGTTACATTTATATCAACTCACAAAAAATTTAAAACTTTTTACCACATGATTTAATATCAAAACATTTATTGGAAATACTGTAAAACACAGACATGCAGAGAGATTGTCAAAATAAAAGCATATTAAAACACCGATATGTATCAATATTTGGGCGTTGCTTTGATGCAATTCGATATTTAGCCAATTAAACCATATATTGATCTATATCCATATGTCCTTAAACCTGTAATAAGCACTTCCTACTGTTCGGTCACCGTTAGGGGCCCTGAACCATGCAGCCAGTAAGAAGCTGGACTTGGAGGCGTGGTTCCCTGGCTCCGGGGCCTTCAGAGAGCTGGTCTCCTGCTCCAACTGTCTGGACTACCAGGCCAGGCGCCTCCGCATCCGCTACGGACAGACCAAGAAGATGATGGACAAGGTGAGTGCTGCTACACAAAGATGTGGCCCATAATGCCCAACCATGTGACAATGTTGGTAAGCTGATGTCATTCCACACTGCGTCCTTTGGTGTTTTGATCCCCTATAAACCCATTCTCCCTCTCTCTTCCTCTCCTCTCTCTCTCCTCTCTCTCTCTCTCTCTCTCCCCTCTCTCTCTCCTGATGCGTAGGCGGAGTTTGTGCACATGTTGAACGCGACCATGTGTGCCACCACGCGTGTGATGTGTGCCATCCTGGAGAATTACCAGACGGAAGAAGGCATAGTTGTCCCAGAGCCTCTCAGGCCGTTCATGCCCCTGGTAAGCTGTGGCTCAAGGCTTTCCACACGCTTCATTTGCTCTCTTCCACTGTCAAAAAGTTGGAAAGCGGGTACCAAAAATAAGCGAACCGTGCCACACTGATTGCTGTCACCCTATAGTTGGTGTTCATTGTTATTTTGGCCTAAGTATTAATATATATATTTTTTTGAACTCCTTCAGGTATGACTGAGATACTCAAGTTTGTCAAGCCGGCTCCCATCGACCTGGAGATGAGCAAGAAAGCAAAGAAGCAGACTGAAGGAGGGAAGAAGAAGAAGCAGCAGGGAGGAGGAGACCTGCCCACCGCCATGGATACCATGTCTGTCAACGAATCATAGGCCTCGGCTCGACCACGCCCCCACGCTGTGTCACCACGCCAACCACATACACACACACACACACACACATAGAACTGATGGGATAATGCTGCTTGTCTAAATGATCACACACTTCTTAAAGTGGGGGAAAACAAATCTCAAATCACATGGGCACATCATGTTGTCCAGCCCGGTTATCCCATCTGTGTCTAACCTGTAAGTGATTTCTGGAGAATATTTGTTGGCAATTTCACTTCTAAATGAGTGAATATCTTCTTCAAATTTTCCATACTGTACTGTAAGTATACTTAAAAAAGAATCTGGTGTTAATACACAGCCTAGACTCTGTAACAGAGCCCAGACTTTGTATTAACACCAGCTTTTTTTTTTTTGCATCACCAGAATTGCTTATCCCAACTTGAATGGATAGTGTGTTATTCATCTCACATCTTCCTCTCCCTCATTCACTCAATAAAAGGATCTCTCTGCCCATCTACAGTCCAGCCTTTTCATCCCTCTCTCACAACAACACTGAGCCTGACACAAACAGATCAGCCTAGCTGAGTTGTTCCTTTGATTGACAGCGCCTGTCCATATATATTCACTATCAAAATTCCTGGTGAATTAGTCTCTGTGTGACTGCTGTGTTGTGTTCCGATAAACCACTGGTTACATGTGTGTTTAGGGATGGTTAATAAGTGAACAGTTTGGTCTTTGTAGAAAATGATCACTAGCTCTGAAATCTCCATTCATCTGCTCTACTGTTGCCTCTAATGTAAAATGTGGCTGATGACTACATGTCTTTTAGTTGATCTAACAATTTTTCATATTGAATATTATATACCATATATGATCCTTCTGTCTTCTCTGAACACAGACGGACAGCTTTTGCTCAAAGCCGACCATAATGCCGTTCACCAGCTCACCATTGAGACATTGGCATTCATGTCTTTATGCACTTGCTACGCTAAAGATATATAAATGATTGAGCATTGATGGAAGTGGGACTCGCTGTAAACAGTTAATAAATACAGTTGATATGGAACTCTTGTTTTTGAGATTTCTTTTTCACAGCGAGTCGATCAACATGTCTTTCTAGTTTGAACACTTCAGGAAGTGTTCCAATTCCAACAGTTTATTACTTGAGGACTGTACACAAGAAAATGTACAAATGTGTCTACTGTCAATATCGTTGGGAACTCTTCAGTAACCATGCTATCTAGAAAATTCATACATTTTAATGTACAAAGCCGTTTTCTCTCAAAGCACATCTGATAAGGAATAATAAAATATGATCGTCAGAAAATGTTGTTGGAGGTAGAACTCAAAAATCAACAAATGCTGTATTGAGGTGATACGTCAAGATTCGTGTGATCCTTTAAATTTGCAAACATTAGCTATATAGTTATAATGAACATGCTGATACATTTAAAGCCCTGTAAACCCAAGTCCACAAAATCCATCCAACTATGTCATTTGGGGAGTTAGTTGCATGCTAGTTAGCATCTGAAAAGAGTTATTTATCAAACCCAATTACAGATATTGTCATTTTAGTTTGATAAACTTTACATTCGGTTTAGATGAGGCGGAACTATCGTCTGGTTCTTATGACACAATACATTTTTTGAACAAATCATGGCAGTTCTCTGCCCGAACATCCTATAAAAAAAGATTGACTGTCGCCATGGAGATGTATATGGCCACGCCCATAAAGTCCTGACAAACGGTACTCTAGACAGTAAAAAAGCTGTTTTTTTAACTACACTTTTATAATAAACTGTATATACAGTATATAGGCTATATATATGACCAGGTTTCCAGAGGCTTTAAGAGACTGCAGTGCTTTTATAATAGGGGAAGGTGGGGTGAGTTGTTCAACTTTTTACTCAAAGTGATTTTAAAGTGAGGCCTTGACAGTTATGTCTCAAACTCAAATATGTACATATATTTCAGGATGTTGTGCATCCCTGGCAATAAAAACTTTGGATCTGGAATAAACTGTTTAAGAAATATAGCTTTCGGAAAAAAAGTTGTCTTGTCGCACAAATCACCCCAAAGTCACCATCATCATCTTTCTGGCCATCTGAACTCTCATCAGTGGTGTCGTTAAGTGGAATTGAGATGTCACTCTCTTCTGAGCTACTGTAGACAATCACTTTCTTTTGGTGACCAGCGTATACAGCCATGCCACTGGCACAACTCTCAGAAATGTACTTTGCACTAGTTGCTCCGTGCTTGTGGAACCAACTGCCACCTGACAAATGTGATTCCCCCTACATTTCTGCCTTTAAATCAAGGCTCAAAACCCATATGTACACCCTGGTGTTTCCTCCCCATTAACTATCTTACCTCTGCACTACTATCTGTGTTTATGTGGTTGTATGGGCTTTACGTCTTTTATTTTGGTTATTGTTATTGTACCTTCATTGTTTACCTACTGAATGCACTATGTACAGCACTTTGGACAGTGCAAACTGTCATAAATGTGCTTTTATAAATACATTTTACTTACTTACTTACTTATAACTCACCCAGGCCCTTGCGCACAAATCACCCCATCCCCAGAATTTGGGATAATAGGCATGATGCAGCAATTTAGGGTTGACATTGTGCTAACTATATAGACTCAAAGTGTAGCATACCAAAGCACTAAAACATGTGTCAAATGTTTTCAAACGTGTCTATAATTGTTCAGACACAATAATCAAAAAACCTTGATCATGGAAATTTTACTTTGAAAGGCAAAACACAGTTTTTTGAGCTTAAATGTGCTTATATCTTATTCCTTGTGTCTCCCTTCTTTACAGGATGAGTCAAATGGATGGCTCTCCTTAAATATGTGGTCACATTTCCAATTTCTTCCACGGTTTTCTAGAAACAAGGGGTTTTGCAACTTCCAAAACGCACAAATCACCCCACCTTCCCCTACTTGTACTGAAATATATTTTGCTGAATAGTATCAATGAAACTCTTGATATCTGAAGAAGGGCAATAAGGAAGACATGCCAGTTACTCATTAACTCCAGTAGACTTTACACTCATTATACATCCGCCTTTTAATGCAACGAGAAGCTGTTTCACTCTGTTCAAAGTAGTATTTCTAGAAAGGTAAGCTGAGTATACAGTATTTCTTGGAACTTTTAATGCGATTGAAACATTTCTGTGTTGTTAGAGCCATATGTTTGTGTGGCCCTGCAGGGTGTAGCTTGGTACCAGGCCTGTGAAAATGAGTGACATCTCAGACGATGAGTGTGAGATCTCCTTTCCAGTAAAGGTAAATACGGTTTGATTTACAGTTAAAAAATAGTGTTGTGAATAACAATAGCAGCTGTATGCAGCTCAATTAGCCTATTCAGTGATTGTACTTTTGATGATGTTACATTAATCTGTCATGCCATGCTGTGTTGTTATCAAAAGCAGATATTTAGTAGGCTATAGTTTAACACACTATTTTCTATTTGTCTCCACTTTTATTTTCTTTGTCTAACCTAAACTATAGTTACTAGGCCGGGTTGAGGTGGTGCGCCCTGATGGACTACAAATCCTGGAGGAAGCGGTTCAGGGACTACAGGTATACACAACCATGATATCCTATTTATTCATTTAATGGTCATGTTCATGCAAACTATTCCAACATGGCAAACCAAAGCCATGGTGTTTGGTGTGCTCTTTTCTTTAGTGTGCACGATATACGGAACGGTGCAGCATAAATCATTTTCTAAAAATAAATATATAATAAATTATACAAAACCTACACAAATGTTGTTGACTTGAATGCTTGAGACACATTGAGTGGAAAACCAAAGTTTGTATCCACCATCAAATGAGCTCTGTAGGAACTTCACATGTTGCTTTTAATGCAATAAATCCTGTCTCTGTCTGTCTGTCTGTCTGTCTGTCTGTCTGTCTGTCTGTCTGTCTGTCTGTCTGTCTGTCTCTCTCTCATCACTAGACACCAGATAAATTCTCGTCAGAAAAGGCTGCAAAGAAGAGCAAAGTCCACCTCTTCCTGTCGATGAGTGGGATAGACATTTTGGAAAACAAAACCAAGGTGTGTGGTGCCGCGACAACTAGTGTTCCAGTTATTACACCAGTCCATGGAGGCATGACATTGATTCAAGATTCAAGATGGTTTATTTTTCATATATTTAAATAAAAGCTTAAATAATAATGACTGTAGTGAAATAGGATACTGTACATGTAATAGAATAATGTTAAATATATATATTTATTTAAATAACCCAATTGAATTACAATTTGTATTGCTTCCTATGGCCTTGAATGCTCCCATAAGAGTCTTCTCATTGTCCCTCCTGCCCCTCAGTTCTTGCTGTACACATGTCCTCTGTCCACCGTCTCCTTCTGTGCCGTCCTGCCGTCTTCGCCCAAAGTCTTTGGCTTTGTGGCCAGGCACCCTGCAGCAGACATGTACCACTGCTATCTGTTCCAGAGCAGGAAGTTTGTGAGTATTATTCCCCAGTACAGCATTACACCACATAGGGACAACTGTTTGAACAGGACTTAAAGGAACAGTTCACAATTAGTTTTTATTAGTAACTTGTATTTTCCTATTCATAAAGGAATAGTTCAACATTTAAATGTGTTTCGCTTGTTGCCTCAATCTCGGATTCAATACAAGGTGACAGAAACCATTACTTTAACTGTGCTGGCCTTTTTGGAAGGAGAAATGGGCAAAGGTCGCTCATCGCTAATTAGCTTATCACCAAATAATGGTAGTCAATAGGTAGCCTTAGCCTTCCTAAGCAGACAGTCAGAAGAGAAATCTCTCAACGCTCCCCTGTGCTTGTTGGGACATATCTTTTTTTTTTTTTACACTTTATCATATTTTAGAGTAAAAAATAAAAAACATACGTGAAGGAAACTGCCCAGTGCACATGCATCTAACAGATGTTTTGTTTTGTTGACCTACTGACAAGCACATGCACATCTGCACTGGTTTGGGCATAATCACATGTATTGGTAAATAAGCAAGCACAGAGGACCATTAAGTGATGTTGTAAAGTTTATCTTGTTGAGGCAGGCTAATACTCCCCATTGACTACCAGTAATTGTGATAAGCTAATTAGCAATAAGCGACCTTTGCTCATGTCTCCTTCAAAAATGCACGCACAGTAGGCTACATGACATCATGTTGCCTACTAGTCTTGAACCTGAGAGTGAGACAACAAGCCAAAACATTTAAAATGTTGAACTATTCCTTTAACTATTATGAACCTTTACAAACAATGTAGTTCGCAACAATATTGTAACCTTGCCTAATGAGATGTTCATGCTTTTTTAAATCCAAGGTGTGAATTTCCCTAATTCCTTTTCAGTCTCACGTGCTGGTCTCAGTTATCGGGGATGCCTTCAGAGCTTCAAGAAAGGAGGAGAACGTCAGGGGAGGACGAGACCTGGCGGTGGAGGCACTCAGACATAAGGTTAATTCTAATGTACACTATTGTAGCATTAGCTTCTCAGTGGCTAAATTGAAAGGGAATTGATACATGCTCTTGGGAAGTTTTTTTATATACTGTATAGGCTATATCCAGTTGTGCAGTTTCAAACAGATGTACTCATTATTTTCTCTTTTTATTTCTCCAGAATAAAATTCTCCAGAAAGAAAATGCTGAGCTGAAGAAGAAACTTGCAGAACAGAGCAACGCTTGAACAATACTTTTGTAGCAAAAATGCTGTCAGTCTTGTACACGTGACACTTTTTTGGAGCATTTCACGGGCTGCTAGCCCCCAGGAAAACATTCGGGCAATATGGAGCACTGTAAAGGAAATAAAGAGTTGCAAGAGAAGGATGTAAATGAGTGCTGGAATTATATACTTTTATAATGAAATATATTAATGTTAAACTTTCTGATGCTGTGTTATTATTACACCTGCATGTGGAATCGATTGTTGGTGCGTTACCTGCATCCACACCAGTAGAGGACAGCAGTGAGCATAGTAGTTTGTCAACTAAGTACTAGGTGGTGCGTTAAAATGCTGCCTTTAAACTGTCGGAAATTACACTTGACTACGCCATAGATTGTTTCAACGAAAAATCAAAGAACATCATACAACATAGGGAGACGGACTTTGACATTGCAGATGATTTGATGTGTGACCCGAGTAATAACTTGTAGCTTAATTTTAAGTCTGACTAATGGTAGCAAAATTGTTTGCAACTGTGTAATAAACTGCTTTAAAAATTAAAACCGGCATCCATGGCTTTCTGAATCTGTTGTCTGAAGTCTAAAATATCATAAAGCAGCCGTGGCTCAATCTATTTAAAACACATGGATGCGTCGACCTGTTAAAACTATTGTAAAGAGGGTTCGGAAAATTACGTAGGGCACGTGAACACAACACATCATGGAGGTAAACTGTGGCATGACGGCGCTCGCGGCTGTTGTAAATTATGCGACTCTGATATGACACGGTTCACTTGTTGTTTAGTTAACGTCTAACAGGTAAGCTACCTTAGTGTTGTTAAGCGTAATAAAGTGACAGTCGGTGACAGTGACTGGGAGCCAGCTATCTAAAAGCTCACTGCTCTGTTAGCAAACTAGCTAACTAGTCCCGCTGTTCTGCCTGCCTGCCGAATACTTGTATAGGGTAGGCTACATGTACCCTAGCTGTGTGAATTTATAAAGTAGCCTATGTGTTGATAAAACCATTCTTAAATGTTTGAAATGCAATCTGTTGAGCCAAAATGAGTCAAACAATATAATTCATACATCTCCAGATATACAGACAGTGAATGCATTATTTGACAGGCATGCAGAACTCAGCATAACACTGTGTTCCCGTTGTTGTCACATTTTGTTCCCTGTCAGCTGAATACTTGCGGACACTGGACGCATTCTCTGTCTCAGTCACATCTGACCCAAGTTTGCCCATATTTCCCCCCGCTGCATGGCTGTGCAGACTGCCCGTGTGTCTGATGGGGACACGGTGGTCCCGCAGCGGCAGCAGCCTGCCCCTGGTCCCGGGGAGAGGGAGCCCCGATGGGGAGGAAGGGGACCAGAGAGACTCCGATAACGACTCTCTGGACGGGCTGGGCCGGCGGGAGGACATAGCGCAGTTCCCCTACGTGGAGTTCACCGGCAGGGATAGTATAACATGTCCAACGTGCCAGGGCACTGGGCGCATACCGTCGGGTGAGTATTAAGAACATATGACAATTCAAATCACTTTATCTGTCCCCCCCGAAGGACAATTTAAAGGCAGGTAAGGTTAACTTGTGAACTTTGACCTCACCACGGTTGGACTGTAGGCCTATGCCGGGGAGAGTTTGTGAAGTTATCTTGGTCTGAAGCGGTTCTGGAGAATGCTTTTAGTAAAAAAAATCACTATTTAAAAAAAAAATCAAAACCTGTCCATACTGTGTTTGCATAACACACATCCAGTGTTACTACACAGCCTATAGGCTCTGTAAACAGGTTAACAAAGGGTATGTAAACAAAGGGGGCCCACTGTTGCTTGTTGTGTAGGTATTAACAGGCATTTTCCCAGCACACATAACACAGTAAGGACATGTCGTGAGGACATATTCACTGATTTTGACAAAAAGCGTTGCCCAGAATTGCTGACTCCACCTTTTTAAAATATATGCAACAGGAGAGGAAGTCTCCATAACTATGTCTCCATGTAGTCTGGCTGGACAGTTCATGCAGTCAGTTTGATAGCCACTCACACAGTAACATTCTATTCATGTTACCAGCACTAGTCTCTGATTTTAAACTGGTATGACTCACCCTAAAGCAGTGTGACAGGACAGCATTGCATGTGTTCTTTTTAGCTCCGCCGTGTGTCAGCAGTATATTTCAGAGGGGAAAACGCCAATCACTTTGTAAGTTTGACCTGTTCTATCTGTCTCCCTATAGGTCAAGTGAATGAACTGGTCGCATTGATCCCGTACAGTGACCAAAGGCTGCAGCCCCAGAGGACGTAAGTAACTACATGTTGAGTCCATGGTCTTTCAGTGTTGAACTAAAAAGACAAACGACAAACTGAAGCCTGTGTGTGTGTGGTGTGTGTGTGTGTCTTAAGAAGAGCTGATTCAGCAATGTACGAATACTTTGCAATTTAGCCAAAGTACTAAAGTTTGTAATGCAACATACTGTATAACTGTCTTCAAAAGTCCAGTGCTTGTTGTATAAGATGCTTGCTGTGTATGTGTGTGTGTGTGTTTTACAGTAAGCTGTGGGTGGTGTTGTCGGTAGTGGTGTGCCTGCTGGCCTCCTCCCTGGTGGCCTTCTTCCTCTTCCCTCGCACCGTGGTGGTGGTGGATGACGGGATCCACTCTGTGACTGTGCGCTTCGACCGCGACAACATGAGGGTCCTCATGAACATGACGGTATGGTTCCTTCCCTCCCCCATACTCTCAGCTCTACGTAACTTACACTGCTGAAACTAAAGCCTTGTTTCCACTGAGCGGTTTGGTTTGGTACGGTACGGCATAGATTTATTCGAGTTTTCCCACTGTCAAAAGTTGGGAAGGGTACCAAAATAAGCGAACAGTGCCGGACCTATTTTTGTCACCCTTTCGTTGTATACTGTATACCAAGCACGTCCACAAAGTTTGGAGCTATACACTGATATCCGTTGATTGGCCGACAGAATAATTACAGTGTGAGAGATAAACCACTGTGTGTAATCTCCTCGGCATGAGTGAAGAGTCTCTTGTGTTTAGCGAAAAATGTCAGCACGCAGCTCTTTGTTTATTGTGTGGCGTTTTTCCTCTTCATTTAATGAATCAGCGGGCTACATTGTGTCACTGCTGTTATGTTACCACAGTTACGTAGCTGTTTGTTTATGATGATGGACAGGTGGTTGTCTCTGTGTGAGCAATGCCTCATTCATTGGACATCTGTCTCATGTTCAACCTCTAATCCAACCAACAATGCAACACATGTCCTGCGTTCCAATACCCATACTTTCTGTAATTTAGTATGGTAGAAAAAAAATTTAGGATGTCCAATTCTTGTGTTAGATTTATCATGCTTAAAGATACCCGGATGCCCTACTAAATGCAGATTTTAAGTGTTGAAACAGCATGCTATTCGGGCAAGATCAAGGGGTGAAGTAAACATATAAATGGTTCATAAAACGCTGACCTCTCTCAGGCAATACTTGGTGCAATTACAAATGTCTGTCACTTCACCACACCCAATTGTATTTGAGCAGATTGCATAACAGTGTACTGTGCTGGTATCAGTGGCGGATACAGAACGTCATTAATGGGTGGGCCGGCAATATCTGGATGGACCACTGTATAAACATTTATTTTTAAAACACACACACACACACACACACACACACACACACCACACACACACACACACACACACACACACACACACACACACACACACACACTATAAATGATTAAGGGAGAGAACTTGCAGATCGGTATAGTAAATCTTAATATGTCTAACTCCTCAGAATGACAGCCACCACCTTGTCAGATTAATAACTCCACACATAAAATAAGAAATATGATAGGCCGCTATAAAAACAAATATCTGCTTATAAAGAGAGGCTTCCACAGAGGCTTCCACATGGGTTGTGGTGATAGGGGGATCACGCTAATTTGGTGATAGGGGGTTCACGCTAATTTGCCAAGTCAAAGTCCTCATGTCTACATCGCACCACCAACCGAGAGACAAGCATTGATGTTTACGCCGTGAGCCCCACAGAGCTGGTGCAGGCATAGATTATGGGAGCGTTTCTGTTGGTGAGATGTGCCAGTCAAAACGATCTGAGGTCTAGACAGGGTCAGATGTAGTCAGCCTAAAATAAAGTCTGTGATGATCTCAAAGTTGAAAAGCAAAACTATAAATTAAAGTTTGTGCTCTCTCTCTCTCTCTCTCTCTCTCTCTCTGTCTCTCTCTCTCTCTCTCTCCTCAGAGCACCCTGAACCTGACCAACCCAAACTTCTTCTCGGTGCTGGTTCGGAGTGTGAGCTGTCAGGTCCTCTACATGAAGACAGTGATTGGGACAGCACTGATAGACAACACCACCACCATCCTGCCCCTCAGCCAGAGACAGGTAACACATGCACACACACGCCTAAATACACACCAAACAATACACTCACAATAGAAGATCTTTTTTTATTTTGAATATTTATTTTATTGAACTTTTCAGGTTTCATACAGGAAAAGAAAGTTAGATACATGTTAAGGGAAGTTAAAATAACAACAGAATGAACTTAACTATACATGGAACAAATGGACTAAATGTATATAAAATCCATATGAATTAATCTTAAAGGTGAAGTAAGCGGTTTATTTATGTTAATATAAATGTAAAATGGCTCTTTATTCATACAGTGATCACTTACATAATGTGCGCGTTTCATAAAGCCGATCTCTGTCAGCTGCTTTGCATGTAATCGGCAAATAAACTTATTGTAGTATCCCGAAATTTTTATCCAATCAGAAGAGAGAACGCTACAAACCGACACTCACTCATACACTGTCTTGCTACCATACATACTAAATACTGCAGTCTAGGATACTTTTTTAAAGTGATAGTATTTGATTAAGGCTACATTTAAAATTGCTGTCAAAATGAACACCTGTTTTTCTTATTTATTTGACACTTTTTTCAGTAGGAAATAATTGCCTCAGGAAAAAGTATTGAGAAATTCACAAACATGTTATTGTTTTGGGTCTTATCATCATAATGTTGCAAGCTCATTGAAATGTCTTCAGGTTAACCAAATAGTTAGCTTCTCAGGCCATTATCTCCCTGCTGATATTACATGTTACTGTATACATTTGTCCATGAGTTTTATTTGGTCAGCTGTGGATATAACCTTTTGAGCTATTGTGTAATGCAGTGGTTCTCAAAGTGCGGCCCGCGGGCCAATGGCGGCCCGCGGAAACATATCTGGCGGCCCGCATTGAATTATGAATTATTAAAATTTTTTTTTTTTTTTTTTTTTTTTTAATGCACGGAGGGGATGCGTCCCCCGAAACAGTAAAAACAGTACAGGGGTCGAAACACTTAAATATCCCTCCTAATTGTTTATATTCATTCCCCAATTATTAATAATAACACCCCTACAGTGGACCGTACCATCTTAAACTTGCGACGTTCGGCTGACCTCTGCCTCTCGTTGCAGACGGCTGGTCAGCCTCCCGCAGTGCAGCAGGCAGTGTAGTGGTCCCAATGTAAGTTGTTAGATAGTGAGCTTGTCAAGCCCAATACGATGCACTTTCTCACCTTCAAGGTGAATTAGAACCTAGGTCAAGTGTCTAAGGATGGATGCTAACATTATCTGGTTTCTAACTCTTTTGCCTAAAGTTTAGCTAACAAGCTAACGTTAGCTAGCTGCTGATAGCCATGGAACTCTCTGCCTAGTTGACTGCTGATAGCCCACCCTGTTTATTTCCAATGTATAGTGTCATAATAGTTAACACTGCTGCTGCATCATGAGTAGTGAGTCCTACAAAAAAACACTCCAAAAGGTTTTCAATGTGCAGAAAGTTTTGAACAATAAAGTAGAATAAATATTTTAATGCAATACAGAATGCCTCAGTGCCTTACTGATTTACATTCCATTAGATGTGCGTCAATGGGAGCTAGTTGTCCTTAACATGTCCACCATAAATAAATAAATACAGAAGACACAAATTACTACATAAAAATTAACCAGAATGCACAAAATTAAGTGTTCAAACCTCAAATTTTTCTGGGGACAACCCCCAGACCCCCGCTATTAATGTGTCTCCCCAATGTTGAAAAGAACTGGATGCAGACCAATACATGTAAACTGTAAAGACGCTGGCCATTAAAATGATTTCAGTTTTTTCAATTGTTTTCCTTCGGCGGCCCTCGGTCCAATGTTGGGTTCCTAAATTGGCCCTCAGCTATCAAAAGTTTGAGAACCCCTGGTGTAATGTGACTTTCTCTCCTGCAGGTCAACTACACTGTCAGTGTGGCGATTGGTAGAGGTGCCACCTACGTCTAGTAAGTGTCCCTGCCTAAACCTTTTCCATGTCCAACACAAACTCTTCACAAGCATTAGCTCTTAAAACAATTTTTTTTAGTGTTTTTTGACTCGTGTAAATAATGCAAAGAGAAAATGAGTAGAATTAATATTTTGATCAATTCTAAACTCTGTCTGTGTATTTCTTTCTCAGTGCCTTCTGCACAATGCCCAGCATAAAGGTCCACAACATTGTCGTATTTATGGAGTAAGTATCCGTACCCTGAGAAAATGGCTTCATTTCATTTGTATCAATTAATTATTTTTTGTCCTGTTGCTTCTGTCATGTCATCATTACAGCCGTGGACAAAGTATTTTGTTTATTATTTTTAGTAGAACTACCCATTCAGCAGTGTACAAATACTTTCCTCTGAATTACTGTATAATGGAGTAATAGTATTACAGTCAGTCAGTCAGTCACTCACTCACTCACTCACTCACTCACTCACTCACTCTGAGTGTGAATTATCACTTACTTACCCTCAAGTATTAGTGCTATTTAACTGTATTTAATAACTTGAGGGCTGCTTAGTTACCACCACTGCATCATCACAACCTTTGCATAACAGCCCACATGTGTGTCATGTCCAATAACACTGTGACCACACCACATTAGCCACTTCCTCAGTGTGTTTGCCTGTGTGAAATGATGTCCACCATTACATGCTACTGTATTTCTTTCTAGCTTTATTTATAGTGGTTGACTAAACCATAATTTCAAACACTGGTTCTAAGCATTCTTTCAGCAGGTGCAGTTTCTATTCCAATTGAAATCACATGCAAATATTTATATTCTGTATCTGGTCTTTTTTTCTCTCCGTAGAACCTCTGTGAAAACCTCATACATGGTGCGAACATCCCAGAACAGCCTGGAGGCCTATCGCTACATAGACTGTGGTTCCAACAGCACAAACCATCACAAGCATATCTCCCCTGGCTCTACCCACTCACAAGCCTCATCCCTCAGCCCCACTCTGCTGTGAGGGAGGGGGGGGTGGATGGAGGACAAAAAAACCACCAGCGTAATACCAAAATTGTGCTTTTAGAGTGGCTGTTAACTTGTTGCATTGACTTTAGTGATGAAAAAATCCATTTGTGGGTCAAGAAAGTGTCCTAAAAGGCAGAAGACCACTGTTTTAACTATTCATTTCATTGGAAGGCCCAGTGGCAACAGATGAAGTGGTTTTGTTGTTGTGGGTTGTTGTTAAGATATTGACATTTCTTGACACCTTTTTTTGGTTCTTGCATTTTATTAGTGGGGCCTTCTGGTTGCCTGCCCTCAACTCAACCAAGTCTAAAACACAAGTTTCTAAAAGGCAGTTTAGCTGTTTGAGAAAGACTGAGTCACTTGTACCAGTGGTGAAAACAGAATGAGTCATGAATTGCCAATGCGTGCTCCCTCTCTGGGTGTTTGGTGTAAGGAAACAGGACACACACACGTCACAGAGAGATCCTTTCTTTAAAGGGACCGGCCCACATTACCCGGCTGACTATGTGGCGCCACTGACGGCATGTTTTTGCCATCGCTTTAAAGGTGGAGTCAACGATTCTGGAGAATGTTTGTGGACAATTTTCTCTTTTTGTCAAAATCAGTGACTATCTCCTCACAATCGGCTACCTTGTCCGTACTGTGTGTGCGTGCTGAAAAAATTAATCTGGCCTAGCCTCTGTAAACTTGTATGTAAACAAACAGAAGTGGCTTGCTTTGTTTACATTTCCTTTTTTTCATACCAGTTTACAGAGCCTAGACTGTGAAGAAAACACCTGAATTTCTTTATCCGTGCACACAGTATGGACAGGTCGCAGATTGTGAGGAGATATTTGCTGATTTTGACAGGGATTTGTCAACAAACAAATGTGTGTGAGTGTTGCTGCTCTAACATATAGCA
Source organism: Ammodytes dubius (assembly GCA_026122265.1). NCBI lineage: Eukaryota > Metazoa > Chordata > Actinopteri > Uranoscopiformes > Ammodytidae > Ammodytes > Ammodytes dubius. Next base: position 7,138,616 of record CM047511.1, read on the forward strand.
CAGCATTCTGCAGAATAAGCTTGAATGACTTTTGGTATGGTAACACTGTGGTAAGTGTGGGCTGCTGTTTTGGATTGAAAGTGGGGCATCATTTACTGCACCTTGATACTGTTGACACATTGTTAAAACACAATGCTTTCGCCGTGTTATTTAACTGCTTCTCAAGTTGGAAATGGCCTTTAACAAATTTAATATTTGTCAACGGACGTTTAAAAAAAAAATTAATCGATAAGTTATTCCTTCACAGCGAGTCTTAGCGTACTGGTTTTAGATTCAGCGTATACTGTAAGTGTCACGGTGAGACTAAGTTTTTCTTTGAGGTATCGAAGTGTGTTGATGTGAGTTTATTAGTGATCCAGTGCCTCACTCTATTAGGTAACCTACGGTAATGTTTTTCCACAATCATTGACACTCCTAGTTAAGCTACGGATTGGGAAACTGTGTGGTTTATAAACTTGGAAAAAACGTGTCTACGGACTAGAGCATTTCAGACCAGTAATAGTATGTCGGAGACGAGGCTCACTTTAATTTCACTTAACCAAGTTCTCAGGTTGGTTCTGCTTCAGTATATACTCTGAATAGATTTGTCTTTTATAAGCTCGACCTCACAGCGCCAACAAAGGGACTTGGAAGCAATTGTGAGTTAAGTTTTTTTTTTTAAAAGGGACAGTTTGTAAATTTATGAATGATGATTTTATCAGGCTTTTTTTTTCAAAATACAGTTTATATTGTCATGTTTGGTTCTTGTTTTTAAAGGGATTTGTGAATAAATACAGTTAATTATGAACACTATTACCCATGTCAGGTATTTTCTTTGCCGACCATTCAGAGCTGTAACAGTCTGTCAATCTACATATTAATAAGAATTTTATTGATAATTATTTCAATTAATTCACCTAAAAAAAACAAAGACCCAAAAGCACTTTAGGTACCACATCATTCAGTTTAATTTTATACATTTTTGTTGCATACAAAATAGCATAATATCAATTTTTCCAACAAACAAACAAACGTTTCCTTTTTATCATGTCTCATACGCCGTCCTATAGCTGCATGTGAAAATATATTACTACATCATATAGAGATACACAAACAAGAAAAGCAACCACAACATATCGCTGTGATACAAAGTAGTAGTTTTCCTTGTTTTTATACCACACACACTAAATAAATGCATAGTAAAAAATACAAGAAGCAATACAGTAAGTACAAAAATATAGCTGGATAAAAAAGCTTATTAATACAAGAGTGCTTCATCTTTGGTTAAGTACTTTGTCTTTATTTATATTGTGTTAAGCTGTCTTCTCCTAGTTGACTTAATATTGTGTGTGTATCACTGACCCACTGGATTTGGTCACAAAATGTGCTGCAGTGTGGATGAACGCCAAACATTTACCGGCACTGGTGTGCTTTTAAAGGTGCACTATGCAGTTTCAGAGGAGGGGAATTTGTATACATTTGCATAGCCTGCAGCTAATTTACAAAACATATTTACTCTACATGTAATTCTTAATATTGAATTATTCTATCATAAATCAAACCAAAATTGTTTTGAGGCACCTGCTCGAACCAAACGTAATCACAAAATAGGTGTGTAAACTAAACAGTGGGCCCTGCTGCTGTAAACAACAGTGAAACAGGAACTTTTTACGGTAGCTTGCTAACTTCAGTGTTCCAGGAAAGTCTGTTTATTGAGCTACAGTATCTCACAAAAGTGAGTACACCCCTAACATTTCTTCAAATATTTCATTATGTCTTTCCATGCGACAACACTGAATAAATGACACTTTGATACAATGTAAAGTAGTCAGTGTACAGCTTGTATAACAGTGTAAATTTACTGTCCCCTCAAAATAACTCGACACACAGCCATTAATGTCTAAACTGTTGGCAACAAAAGTGAGTACACCCCTAAGAAAAAATGTCCAAATTGGGCCCAAAGTGTCAATATTTTGTTTTGCCATCATTATTTTCTAGCACTGCCTTAACCCTCTTGGGCATGTAGTTCACTAGAGCTTCACAGGTTGCAACTGGAACCCTCTTCTACCCATTCATGACGACATCAAGGAGCTGGTGGATATTAGAGTCCTTGCGCTCCTCCATCTCCCGTTTGAGGATGCCCCAAAGATGCTCAATAGGGTTTAAGACTGGAGACATGCTTGGCCAGTCCATAACCTTTACCCTCAGCTTCTTTAGCAAGCCAGTGGTCGTTCGGAGGGGTGTTTGGGGTCGTTATCATGTTGCAGTACTGCCCTGCGGCCCAGTTTATGAAGGGAGGGGATCATGCTCTGCTTCAGTATGTCACAGTACATGTTAGAATTCAATGAACTGTAGATCCCCAGTGCTGGCAGCACTCATTTAGCCCCAGACCATGACACTCCAACCACCATGCTTGACTCTAGGCAAGACACACTTGTCTTTGTACTCCTCACCTGGTTGCCGCTCCACACTCTTAACACCATCTGAACCAAATAAATGTAGTTTGGTCTCATCAGACCACAGGACATGGTTGCAGTAATCCATGTCCGTAGTCTGTTTGTCTTCAGCAAACTTTTTGTGGGGTTTCTTGTGCATCATCTTTAGAATAGGTTTTCTTCTGGGATGACAGCCATGCAGACCAGTATGATGCAGAGTGTGGCGTATGGTCTGAGCACTGACAGGTTGACCCCCCACCCCTTCAAGCCCTTCAGCAATGCTGGCAGCACTCATACGTCTATTTTCCAAAGCCAACCTCTGTGTACGACGCTGACCACGTGCACTCAACCTTCGTAAACTGGGCCGCAGGGTGGTATTGCAACATGATAACGACCCCAAACACACCTCCAAACGACCACTGCCTTGCTAAAAAAGCTGAGGGTAAAGGTTATGGCCTGGCCAAGCCTGTCTCCAGACCTAAACCCTATTGAGCATCTTTGGGGCATCCTCAAACAGAAGGTGGAGGAGCGTAAGGTCTTTAATATCCACCAGCTCTGTGATGCTTTCATAAATGGGTGGAAGAGGGTTCCAGTTGCAACCTGTGAAGCTCTAGTGAACTACATGCCCAAGAGGGTTAAGGCAGTGCTGGAAAATAATGGTGGCCACACAAAATATTTACACTTTGGGCCCAATTTGTAAAATTTTTCTAAGGGGTGTACTCACTTTTGTTGCCAGCAGTTTAGACATTAATGGCTGTGTGTCGAGTTATTTTGAGGGGACAGTAAATTTACACTGTTATACAAGCTGTACACTGACTACTTTACATTGTATCAAAGTGTCATTTATTCAGTGTTGTCCCATGGAAAGATATAAAGAAAAATGTGAAGAAATGTGAGGGGTGTACTCACTTTTGTGAGATACTGTATGAGAATATACCTTAGAAAATGTCCACTTCTCTTACACACCCGAAGTTACATAGTGCACCTTTAATACTCCGTCCTTCCCCATCTAGCATCAAGCTTTTTCCCCGTTTCACATACATTTCTTTTCAAAAGGACGTAACGATTCCTTACCCAACATGTTTACCTAAATACCATCGACACACACACATGCACGCCACTACATGCACGCCACTCCCTCACATTCACACACACTCTGTTAAAAGTTAGAAAAACTTCACATTCACGTTTACTTTCATCAGTTATGTCTCTATCTCGCTCCCATTAGTAAATGTATGCGAGTGAAAAAACCCAAAACTAAATTGATTGTCGATTATGATTCAAAATGTGTCACACTTAGAAAGGTGCTGTTGTCAGGTTTGAAGGCAAGAGTGGCTGTGAATAATGCTGTACATACACAAAATACCTGGACATCTCTTTAAGATATAGAAACTGAATTACATCGTCAGGTCTTTGGTCACTTTTTTTTTATACAAAGAAAAAAATATATGGGATTCTGTATAGCAACACAAAATATGAACACCGGTTGTTATTAAAGTCAGATATTATGTTTAAATGTTGAACATTATAGGGCCTTGCTGCCCCTACAAACAGTGCAAGGAAAGATTCCCGATCCGTCTCACACACACACTCTGGTCTGTGCTCTAAATGTTACTTTAGCACTACTCTCATTGTTACATTGCTTCATTGAGCCATCTTTAAACCAGGGGCCTGTATCACAAAGCCAGTTCAATTTATAATCTGACTGAATTTTTTGGAGCCTTTATGACATATGGAATTTGGATTACCCATAGGGCAACTAAGCAATTGTTGCAGCAAAATATATAAAAGTTGAATACATTCCCACATATACCCAAACATGAACAGTAAGTCTACAGCTATATACTGTAAAGCAGGGGTCCCCAAACTACGGCCCGCGGCCCGCTTTTTATTGGCCCGCGGCCGATTTTAAAAATATAATGTAATTTTTAAAATTTAAACTTTTTTTTTTTTTTTTTGCATTTCTTAGTTAACCCCTATAGTGCAGGGGTGTCAAACACTGATTGATTGGCCCGTGGCACATTTTAAAAATATAATGTAATATGGCGCTTTTAATTTTTAAATAATTTAAATGCACTCATTATATTACAGAGAAATATGTCCCATAAAAGAAAATGAGCAACAAGCCCATCCCAGAGGACCCTGCATAATATTTTATTTTAAATTAATATTATTATGGAAAATCTATGCGTCCTTATAGCTTCTAATTCATCTGACACAGTGTCTCCATTTTTTTTCATACAAAATTCTTCAGATTTAGCCTCTTAATTTCCCTCTCAAAGTGCACCAGATTCATGCATTTCGCTTTAAAAACTTTAAAAAATCTCCCGGGGGGGCATACCCCCGGACCCCCCTAGTAGGGTCAGGACCTCGGCTGGATACTATTTTCACCCTGCTGGACAGTGGACGCAAAGGCAGAAAACACTGGGTGTATCATTGGCATATAAACAAGAGGGGAAATGTGTCTGTTTAATGTGCAAGGAAAGTGTTGCCGTGAAGAAGGATTACAATTTACGAAGACACTATGAAACTAAACATCAGAGCAGCTACATGTCCTGATAAATGTGTTATTTTTGCAAAGTGGCCCGGCCCTTCGTAGATTTTTCTGTATGTGGCCCTCAGTGAAAAAAGTTTGGGGACCCCTGCTGTAAAGTGTGGGAATTGTTCCATAGGCGTTTTTAACATGGTTGCATTTTCAACTTGTTCTGCACTTTACAAAGAGTAAAAAAAATATGTTGATAAACCATACGTTTGACCACAGCCATATGCTTCTGTTATACTTTTTTTATTATCTTGGTAGGCAAAGTGACTGTACCAATCATGTCAGGACTGTGTAGGAATAATGACTCCCATAGTGATTTGCTGAATTTAAAAGTGAACTAGCTTCATGATACCAGAAACTCTGAGTTAATCACAAAGTCAGCAGGGTATTAACCCATGTACATATTTCTCCATGATACAGGCCCCTGGTAGATGTTAAAAACATATGCAATCCACTGTAGATTGTAGGCTCCATGTCCTTGGAGGAGTTGTTACACTAAATATCATGTTTTATGCATTGTTTGGACACTGTTTTTGTCTGGTTTTTATTGATCCAAAAATGGATATTTTGTGATTTTTTTTGTCAACTAACCTTGTTAGGAAAGACAGGTATTGTCTACTAGGAGGAAACAATAGTGGAAATGAAAAACCATCACGGACTTCAAAATGTCTTCACACCAAAAAAACAGCAACGACTCTGGATAATTTGTTGACAAATCTCTTTTTGTCAAAATCACTGAATATCTCCTCACAATCTGCTAACCTGTTCGTATTGTGTGTATGTGTGCTGAAATACACAGCCTAGGCTCTGTAAACTGGTCTGTACACAAAAAGTGATTTGCCAACAAATATTGTCCAGAATCGCTTACCCCCTACCTTTAACGTCATGGCGCAAAATTGAGAAAACACAAGCTGACATGCCTCCATTGAAAGCCGTGTCAGTACTATAATGTACTCTGCTCTGCTCTGAGCTTGGCTTTCCTCTCTCTGTCTCTCTCTATCGTCTTGGAGACAACATGACCTTGTTGATGAAGTTGACGATGGCAGAGGCCGGCTGTTCGGGGTCCAACTCGGCAAACAGGTGGCAAACGTTCTCCGCCAAACTGCCCGGCTTCTTGGCTACGAAACCAAACACCCTGAGAGAGGAGGAGGAATCAACAAGTTGAGTGTGAGAAGAAGAAGCTAAAGGGAGCTAATTACAATGTAACAATGTTTTGGTAACACTTTACAAGGGTACATTAATTAACTGTTAGTTAATGCTTGTGTAATGCATACTTAGCATCTACTAACTGATATGCTTAGTTAATGTTAACTTAGCATAGTAAATGCCCAACCAAGCATTAACTAGCCATTAAAAGCATTACTTAAGCATTTACAGTTAATCAATGGACCCTTATTGTTAAGTGTTACCAATGTTTTTGACTTGGTCTTGAAAGTAAGACAATGTCCTCGTCACAACCTTAACCTTACGCCTTAAAGGTGCAGTGTGTAGAATTTATTGTCATAATTTTTAGAACAGACTTGTTAGAAATGGAATATAATAATCCTAAGTATGTTTAATTGGTGTATAATCGCTATAGAATTAAAGTTTTTTTTTTCTTTTATTTCCTTAGAATGAGCCTTTTTAATATATACTGTACATAGGAGTTGGTCCCCCTGCATGGAGGCCGCCATTTTGCAATGTCATTATTCTACAGTAGCACAGAATGGACAAAATAAATGGACATATGGATTTCTGTTCCACCTTTAGATGACACTTAATATATTCAGCTATTACACACTGCACCTTTAAAGGGTCAACTACAACGCAAGGATTAGTTATTATGTAATATGGAGGTCGTGTGGATTTGACTAGATTTTTCATTGTTAAATTGTGTTTGCCAGAAATGATTTGGCCAAGACTCCCACGCAATCTGATGCCATGCAGAGGTTCTAAATACCACCCACTTTCTCAGTTGCGGGTGAATCTACACATCCTTTAACATTAAAATAAATACACATTACAGACATGCATATTTTCTGTCAGTATTCATACGCACACACACACTGAGCACTTACTTAACAGAGGTGTTGTCTGAGTTAGCCCACCTAAAAGCCAGAAGGGGAGAGAGAGACACAAACCAGACTGAGACATGCACACACACATACACAGGCAGAGCTGCTGCAGCCATGGCCAGCATGCTCGCAAACATAACATAGCGCTCCCCCCAAAACAAGACAGATCCATGCGAAGGTGCACAGCAAAACAAAATGCACTTTATGATCAAGGTTGTAAAATGCATGATTGATTGTGGTTTGTAGCTTCTGCTGATTTCAAGTTAGTTATTGCGTTCCAACTACAAGAACTGAATCCGAACCCAAATGCTTTTGAATGACCGACCTCCTGTCCTTGGGGTCGATGCTGCTGAAGGTTACGCTGCTCACTGGGTAATGGCGCCGGAAGAAAACCCTAGAAAGATAAAGATGCAGTATTAAAATGGAAGTCATATTTCCACTGTAAATAAGTGGAGGCTTGGAATAGGTGAAAAGAAAAAAATGAATCAAATACAATTGATGAACTGTGAAAGTACAGTGGTGGTTGACTAAGCTTTAGGTAAAGCTACTAAGAAGCTACAATATGGTACAAGGACACTGCCACCTTACACCATCCCTGAGTACCAATCCCCTTTCTTCCCTGCTATTTAGTATGGTAGATTTAGGATGTCCCAATTCGTGTGGTCAGAAGCAGCATTCTTCAAAATACTCAGATGCCCTACAACATCCGGTTGGGATTTTTGGTGTTAAAATCGGCATGCTATTTGGGGCGATTCTGACCCACAATCCAGTGCACAGTGGAAGTGATGTCACATTGACAGAGCTTCTGTGTGAAAACAACCACTTATACACTGTGTAAGCAAGAGTTAAGTTCAAGGAGCCATGTTATGATGAAATAAATGAGTAAAAGTATGTCCCAATTGTATGTCTACTGCATGCAAACTAAATTATTCTTACGATCAGCTGTATGTAGAACAGAAAAGAATACTGTCACAGTCACCTTTGACCTAGACAATCCAATCAGTTAATTTTAGGGTCAGAGTTGACAAAGTTTGAAGAAAATCCCTCAAAGTGTTCATGAGATATTGCGTTTTTTTGCTCACTTAGGCATTAGTGACCTTGACCTTTGCCCTATGACCTCAACAATGACTTATATATTTTTATTTAACCTTTATTTATTTAACCTTTATTTAACCAGGCAAAATTGCTTGAGGTCAAATGACCTCTTTTCCGAGCAAGGCCTGGAAAAATGCCTTTAATATGACTTTAAAGGTCACATATTATGCTAAATGCACTTTTTAAATGTGTTCTAACATATCCATGGGTCCACGGTGTGCCTAGAGACTGCCAAAATATAAAAAAAAATAACAATCTCTCCTTTTCTCACTCTCCCCCTTTCTGAAACCCCCACCCCTCCCCCCCAATATACTCCAGTCAGAATTCTCCTCGTTTCTGACCTCAAAAACTGGAAAGCCAGAAGCTTCCACTGTGCAGCCCACACCCCTATTTCTTATTGGTCCACGGCCCTGACAGACAGAAGGCGAGGTGTATCTGGCTTCGCTTCCGGACAGGGGGCGGGGGGAGCTCAAAGATTGTATATTTACGGGGGGAGCTGCAGCTCTTTTTAAAAAAATAGGCCATTGTGAGATTAGCTGAACATCAGCATAGTACAATAAATTATCTGAAAGTTTTTTTCAGCAAACAATTAAAGAAAAACGTATTAGGGACCACTAAGACCATATAATATGGTGTATAATAGACCGAAAAGTGTATAATATGGGAGCTTTAAAGTCTAAGTGTAAATCCATGGGGGATGTCTCTACCTGCGCTGGCTGTCTGTCAGAGTGATGCCCTGTGATGTGACTTTGAACTGGACCACAGTGGCAGCGGGCCGCGGGTTACGGCCCAGCGTAGCGTCTGTCGCCTTGGCGATGGCCTGGGGGCCGGTCAGAGACTCTGTCTCCACTGAGTTCAGGAAGAGGACGTTACAGGCTGGATGGAGAGAGAGGGAGAGAGGGAGAGAGAGAGATAGAGAGAGAGAGGGAGAGAGAGGGAGAGAGAGAGGGAGAGGGAGAGAGAGAAAGGACAAACAATAGACAATAACGTTGATTTGACTTGTCGAATTATGTTCATTTCTCTACAGGAGAGCCTTGACGAAAACCTGGAATTAGGCGAGGGAAAGATAAGAGAGTATTTATGTACAGCTCCAGAAAAAAGTCTGGATTTTTATTGAAAATGTATCTGTACATTACTTATTGAAAATGCTCTTAATGACAAAAAATTTATTGGAATTTGGTTACAATGTTATTTATATAATAAAACCAAAATGTTCATTCTACTCAAACATACGCCTATAAATAGTAAGACGAGAGACACTGAACATTTGGAGTGGTCTCTTAATTTTTTCCAGAGCTGTATATATACATATATATATCAGCATTGATATCGATTATCGGCCAGATGAGTCTCGGCATATTGGATAGTGGCAACAAAAATAAAATCCAATATGGTGCATCCCTAATTGAACCCTCTGAGGATGGAGGACTCACCGGCTCCTTGCTTCAGGAGGTCAGCAGCCGTGCTGACGTTACTCACTGGTTGGACCTCGGGCACCTCTCCTATCAGGTCTGACAACAAGGAGATTTTTAGGAATGAGTTACTGTATATTGTAAACATTTTTATTTTTTACGATATAGGATATTTAAAGTATTTATGCTATACTGTTTGAAAATGCTAAAAAAATATATAAACAAAATTATAATTTGAGCAAATAATCGTGAGATGAATCGATAATACAAATATTAAATATAAAACCTTTTTCTTGGATCTTAAGAGCACAGGGCAAAGAAATGGGTGTGATGGAGTGCTGGTAGACCAATGCAGACAGACTCCCTGTGGATGACAGATAACATGTAGGGGAAAGTGGGGTGAGTTGTGCAACTTTTTACTCAAAGTGATTTTAAAGTGAGGCCTTGACAGTTATGTCTCCAACTCAAATATGTACATATATTTCAGGATGTTGTGCATCCCTGGCAATAAAAACTTTGGATCTGGAATAAACTGTTTAAGAAATATAGCTTTCGGAAAAAAAGTTGGGTGATTTGTGCATTTGGAGAAAATAAGATGGGGTGAATTGTGCCAATTTATATATATCTCAAAAACTGTAATGCAAGACAAATCCATTAGACAATCACTTATTTAAGGTGTATTTAAAGTAAATAAAGTAAATAGTTGACAAAGATTGAAGGTACATTTTCTTAAACAAGGCCTAGCAGATCTAGGTGGTTTTGCCTGCAAAGCTCACAATGACAAAGTCACCATCATCATCTTTCTGGCCATCTGAACTCTCATCAGTGGTGTCGTTAAGTGGAATTGAGATGTCACTCTCTTCTGAGCTACTGTAGACAATCACTTTCTTTTGGTGACCAGCGTATACAGCCATGCCACTGGCACAACTCTCAGAAATGTACTTTGCACTAGTTGCTCCGTGCTTGTGGAACCAACTGCCACCTGACAAATGTGATTCCCCCTACATTTCTGCCTTTAAATCAAGGCTCAAAACCCATATGTACACCCTGGTGTTTCCTCCCCATTAACCTCTGCACTACTTACTTACCTCTGCACTACTATCTGTGTTTATGTGGATGTATGGGCTTTACGTCTTTTATTTTGGTTATTGTTATTTTACCTTCATTGTTTACCTACTGAATGCACTATGTACAGCACTTTGGACAGTGCAAACTGTCATAAATGTGCTTTTATAAATACATTTTACTTACTTACTTACTTATAACTCACCTAGGCACTTTGGCACAAATCACCCCATCCCCAGAATTTTGGATAATAGGCATGATGCAGCAATTTAGGGTTGACATTGTGCTAACTATATAGACTCAAAGTGTAGCATACCAAAGCACTAAAACATGTGTCAAATGATTTCAAACGTGTCTATAATTGTTCAGACACAATAATCAAAAAACCTTGATCATGGAAATTTTACTTTGAAAGGCAAAACACAGTTTTTTGAGCTTAAATGTGCTTATATCTTATTCCTTGTGTCTCCCTTCTTTACAGGATGAGTCAAATGGATGGCTCTTCTTACATATGTGGTCACATTTCCAATTTCTTCCACGGTTTTCTAGAAACAAGGGGTTTTGCAACTTCCAAAATGCACAACTCACCCCACTTTCCCCTATATCAAATATCTATCTTTTCTTTAGGTATTTGCGGCACTAAAAAAAATGAAAAGCATCCATAAAGCTGGAGAAATCAAGCTTACCAAAGTAGGGCTCATTCTGACATCCTTTGATCTTGACTCCTCGAGGGCCTGTTTCTATCAGGAAGTGTCTGACCAGCTGTTCCAGAGGATCACTCACTGTAAAATATGATATTTACAGTAAACACTTTGCTATTATTATCGTCTACCAAGAACAAAGCAATTGCTGAACTCAAGTCAAATGTCACATAAAATAGCCTGATTGGCTAAACCATGCTAATGTTTCTGAACGTAATGAACAAAAATTTAAAAACTTTAGATATGATGATAAAAAGAGTGATGTTTTACCCTTGCTGCTGTGGTTGGCATTGGGAGGAGCGGTAGCCACCTTCAGTGCTAGCCCATAGGCTCCTTGGAAAGAGTTACTGTCCCTGATCAGGAAGGTTCCCGGCTCTCTCTCCTTCAGAGCAGCGATCGCTACAGTCAAACACAAGACAAGCGTTAGGAAAGACAATGTGTGCACAATCCTAGGTAACAAAATATAACAACTAACATAATACAGGACCAAATCCACTAAAGGATTAATAATACCAAAATAATAATACCACCTAATTCACAAAGACCAGCGATTACCATGTGTAATCATGACGAAATTTCTCTCTCTCTCTCTCTCTCTCTCTCTCTCTCTCTCTCTCTCTCTCTCTCTCTCTCTCTCTCTCTCTCTCTCTCTCTCTCTCTCTCTCTCTCTCTCTCTCTCTCTCTCTCTCTCTCTCTCTCTCTCTCTCTCTCTATAAGTTTGTGAGCTTTAAATGATGAGCTTTGAAAGCTGCTGAACTTTTGTTGGAGTGTAAGCGCATGGATATAATTAGGAGTAAATTCCTTTGCTGATAAGGTGCTAAAACAGGGCTGACTGCGGGTACTATTTCTCCGCAAATCTTGGAGCTATAAGCACGGACAATCCATTCTTAGTGAACCTGGCCCCCATAGTGTTTTCCCCTCTTAGACATACCTTGTTCTCTGGTGATGCCGGGCTTGTACCAGAACCTTGAACTGTCCTGAACAAGCTTGACACTGACCCTGCTGGCACTCTCGGCCTCCACAGATGCCTCTCCGTCGGTGGAGCCTGCTGGAGGAGGGGGGGCCATCTCCCCCACGGTGGGAGAGAAGGTGACGTGGTGCTGGTGTTGAGCGGGGCTGGTGGGTGATGGAGGCACGTGACCCAGGCCTGGAGAACCTGGCTGGGCCGGGTGGCGCTTCTCTGGCAGAGGGGGCAGGGGGTGAGGGAGAGGGATGGAGATGGTGGAATAGCTGGAGTAAGAGGATGGCTGCTGGAGCTGAGGAACCGAACAGGGCCTCTTGTTGTTAGTGTCCAGGGCTGCTCTACTGTGCTCCATGCCTGGGTAGTAGTGGTGTGTTGGTGGGGGTCCGTGGTGGAGCTCAGACCCACTCAACATCAACCTTCTACCCAAGGTGGCAAAGCCGGGCACTGGGGTATCGGAGACCGGTGAGCCCTCCATACTACTACTACTGCAGGCGGGCTGCTGACACGTTCCGTTGGGCGTAGGGGAGATGACGATGGGTTTCTGGGCTTCTGGGTAAGCTGCCCTGGTTGGAGAAGATGGGGTGCTTCTCGTCAATGCGTTGGCTTGTGTTTGTGTGGGGCTTTGGGGCCGGCATGCCGACTGTGCCCCAGCAGAGGAAGGCAGAGCAGCAGCCTCTGAAGGATGGCAGACCTGTTGAGTGAGAGGACCAGGGGCATGGGTAGGGGACGAAGGGACCTCCTGGCATCTGAGTCCTTGGTTGGGTGTGGTAGGTGTCGAGTCCAATGAAGAAGTGTTTTGTGTTGGTGTATCCGGGCTACAGTGAGATGTGTGGATGGATGGGTCCTGTGGTGGAGTGCAGTGGTTGTTGTGGGCTTGTGTTTGTGTAGGTGTGGTCGGGTGTGACTGTGGCGAGGGGCATGCTGGTTCTTTGGTGCTGCTGCTGCTCTGGCTCTGCTCCAGGGACTGCCGGACCATACTGTCCACGTGACAGTGTCCGTCCTGGGGCTGGGCAGGCTCGTAGTCACTGCCGATGATGTCAGTGGTCCGGATCTCATACTCTGGCCCTCCTGGACTGGGGCTTTAAACAAACAGACAGATATGGGTAATATACTCTCACACACCTGCTGCTTTGTGATCTAATGAAATGTTTTCTAAAATGACTATTCTGACCTATTTCCTGACTCTTTTCATTGTTATCAATATACATTTTTCTTTTGTCTTGCTGACATTTGTATCTGGATATAGGGGAGAGTGGGGTGAGTTGTGCAACTTTTTACTCAAAGTGATTTTAAAGTGAGGCCTTGACAGTTATGTCTCCAACTCAAATATGTACATATATTTCAGGATGTTGTGCATCCCTGGCAATAAAAACTTTGTATCTGGAATAAACTGTTTAAGAAATATAGCTTTCGGAAAAAAAGTTGTCTTGTCAAATCACTGAACTTGTCACAAATGTGGGGTGATTTGTGCATTTGGAGAAAATAAGATGGGGTGAATTGTGCCAATTTATATATATCTCAAAAACTGTAATGCAAGACAAATCAATTAGACAATCACTTATTTAAGGTGTATTTAAAGTAAATAGTTGACAAAGATTGAAGGTACATTTTCTTAAACAAGGCCTAGCAGATCTAGGTGGTTTTGCCTGCAAAGCTCACAATGACAAAGTCACCATCATCATCTTTCTGGCCATCTGAACTCTCATCAGTGGTGTCGTTAAGTGGAATTGAGATGTCACTCTCTTCTGAGCTACTGTAGACAATCACTTTCTTTTGGTGACCAGCGTATACAGCCATGCCACTGGCACAACTCTCAGAAATGTACTTTGCACTAGTTGCTCCGTGATTGTGGAACCAACTGCCACCTGACAAATGTGATTCCCCCTACATTTCTGCCTTTAAATCAAGGCTCAAAACCCATATGTACACCCTGGTGTTTCCTCCCCATTAACTATCTTACCTCTGCACTACTATCTGTGTTTATGTGGATGTATGGGCTTTACGTCTTTTATTTTGGTTATTGTTATTGTACCTTCATTGTTTACCTACTGAATGCACTATGTACAGCACTTTGGACAGTGCAAACTGTCATAAATGTGCTTTTATAAATACATTTTACTTACTTACTTACTTATAACTCACCTAGGCCCTTTGGCACAAATCACCCCATCCCCAGAATTTTGGATAATAGGCATGATGCAGCAATTTCGGGTTGACATTGTGCTAACTATATAGACTCAAAGTGTAGCATACCAAAGCACTAAAACATGTGTCAAATGTTTTCAAACGTGTCTATAATTGTTCAGACACAATAATCAAAAAACCTTGATCATGGAAATTTTACTTTGAAAGGCAAAACACAGTTTTTTGAGCTTAAATGTGCTTATATCTTATTCCTTGTGTCTCCCTTCTTTACAGGATGAGTCAAATGGATGGCTCTTCTTAAATATGTGGTCACATTTCCAATTTCTTCCACGGTTTTCTAGAAACAAGGGGTTTTGCAACTTCCAAAATGCACAACTCACCCCACTCTCCCCTACTAAGATCCGAAACTCAGTGCAGTGCCAAATCAAAATAATACGGTAAAAAAAGTTTTAAAGGTGGAGCTAGTGATTCTGGAGACCGCTTGTTGTCAAAA